>OY856188.1:192351965-192529791 GCA_963693315.1 Diogma glabrata | reverse complement strand
ATTTTTGTACAGCATGCCTAAAATGTACAACACTATATTGAATTTTAAAAGGTCTGAATGGTTGTGCTGTTTTCAGAAATCAGAAAAAAAATTAAATAATAAAACCATACTTCTAAATTTTTTTCCCGTATGACGGATTATATTAAAATATATCTATCTGATGTTGATATAGTAATTGTTTCTACACAATACGTTTTATTAAAACAAAAAACAAATACGCTATAGAAAGAAAACGAAATGGCGGTTGCCAGAAACAATAATTCATTTTAATATTTTCTTAGCCACGATAGACATATCACTCAAAACTTGATTATCTGATATTTTGTAAGTAATAAAATTAAGTCGGACTTTGAAATCTTCTATTGATTAGATTTATTATATATCTTCCATAATTAAGCTTCACTTATCTCTATCACTTAATTCATAGATTAAATATAATCGCAATATTAATCCTAAGCTAAGATAATTTAAAGCTATTATCTCACTAATTTTCAAAAAAATAAAAACCTGAATGCAAATGACAATATATATAAGATAAAATCAAATCTTAGATTTTTTTTCTTTATATCGTGTTAACTTTGATATCACATATACGCATAAGTAAATGTTACGCTACAATAAAAATCAAAGTAAAGAAAACACAGGTGTTTAGTTGCACGACGCGTTTTATTCAAAAAGCTTGATGTTCTTGTAAGATTTTTGTTGTTTTTAAAGACGTTTGATTCACTTTTCAAGTTTGTTGACTTAAAGAACATCAAATAAAAAACCTGTATGGTGGTTAAATCTTTTTGTTTTGTTTACCTTTTTAATGGCTTTTACGTTTTACTTTTAATTTCTTGTGTGTTTTATTTTTCGACGAATAATCAGTTTTGTCTGTTATTTAAAAATCGTTTTAAAGATGGTATATGATATTTTATTTTTTTTTCTTATTATAAGTAATGATCGTTTAACCAGCAAATCCTATCAAAGATATTTTTCTAAACCAAACACCTTCATATTAAGTCAACCATAGACTAAAAGTTCTAGAAAAATCAACTGAATCTTTAACAAACATAATTAACAATTAACCATTCGTTTGTTCTTTCCATTCAATGATAATTTAACTTGTTTTATCAAAACTTACAAATCAATTTCTTTTAATTTATTTTCACTTGAGTGATTTGACTATTATTTATATACAAAAAAACCATAACGGATTAAGAAATAATATAATTAAACACCGCGATTTTCTTAGATTTTAATGAACCAAAAAAGAAATTACATTTTTTTTTCTTTATTTAATTTCTTTTGAGAATTAATTTCTTTTCTTATTGTTGGTATTGTTTAAGTTATAAGTGATTTTATGCAAATGCATTTAAATTTATAATGAAGAATTAGCATATCGAAAAGGATAATATGGAAGTGTCGCTGCATAAATGATAGTAATGCTTTGGTTCTTAACGTTAGAAATAGAAAAAAAAACAAATACACCAACATAAAATGAATGATTCCAATATTACAATTATTTTCGACTGTATCGAACGTGTTTTGAAACCGTATTCAAAATTAGTATTCTTTGATATTGAATTAACACAGAGATATGATTTGTTCTGAGTCTTCTGAAAACACCATTTGTAACGATTGACTATTTCGAATATTTCCCTAAAAGTAGGAATATTCATATATAAAGATTTTCGCTAATAACTTGCCAATTTGTTTCAACTTGTGCTTTTTTTTAGAAGGAAAAGATATAAAAGTTTTTATGTATGATACAAGTTGGTCAATTATATTTTAACGTTTAATTTTAGTTCATTGCCCTCAATACTAATTAATAATACTGTTTGGGTGTATTACATGTAGCTGTAATACAGCTGTTCAAATTTATGGTGTTTTAGAAACGTTATTTGATCAGATGATTTATAGAAGTTTAAATGTATAATTTTTAAATGAGAAAGAAACAAGAGAAGAGAAACAAAACACTGAAGAGTCAATTACTATTTATACTGGATCATATTTGTATGGCCGATTATTATGTAAATTAAAGCAAAATAGTGAACATTGTTAGTGTTATTGTAAAAATAAAAGAGTATATTGTTTAATAAAAATCATATTAAATTTGTTGAATTAATTTAAAAATTTTTTGAAACTTGTGTTTTTTTTATTCTAACAATGTTAGGTTTTCGTTGTATCTTAATAAGTTTTGTGCGTTAAGAAGTTTGTGCTAACAATTTTCAGTGCCAACCAAATAATCTAAACAAATCTCAACATTTTTGATTTATTTTAAATTACATATTTTTGGATGTAAGCGAGTTTGTATTGGAAAACGGCTTCGAAGATAGCGAAACCGTTGTTTTACCATTCCGGTTATTGGATCAAATTAAATCGATGGTGGCTGAAAAGAATACAACGGATGAATATGATGTGGATGTCCGAAATTATGTTTAAAAAGGGTGAGAGTAACTCGTCTAAAGTTTTTCGCATAAAAATAAATGAAAAGTTGCATAAAAATAATATATTTAGCTTAATTTGTAAGTTAGCGCAGTTAGCGTTTATCTCGTCGTCAATATTTGAACGTGATATAATTATTTCAACGCGAAACATACCCGACTGGAAATCAGTTCAGGGAACCCGAATTATGATCAGATCCGGATCAGATTTTCCGTAATACGGCCATCTGATCAGTTCCTGATCAGCGTACAGTACCGTTTCCCTTGATCCGGCCATCTGATCAGTTCCTGATCAGCGTACAGTACCGTTTCACTTGATCCGGCTATCTGATCAGTTACTGATCAGCGTGCAATACTTTATCCGTTGATCCGGCTATCTGATCAGTTACTGATCTGCATGCAGTACTTTATCCGTTGATCCAATCATACGATCAGTTTCTGATCGAAAAAACTTATCTTATCCGATGTCCTGAACTGGATAGTAAATACAAAATTTAGTTTTTTACCTGATCCATTCTGTATATAATATTGTTTATTAAACAATAAATTCGTTATTAATGGTATAACTGAATTATTATTTTGATTATATTATCGACGTCATAATAGTACACAATAGTACATTTATGGTAATATTTTTTTCATTTATTTAATGTCAAATTAATATTTAAGAACAAAATTAATTCTAAACCTTTGAACGGATCTGGTATGGATCTCTTGACCAGACCGGACATGAAACTGTTGAATGGATCCGGCATGGATCTTTAAGATGGATCCGGAATAGATCTTTGAAATGGATCCGGAATGGATCTTTGAAATGGATCCGGAATGGATCCGGCATGGATTATTTAAACGGATCCTGTACGGATCATATATGGCGTGACGATTTTTAATCATGTCCGGATCAGGAGGTCTGATTCATCCCTGATCAGTCTTCAGGCAATCCTGATCCGGATCGGACCCTATACTGATCTAATTTCTAGTCGGGTATATGTACAAATTAGTGTTTGAGGAATTTTTTTACAAGGCACAACATTGAACCTTTTTAATGTCATCACAGTTTATTTTTATTGGGCATCAAGTATTGATTTGGAAGACTATATGCTAATAAAAGATTTAATTAAAATGAGTATTATGTATATGTATGTATGATTGTCATGCTGGTTCATCGTTTGATTTTGGTTCATCTTTGGAGTGATTAACATTGTGTATTGCATTTTACGAAGCGTCTATGGATGATGCTTCAGATTTTTGGATAAGTTATTTTATGTTTTACTGATTTATTATAAGTCGTTAGGACCTTAGTTACCGAAATAATAATGACATTCTTAATTCCCAAGGGAATTATAAGAGGGAGTTATGGATTCATAATAGACCTAGTTTTCATTATAAATTGTTTATTTATAAACAACATTATTAACATAAAGCAATAGTAACGAATACCAATACCCGCTATCAAATACTTGATAAAAATAAATGTTTTAGTTTAATAAATGTTTTAGGTAGTAAAACATAAAATTATTTATGTATCACGTGAATTATTAGATGACAATTACCTTGTGAAACTAACTAACCCTCGGGCCAGAGGCCCTCGCGATGTAAACGTTTCCCTCGGTAATCACCATCCTTATAATTCCCTTGATACCTAAATAACTACTTGGAATGCAATTTGTGACAGCCTACAATTAACATATGTTCCACAGTCGTTTTGGAATAAGACAACTATATTAATGTAAGCACTTTGATTTGATTTATATAATTTTTGTGTTTTAGTTCTTTTTTGTATTAAATTATTTAGTTTTTGTTGTATTTAACATTTAATTTATTTTCGATATAAGTTTTTTGTGTGATAAATAAAAGATTTCCAGGGTCAGGGTTTCTGAAGTATTTTTATAAAAGTCCAATCTTTTCACATTCTTTATTTGTACAAAATATTGGTGATTTTTGTTTGTTTATAGTTTTTGTGATATTGTTTGTATAACAGGTGCAATATGTTAAATGATCTTTTGTAAAAAAAAGTCTAGCAATATCTGTAAATAAGGTTCTTTTGTGAACAATTAAGCTTAAGTACATATTGGAAATCACTTGAATTTTGCAATTCGAAATAACTTTTCATTTTCTCTAAAATTCCTTTAGATACATTTTTTGTGTTTCGTGCCAGGATTCGAACTCACATTCATTAGAGACACATGTTCAAATCCCGTGTGTCTTACACAACTTAGCAGCGATAAAGAACCATATTTTAATTTTCATGTTCAGATAATTTCTCAATTGAAACGTCAGCATTTTTTATATTTACTTAAGCTGAATCTTTCGTTTATGTTTTATAATATGTTTTTTTTTGTTCCAATTGAAGACTAAATTTAATCGCTTAGTTTTATATGGCCCTCCGTGAAGCGTTTTTCCAATTAATCAACGTTGACTATCGGTTAATTAGAAAATCGCGAGATGGGAGTCGAACTCGGGTCTTTCGAGTTCGCTTCCAGCGTGCTAGCAATTAGACCATACAACACATCTGTAAATGTTAGTGATAACTATATGAAAAACTATATGATATTTCAAACATGCATGTTCGGTGCAATCAAAGGACAATAAAAAAATTTAAACAAAAAAACACATTGATGTTTTGCCTACACTCAGTCTGTACTGACACTCAGTCTGATCCCAATAGAATTCACTATAAATCTTTTCCATCATGTTTCTATTTTCCACGATACTTCTCACATGGTATCTTCGGATATTAACAAAATCTGTTTAATGGAATTTTTTTATTTATTATGATAAGAGATAACATTTTCAACATATACTCATAAAAAAACATCTACCACAAAAATTAAAATAAAACCTTCACCTTTTCTGTCGAAAATACAAAGTAAGAACACCAAATCTTGTGAAAACAAAAAAAAATTATTGACATTTAAGTAAATATAATAAACACATTATTTAATTTATGACAATTATTCATAGAAACAAGATTATAACAAAATTAGAAATGCATCTTATCACATGCATTCCTTTTATACCTCAAACTCATTTATCACAAAACATCTTAATTTTTAAACACTTTTTGTTATCTTAACATTGAAATTAAAGTGACAAGTGTTTCGTCAAAAAAAGACAAAAATTATTTCTTGTTTGAACCGCAATTACATAAAAATAAAAACAAATAAAAACTTAAAAGTAAAATTTAAACTGTAACTATCAGTGTATATCAGTGTTTCTCAACTGATTTTATGCTACGGACCAATAAATACTTTAAGATTCTATTGCGGGCCTTAAGAAATAGTTCATGTTAGATGGGCGAAAGTGCAGGTTATATCTTGCTCACACTTACATACATAATGTAATTTAAAACAACAAGGATGAACGAAATGAAGGTTAGAGAAACAAAATAAATAAAAAAAAGAATTTTGATGTGTAATAAACAGAGTTTAAAACGCTTTTGTCACATATCACTAGTTCACTCCATTCTTTCCAAGCGAGTAATATAAAAATATATCATTCCCAAATACAGGAGTAAAAATAAAAAAATATCATTCTTACTAATTCGCAATAATAGTATATAATTTAAGGAGAGAATAAAATTCATTAAACACGAATACAATACAACGTTTCGTCCTTTCGGCAGAGTAACATATATTAGTTTAAATTGAATTATTTTAAAAGTTATTGATAAAACAAGTAAAACGAAAAAACATTGAATTTTATTTTATTGTTTTGTACCATTAATTTCAAACAATTAAATAAATTTTATTCACATTCGATACCTTTTTAATTGTTTCTTATTTTGAAAATGAAATGACCTACAAAGTACAATTATGGATGTAAAGGTAAAGGTAAAATTACCAGTAAATTGGAAATATTACGTAATATTACTTAGGCTTGGTTAAATTGCAATAAAATTTGAATCATCTTTATTTAATAAAAATTAAAGTTTTTGCTTTCTTGTGGAACAGAAATTACAAAATTAATCGCATAAAAAAATAGGTATACGAATTCTTAGATTTGCCTATGTATTCGCAACATATACGATGCTAGTTAAAATATATATTTTGAGATCTCGTACTCAATATTAACGTCTTTACGTGTCGTCACAGTAGAGTACTTCAGGCAAACATTTATTTCGTCTACTGCTGTCGATCGATAAGCTGGAATGAAGGATGTTGATCGATGAGCTGGAAGTTTTTCACGTGGTAGCAATATTGCAGCTATTTCGGCTAAGGCAAGAGCTCTTGATGCATCTAAGAAGGTTTCTCATATTCTGTCATTGGTAGTTTGCTAATTACCGATGCTGATCACTCTCAAAAGTCACCTGTATTATAATTTGGTTCATGATGCAATTTTACATTGAGCGAAGTAGCATATCGATGGAATTTTGAAATGGTTGAGAACTTACAACGCAACATTAAAGAATTTTCCATTGTTGCTTATGTATTTCCTGTCTGATACGGTATATTTACACTCCATAATAATATATTTGATTTGATTTTGATTTGATTATTTTACGTGAATGCTGTGGAACGCAATAAAACAATTTATTTAATTGTATTGAACCCTGAAATTAATTTTTATAACTGTATTTTATAAATAATTTGATTGTATTTTATAAACAAAACATCAAAAACATTTTCGCTGATTATATAAAAAAACAATAAATTCAAACTAATGCACATGTTTCTCTCTCGAATATTGAAAAAGGCAAAGGCTACTACGATTAAATTGAATAACTTCCATTGTGAAAAAAATTAGTTTTTTTGATGATTTTTTGGTTTCTGAATTCCGTTAGCATAAAATTTGATGTCTTCCGTTGTAGGTCATTTCATTTTCAAAATACCAAACAATTAAATAAGTTTCGAAATTGGGTTGAAACAGCTAAACTACAACGAGTCAGCCTAAAGGGGCGTAAGCTGGCTCCAACAACCACAACATATTGACGCATAACCTTCATCCATGTGTCGAGATTGACAAAGGGCGGTGACAGTCTTACTGTTAGGGATAATATTGATGGAAAAAGTTGTGTCATTACATTGGATACAGGAGCAACAAACACAATTGTCCGCACAGATGTTGTGAATGGGAAATTATAACCAGCAGGGAGATACCGAATACAAACGGCAATTGGTGAAACTGTAAGAATAAAAGGCAAGAAAATGATCAACATTGAAATCGGGAATACTCACTTTCAACATGAAGTGGTTGTAGCTGACATTGTGGATGAAGTGATCTGGGAATGGACTTCATGAGGCCAAATGGATTCGTTATTGATACTGGAAAAGGAGTACTCATGTACGGAAATGTTGAGTTGCCACTCCAATTTAATGGTGAAGAATCGAATTGTGTTCGTCGAATAATATTAGGTCGCAGAGAAAAGCTGCCACCCCAATCAGAAACAATCATTTAAAGAAAATTGGAAGAAGGCTGGGCGTCACCCAGGTTGTGGGTTGTGAAAGCCAATAAAGAAGATCAAAACCACAAGGAAGTTATTATAGGAAAAACCTTAGATCGGATGCTGATTACAAAATACCAGTAAGGGTTTTAAATATGTTAGATGAGGTCAGATGAGTTGAGGTTACTAAAATAAATACAGTCACTAAGAAGAATAGCTACCTATAGTCTAGGATATTGATGATAAACTGTATACATTTCTGGGGTCAAGATTGTTTTCAACATTGGATCTAAAGAGTGGTTATTGCCAAGTGGAAGTTGCGGAGGAAGATCGGGAGAAAACGACATTCAGTGTAAGAAATGGACTATGGCAATTTAATGTCATGCCAATTGGGTTACGAAGCGCGCCCGCAACTTTCGAGAGATTAATGGAACGGGTACTAAAGGCTTGCACTGGAAAACATGTCTTGTATACTTGGATGACATCATAGTCATGGGCAAATACTTTGATGACCACTTGAGGCACTTGTCGGAGGTGTTTGAACGGTTACAAGCAGCTGGTTTAAAGTTAGGTCCCAAGAAGTGTTCACTTTTCAAGGAAGAAGTAAAATAATTGGGACACAAGGTTACGCTAATGGAAATTCATACAGATTCTGACAAGATTGCAGCAGTTATGAACTGGTCAAGACCAAAGAACTTTCGAGTCTACATGAACTACGAATTTTCCTTAGATAGTGCACATATTACGGACGGTTTATGCATAAGTTAACTAGAAACGATAAAGCATTTGAATGGAATGAACTTCAGGAATAAGCATTTGTGAAGCTCCGAGAGATTATGTACGGCTCCAATTTTGTCCTATCCTATACATAATCTGCGTTTATTTTGGATACTGATGCCAGTAATGAAGGTATAGGAACAGTCCTATCGCAGGAAAAAACGGTCAGGAAAAGGTGATAGCTTATTTTTCCCAAATGCTATCTAAACCAGAGCGGAATTATTGCGTAGCCCGAAAGGAGTTATTGGCTATTATGGAACTCGTCAAACATTTCCATAAGTACTTGTATGAACAGAAATTTCATCTTAGAACTGATCATGGTGCATTAAGATGGTTACTCCAGGTCAAAAATCCAGAGGGACAAGTGGCACGCTGGGTCGAACGGTTGCAGGTATACGATTTGGACATTGAGCATCGAAACAGTACTGCACATGGGAACGCTGATGCATTATCGAGGCTACCCTGTCAAGTTGAATATAGTAAGCATTGCAGTCGACAAGAAAGTAAGGAAAAGGTGATCGATGTACGATTACTAGAAGTGCTACCTGATGATGAGTGGACTGCTGAATCTATAAGGAGCGATCAATTCGAAGAGCCGGATCTTGCACCCATCATGGAGTTCAAGGAAACGGGTTGCAAACCAGTATGGGGAGAAATTGCTGATAAATCTCCAACATTGAAGGCGTACTGGGCGCAATGGGATAGCCTCCATTTACTGGATGGATGTTTAAAGAGAGTGTGGGAGAGCGCAGATGGCAAGATAAAGCAATCCTTAACAGTGGTAACTAAAAGGAAAATACCAGCAGTATTGAAGGAGTATCACGAAGGAACGAGTGGAGTTCATCTTGGGATCAATAAAACTCTTGCAAAAATACTACAACGGATTTACTGGTCAATCGTGGAGTGGTGTCAAAAGTATGACCAATATGCGGCAGTAAAAGGACCCGCACGAAGAAGTCATGGGAAAATGAAGCAATACAATGTAAGTGCTCCATTTGAACGGGTTGCAATAGATGTAGCAGGGCAATTTCCAACAACTGATAACCAGAATAAATATGTGGTTGTGATCATGGACTACTTCACTAAGTTTCCGGAAGTATGTGCGACACCTAACCAAGAAGCAACCACCATCGCTAAAGCCGTGATAAATAATTGGATTAGTCGCTATGGAGTTGCTATGGAAATCCACACCGATCAGGGACGTAACTTTGAGTCGGCTGTATGTAAGGAAATTTGCCAGATGCTCGAAATCAACAAAACGAGATTGACAGCTTCGCACCCACAATCAGATGGTGGAGAGATTCAATGCTTTGGAGGAATTTCTAGCTAAAGCGGTTAGTAAGAACCAAAGTAACTGGGATCAACATATTCCTTTATTTTTGATGGGATACAAATCAGCAGTTCATGAGACCACGACCATGAAACCAGCACAAACTGTTTTTGGAAGTGATTTAAGACTACCTAGTGACCTTAAATTTGGAGCAATACTATCAACACCATTGTCTGTGCAAGAATACGTCAACCGAATCAGAGCAGGGAGTACCTCAAGTATGTTAACCAGTTTATTAGGCAGAAGATACAACTGGCCAGTGATAGAATGAAAGCCCGATACGATATATATACAATCTAATAATAAAAGTTTTGAAGAAGGACGATTAGTATGGCTACACAATCCACAGCGGATACGAGAGTTATCACCAAAATTGTAAGCTGCATGGGAAGGACATTATAGTATTATAACCAAGTTGAATGACGTGGTTTATAGAATTAGAAAAGGTCATCGAAGAAAGGCAAAAGTGATACATTTCGAAAGGCTGGCGTTATACAAAGGAGATTTAGATCATGTTCGGGACGAGTGGAGGGTATTGCTACGATTACAACAAAATCATAACGAAATATAAAATTCTATTCAAATCAGGGTTGCATTGATTTAAATCATTTGATTTATATCAGTGATGTAAATCAGTTTTAAATCAACTTGATTTTTTTAAAAAAATCATTGATTTAAATCATTTGAAGAAATTTCTAAAATTTAAAGCAAATTCAAAATAAGATTTGTTTTTTTAATTAAATGTATTGTGGTACGAATTTCAACATGTGTCACAACAACACATAGAAATCTAGAGACCAAGGTCCTACAACAACATGCGTTCTAAGAAGATGATGAACGAGATACGCTCACCATTTTTTTAACCTATACCTGAGTTATCTTCACCTGACCAACGGCATCAAGTCACGCTAAGACAATTGCATATTGCTTGCGACTGGAAATAACTGAGAATAACTGTTAGCCAAATGTTAGCCTACCGTTGTAAAACTTCAACAATAAAGTCAGAGATTTAACCACAATTGGAAATATTGACACACCCATATAAAATACATGAACAGGTTCTAGAAATTAATCTGTAAATAATAAATAATTGCATATCAAATAGAGTATTAAACGCAAATCAGCACAACCCGCTTACGAAAAAAAAACATTTCCACTGAAAACTATCATTACTATTAAGATCGTGATGGTATTAAATCCTAAACACTTTCCTGATACTAGATATTAACAATTGTTCCATATGATTTGCCGTTTAATGTCTATATGTACAAGGAACTAATCTACATGTGCAAGGAACTTTTCGGACCTGCAGAATTGGATATTTCTGACATCACTCTAAGCAGTGACAAACTATCGTAGTTTGAGAAGCAACGCGTTTGATGTCGCTATAAGAACAACAATCAGTATTTCAGTGTAAAAATCTATATAGTAACTAAAATCTGTTCTTTTACTTTTGTCTAGTCTTGTCTTTCAAAAAATACAACCAAACCTAATGATTTATATATGTATAGTAAGTAGTTAACGTAGCATAGGGAAATACCACTTCTTCAAAAATTATCCTAAATTTTTTTATAAAAATCAAAATAATCCGCTTTAAATCAAAAAAAAAAGCGATTTAAATCAAATGAATCCGATTTTTTTAAAAAAATCAGATTTTTATGCAACCCTGATTCAAATCAACATGAGTGAAGGCAGCCTGTATATGTACAATAATGATCATGAAACACACATAATTGTAGTTGTTTTTCTTAGAAAGGTGAAAATTATTTTTTTGTGTATTTGTTTTCTAGAACCATTTTTACAGTTAGATCACATATAAACATTATTCGTTATTTTGTTTAATGGAACATTCCCGATAAAAGAAGGTTAGAATAAGATTGATTTTTCTAGATTGTATGGAATAGTATTAAAATAAGTATTTTTAGGCAGCATGAATTATTGTAAACGAAACGCTGTATCGTGCAATTTTGCAAATAAAACCCTGTAAATAGAAGAAGTTATTTTTAAATTTAATTGTGAATAAAGTTTTAAGTGTTATTAAGTAGAAATAATTTGTGTATTGGAAACTGTGAACTGGAAATTTCTATAATCAACCGTTGGGGTTTTGAAGCTATTGGAAAAATATTATAGTTAGGAATATTGTTACTCTATTGTTTTCCTGTTGTGGTGGAATAATTAAGGAGTTGAATACTTAATAAAACCTGGTGTGTTTGCTTATCAGCGATCGAACCCAGAAGGAGATTGGAGATTACGTATATTATATCGAATTGAAAGTAAAGTCAATTCGGAGTAAGGTGGGAAAAAACGTAACAATATGTATATCAAGCAACCCTGTTTGTCTTTTCTGCGAAGAAAAACATAGAAAAAATAAAAATAAAGAGAAAAAAAAATAGAAATAGAAATTATAACATAAAATTAAAAATCTATCTAACTAAAAAGAGACAAGAGTTAATACTATATAGAAATAGATAATGGTTTATGTTTATTAAAACTAGTACTGATCAATCTTTAACGATCTGGTTACAAAACTATTAAGAATTAACTTATGAGGTTATGAACGTAGCAGAATGAATAGTTTTTTTTCTTTCTTGTTTTAAGAAAAAATTATGTTATATAAATGAAATATAATTTCATATTGTATTTAAGATGTAAATAATAATACTATTATTTAACTCCTTTCATTAGTTCAATGAACTATTATATATGTATGTGTTTGAAGAAAATGTTCATCATCAACGCAAAGTAAAAATTATTTATTTAACTAAAAATAAACATTTTCATAAAAAGGAATGTACGAGAGAGAGTTGATTTATAGCTAGCCAAACTTATGCTGCTTCCTGGTTCACCTTGAAATTTTCTATTACTTATCGATTCCACTTCGTTCTTTGTATTTGAGTTGAATAATAATATAACAAGATTAAATAAAATTTAAATACGTTTTCTAAAGTTTTTTTTAGCTGTTACTTAGCATCGAGCGCCTACAAAATTTTAGACAATGTAAAAAATTAAAGAAAAAATATACAAGAATAAGATGATCGACAAGAAATACAAGTAATGTATTCATTTTTAAACTTGAACACTCGTGCTTTCCTAGAAATGGTTGTTATTTTTTTGTGTTTGATTTTATTTGTGTTGGTGGGTTGATCGATCATTTAAGTCATTTTCTAAGGTTTATTATGTTTATATATATATGTATATATATATTTGAGAAGGAATCTTCTCAAGCATCCATAATCATCTTTCACGAGAATAGAGGTCCGGTACTCGATCTTTGCCCACTTACTTTACTTCATTTTTTGCGCTTATTTAATTTAATTCTCAGTATCGGTTTATTCGAGCCTGGTTTATTCGATTATGATCAGATCCGGATCAGATTTTCCGTAATACGGCTATCTGATCAGTTCCTGATCAGCGTACAGTACCGTTTCCCTTGATCCGGCCATCTGATCAGTTCCTGATCAGCGTACAGTACCGTTTCCCTTGATCCGGCCATCTGATCAGTTTTGGATCAGCGTACAGTACCGTTTCCCTTGATCCGGCTATCTGATCAGTTCCGGATCAGCATACAGTACCGTTTCCCTTGATCCGGCTATCTGATCAGTTACTGATCAGCTTGCAGTACCGTTTCCCTTGATCCGGCCATCTGATCAGTTCCGGATCAGCGTACAGTACCGTTTCCCTTGGTCCGGCTATCTGATCAGTTCCGGATCAGCGTACAGTACCGTTTCCCTTGATCTGGCTATCTGATCAGTTACTGATCAGCGTGCAGTACTATATCCGGTGATCCAGTCATACGATCAGTTTCTGATCGAAAAAACTCATCTTATCCGATGTCCTAAGTTGGATAATAATACAAATTTAGTTTTTTACCTGATCCATTATGTATATAATATTGCTCATTAAACAATAAATTCGTTATTTGGTATAACTGAATTATCTTTTTAGGGTGAAAACTCACTTTTTAACACGTAATGTCAAATAATAAATTGATCTGAGAGCAAAAAATGTCAGAACAATGTTTTGGCAAAAAGAATTTGACATATATATAATTGTTATTTCTGTGTTACCTTAGTTACATTATTATTATTGTCGGAATAAATTTGAAATGTTTAGGTCTATATAATTTTAAAATAACTACAGTATCGTTAAATTGAAATGCTGTGAAATTGAATTTTTATGAATAAAAAGGAATCATTTTTATGGTATTTTAAAAAAATAATAAAAATGTAATAAAAATAAATAGTGGTCAGTCTGTGAATCAAACCCTCGAACGTCCTAAACTTAAGCATCAACATAATATTCATAAATAAATTGATGTAAATAATTATTTAGATAGACGAATGGTTAATGCTGCTGCCTTGTACACAGATGTCTGGGGATCGAATGCGGGTTAAGTCCAAAATAAATATTAATAATAAATATCATTTTATCTTTACAGGGCCCTTCTTAACCGCCGTTAATCCATTGCCGTGTATAAAATTCTCTCACCCTGAATTGATAAAAAAACGATTAATAATTGCAAAAAACTAAATTTTTTTCATTTTTTTGGTGAGACAAGATGGTAGCATAATAGTAGCATAACAGCGCAAAATGTTTTACATGCTTTTAAGTAGATTTTACTTAGTCAATTTTGTTTAGTTCAATTCGTACGCCATTTTCAGTTAAATTTACATATACTTTACGTTAAATAAGCTATCTTTTTTTTCTGAGTGTTTAAATTTATAAGCATTTGAAGTGTACTTGAAATTATGAACAAAATTAAGGAAAAATTGTAATATTTTTTTCATTTATTTAATGTCAAATTAATATTTAAGAACAAAATTAATTCTAAACCTTTGAACGGATCTGGTATGGATCTCTTGAGCAGACCGGACATGAAACTGTTGAATGGATCCGGCATGGATCTTTAAGATAGATCCGGAATAGATCTTTGAAATGGATCCGGAATGGATCTTTGAAATGGATCCGGAATGGATCTTTGAAATGTATCCGGCATGGATCATTTAAACGGATCCTGTACGGATCCTGTACGGCGTGACGATTTTTCATCATGTCCGGATCAGGAGGCCTGATTCATCCCTGATCAGTCTTCAGGCAATCCTGATCCGGATCGGACCCTATACTGATCTAATTTCTAGTCGGGATGATCTGAAAAAGATGTCACTAAATTTTTGGCGGTATTAAACAATGATACATTTAACTGCTGCAGTGTTTTAAACTGCAAACACTGCACATTCGGTTGGCACAAAAATTACAAGATGAAATCATATTCGGTTGTTGTGTCTTCAATTTGGTTGTTTTGTCTTCAAATTTGGTTTTTGAAGATAAAGCAACCGAATTTGAGGTTACTGTGACAGAAAACATTTACAAAAGAGGTGGTTTTTTTCAGTGTGTAAACCGATTTTTATGAAACTTGATGTATGTATTATGTTTTTGTAAGGCTCATAATATAATGCTGCGTTTCAACTTTTGTTTAAACACTTTCGGCAAGACTATTTTTGTTGTACTTTTATTGTATAAATAATATAAGCAAACTATATTTGCACAAATGACCAAACTCGAAATCAGCCAATATATCAGCGTTGCCAATATTTTTAATTACAAATTAAATTTTTGTGCTATTCGTATAAAACCAGATTTAAAAATTCCGAAGCGGTATAAAAGTAAGTCAATTAACAATAAAAACAAATAGCAAGTACACTCGTTTGATGGAGATCTGCTACGAGTATCTGATAACATCACATACAGTTTTAACAACACCATATTAGCATACATTACACGAAACTTGCGTATCAGGATTGCTTAAACACAATAGAAATTGTGAGAGCTGTCACCAAACATTTAGATTAATTAGATGGTTCACGGCTGTATTCAAAATTAACGATATTCACACCTACACTGGTGAGTCATATTGAAACCCGGAATGGATGCACAAAATCGTTAAATCTACTAGAACGTTCAAATAAACCCATAATAAACAGCGCAAGTTTTGTTATTTATATTTGTTGGATATATGAATTAAAATTTAAGTAGGCATCAAGCAATATCTGTCATTATATTTTGTTTTCTTTTAAATATTGTATTCTAAAATTTTCTTTTTCTACTCCTATCACAGTAAATTATAAATTACATCACACTATCCATGGCATGTAAATTGATTATTTCAAATAGCGTGCGGTAAGTAAAAAAAAGCGTGCGGTAACGGATTTTCATATATATATTACCGCACGCTTTTAATAAAAAGAAAAATTTTTATTTAAATTATTTTTAAAAATTAAATATTTCAATTCATTTTGACACAGAATAATGAAAGCCTACCACAATTTGTAAATTATTTGCATTTGATTTATAATTAGTAGTTCATTTTTTCAAGTAATTATATGCGTTTGGGCATTAAAACAATGTCGTAGAAAAAGTATATAACAAATCTCGAGTTGTAAAGCATTTTCCATGCTCGTGAAGATACTGCACTCGAGGCTACGCGTCTCGTGCGCAAAATTTTCCCTCGCATGTAAAATGCTATTTACAACTCTAGATATGTAATATACTATTCTTTAAATAAAATTGTCATTCATTATCATTATATTACAATAGGTTATGGGCCCATGCCCCAGATCATAACTAACGTTGCTAAAAAGCTATAGCCATCTGAAGAAAGATTGTAAAAAGTTGAAGAAGCAAGCTGATGAAATTAAACTAACAAAGAAGACTTTGTTTTTCCGCATTAAAAGTTCAATATCCATCCAGTGGGTCTTTGACTCGGGATCAACATCTCAAATGAGTAATGACTCAACAGCGTTTGAAAAATTGGAGGAATGCTCGAAATCTGAGATTGTCACTGCAAACAATTCTGTTATGAATGGTAATTTAATGGGCAATGTTTCTATGCAAGTCTCCATTTATGGAGAATGTAACGAAGTTTTTATGCCTGAGGTTTATTATTTGCCAGATGCACATATGAATCCTTTGTCTACATCTAAGATTGTTGAACGAGGACATACTGTAGTTTTTAATTCATCTGGGTAGAGGGTTGTGGATGCTAATGACGAGATTATTGCTACAGTAATCCAAGGTTGGCATGATATATATCAATGATATATATCCGATATATATCATTGATATATATCACGATATTTATTTCCTGATATATATCATGATATTTATAAAACAAATAAATAATTAATTATTCCTACCTTAAAGTTGGAAAAACTGTTAAAAGTCGCAGCACTGCTTGCAAAACGCATGCCAAATCGAGGTAACCTGGTTCAGCTATGCCAAGACCATAAAGCTAACATAGATTCTGACAAAACTAATCTCATGACATAAACATTGTTTATGCATATTAGACATACATATTAAGACAGAGCTCAAAGGGATAAAACAATTATTGCCGTTGTAGTTGAAATTTGGCATAAACTGGCAGTCGATCTTAAACTAAAACAACCTTTCGAAGTTAAGAAACTTTATCGGAGGAGAGATATGGCTTTAAATGCACCTCATCACCTAGCTAATTTATGCTTGAATTTCGGTTTTTAGGTAAATGGTTCAATAACCACCAAAGAGATGAAGCATATATTTCCTTATTTAAATAATTACTTATTTCAGTCTTCATTCCATTTGTAATGGCGCTTTTATCTAAATCTACACCGTTTCCAAAATATGTATTTCAATTTTAGTTTAGAAACACACCACCAATAGTGTGGTGGAATGGAATGACTACCCAAGCAGGGTTTTCCAGAATTTGAAATATGGCCAAGCACTAGTCCATTAATAGTTAACTGTACTTGACTTTTGTTATTGGGACAGTACTAGAACCATTCATCGGCCGATCTATGGTTAACAGAAAATAGTCAATATTTAGTTACACTGAAAAAAAATTGAAGTTCATGACAACCTCATCTCGAAGTTGGCAGTTTATTATTCATGCAAAGAAAAATTATTTGCAAACAATTTCACTGTGATTGGGACAACTACACGATAACATTTTCCTAACAACAGAATGAGGTTTATTTAAAATATAAAGTGTTAGATCCAATATAACAGTAGTTGAATAAAGATAATAACTATTTCCCTGAAAAAAATTTTCTTTGGCCTTATATCATGAATTTTTCATTTTAAAGTTTAAGTATTTGAGATTAATTGAACTATATTTTATTTTCACATAAATATTTCGTGTGATTGTCTCAACTTCATCGATTTATAATTGTAGAGTTGTTGAAGCAATTTCGTAGTTTGATTCGCCATATGTGACCGCACGGTGAGGTTGAGACAATTGCATTTCGATTGGAAATAGGACATGTTTTTTTCAGTGTACCTTTGAATGGCCAAGCACTAACCCGTGAATGGTAAACAATACATGGCTATTGTTATTCTGCCATTTCTGGAACCACGAAACACCCGATCTACAGTTTATAGAAAATAACCAGTTCAGTTTACTTTAAATGGCTAAGTAATGGCACGTTAATGGTTAACATCAATCGGCTATTGTTATTGGACCAGTACTGGACCATAAATTGACCGATCTTTGTCATTTGGTTAAAATACAATAGAGTGTTATCCATTTTAGAAATATATATAGTTTGAAAAATTTCACCTATAGTTTAATTATCGCATCTCTGCTGAAAGACTGTTAATATGTAATGTTAAAATTTTTTTTCTCTGAACACTTACTTTATTTTAATTATTTTGTATTTAATTTATTTAAATTTATATATGATAATATTTTATGGCCCTGTCATGGTTGACAGTACTTGGTCATTGCTGTAATACTGGTCATCATTATTGGTCTGTTACTACGCCAGTTGTACAACCTTATATGAGCCATTACTGTTTTTCTCTCTGGCAAATAAATGGCAGGCATTTGTTGTACGAAGTTATCAACAAGCAAAATTATGTTAATGACCGAGTCATAGTTGCCAGTACTATGAGTTATGGTTGCCAGTACCCGGCCATTGTTGAATTACTGGTTCGACAGTAATTGACCATCACTGGACAAGTTGTATAACCTTGTTGGTACATTGTATGGGACATTGCATGGCAGTCATTTATTGTTCGAAGTTATCATTCAGCTACATGATGTTTATGGTCCAGTTATGGTTGCCAGAACTCTACCAGTGCTGGTCGCCAGTAATGAACCATTACTGGACTAGTTGTACAACCTTGTATGGGTATTGATTATGCGATTTGGACAAATAAACAAGACAAACCAAAGCAAGGAAGCGTATTCGTCATTTGGATTTGTGCAATCGAAGATATAGACGAATAGTTTGATAAATTGCGTATAAGCTAAATTGGAGTTGTCATACTCATACATGAAGTTAGTTTATTGGCAAAGAGGTAATAAACGAGGTGTTTATTGGCAAATAGGTAATAAACGAGGGAGTGATGCGCTGCACTGCATACAAGTGTGGAAAGGGCCATATATCGAATAATATTTAAGATAAACAACTTATTCAAAAATAAATATCAGAACATGATATATATCGGATATATATCTGATATATATCGGATATTTTGATATTTATATAAATATCATGATATTTGCCAACCTTGCAGTAATCGGATGGTCTGTTCAAGTTGAATCGTCAGAAGAAAATAGCGAACATAGCAAAATCTACTTCAAGCAATATGGAAACTATTTATTTAAACAACCGTCTTCATTGTAAAGGGCCTGAGAATAAAACACCTGAAAAAGCACCTACCTCTGGTAGGAATGTTTCTTGAAGCATTTTAGAGTTTTTGGTTGTAAAGCTGTAGTTCCCGTTCCTAACCAAAAAAGGAAAAAGCTTGATCCCAAAGGAACCGAATTGACATTTGTTGGATATTTTTCCGAATCCAAATCGTATATAGATTTATTGATTCGAAGAGTGAAATTATCACTGAAAGTAGGAATGCTGTGTTTTTTGAAGACAAATTTCATGATGAAAGCGCTGAAGATAATCATCAAGTATTCTATATTTATCCAGAAGAAAATTCTATTCACACGGCTGATCAAGTTTGTGTTGTTATTAATGAAGATTTCAACGATGAATTTTTCACTACTGTGGATGAATCGGCTTCTGGTAATGAAAACGTATTTTTAGAAAACCATGCAGTTGAAAACATTGATAATCTTTCAAGTGAAGATATAGTTGTAGTACTAAGAAGATCTTAGAAGCAATGGAAGAGGAATTTCGGTCTTTAACTGAAAATGAAACGTGGACCATGTGTGATCTACTGCCTGGAAGAAAAGCAATTTCATGTAAGTGGTGTTACAAGCTGAAAAAGAATTCCAAAGGTGAAATTGGGAGATTCAAAGTCATAAAAGGCTATTCATAAAAAAAGAGTATTGACTACGAAGAAACATTTTCGCCGGTAGTGAGATGTACCTCTATAAGATTTTTGTTGGCGTTGGCCGCCCAATGTGATCTTGACATTGATCAGTTAGACGTGGTGACAGCGTTTGTTTAGAGTGAGCTGAATGAAGAAATTTTTACGAAGTATCCTGAACACTGACGGTTTCGACTGTTAATCAGGTAAAGTCTACAAACTGAAGAAAGCACTTTATGGTATAAACCAAGCCAGTCGATGTTGGAATAAAAAGTAATAGTAATAGTTTAAAAAGTTTTGGAATGATGCAATCAAGAAATTGTAAAGCTTCGAATATTCCAGTCGATGTAAATCAGAAATTGTCTATGGAATTTTGTCCCTCTAGTTATGATGAACTGAAAGAAATGAAAGGTGTGCCCTCTATCAAGAATCAATCGGAAGTTTGTTATATCTTGCTTAGATCAGTAGACCCAATATTTTCTTTGCATTGGGGATGCTATCTAAATTCAACAACACTCCGGGAATGGTACATTAGGCAGCTGTGAAGCATGTTTTCCGATACTTAAAAGGCACGATCCAATTTAAGCTTGAGTTCAGCAAACAAACGGATGATACAGTGAACACATTCTCAGATGCTGATTAAGCCAATGACATTGACAATCGTCGATCAGTAACAGAACAGGATATGCTTTCATCCATCAAAACGGTTGTGTGTCATGGAATTCGAAATGTACTGTGGCTGTATCTACTACAGAAGCGGAGTACATGCCAACACTAATTTAGTTGAAAATTTTGTTCTCCGACCTGATGCAAGACTTATCTGATTCATGGATCTTTAACTCAGATAACAAGACTGCGATTAGTCTAGCACACAATAGTATGTTTCATGTAATATCGAAACACATTGATGTTACACATCATTTGCTACATAGTGCTATCGCCTCCAGGTCTACGTGCTCTTTCCTTGCACGTGTGTTAATGGTCCAGGTGTGGAGTGGGTCACGCTAAATGATTAGCAAATGGGCTGGATCAAGATGTAATACGATTCGTGCCGTGCAGTCGTTTTAGCTAGGGGCCCCTTCAAATAGCTCGACTAGTCACGAACGGAGCCGCCTGGATACCGAGCAACCTCCAGGTGCATTTTGCCTTGCCAAGTTAACAGAGACCTCTGACTTGGTCGACCTACTTTTTCGTGATTCTCATGCGAACAAAATGAAATCCATTAATGAAACAAACACAAACAAACATAAAAAACGGGATGTCATCTCGTTGACGAAAGGAGAGGGTACAAGTGACAGGCGCAGGAACGAGTTTCCTGGCCGCGGTGATGATGGCAGTACCAACGGCAAGTGATACTGTTGTGGCCGGGAGCAGTAGAGCTTCCGTGCCAGCAGAGAGTGGCACTGTGCCACTTGGAGTTGGTAAGAGTAAACCGTATAGAGGTCTACCTCTACCACCTTTTGGTCAGCCTAGAGAGTTGGACGACCCACTGAGGCGAGGGCTCAGTGGAGCTGGTATCAGGTGGTACCTACGGTGCCTCGCAAAAGGGATCTCTCCGGAGGTCTCAAAGAAAAGGGCTCTGGAACGGAAAGGGAAGGCCCCAACTGTCGGAGCAGAAAACGTGAAACTGGAAAGAGAATCCACGACACCGCAGGACAATGCACCAAAGAAACCCAGGATAGCCACCCGTCAGGACAGAGAGCAACACTATCTCAATCCAAGCACCAGCTTTGCTGCTGTTATTAAGGCAAGTAAGGTGGCTATTCTGGAAGTAAATTATCCCCAGACGATGATTAGTGCGGAGGCGCTGGGGTTAATCGAAACAGAGCTAGTGAACCAACTAGCGATGGGATATACTGATCAAAGGATTGAATTTGGGGTTATCCACATTAAACCTAGTTATGTGGTGGTAGAGTGCGACGACGAGCAGACGGGAAAATAGTTCGTGTCTACTAGAGGGGCAAAACGCTGACTTATTTGTTAAGAAATGGAAGCTGTCAGGAAGTCGGGATGAGGGCACAGGCCAACTCCTGACGGCACTAATTGACGACAGGGCAAAGACTTATCGGGGGTGGGGAACACCCTCAACTACCGGTTTGACAAAGTCATTGTCCATGGACCTAGAAGGACAACAGCAAAAGTTACGGGGGAAAAAGAGGCTGGTGGCATCTCGGGGAAGTACCTCAGATATCACCACAGCCCAGGGAAGCAGCCGCAACCCTAATGACACCTAGTGAGGTCGCAAATATGGTTGTGGAAGAGGAGGCTGCAGCAGAGGATTGCAGTGGTATCGCAGACGTGAGGACCGAGGAAGAGGAAAGGTTGTTGATAGATGAAGGGGCAGGTACGCCCCCTACCGACAACTTCTAATGGAGGCGGCAGGAAGATTGCACGTGGCCCAAGTGAATGTCCATCACGCCATAGCAGCGTCATCTATTGTGGCCACAACATACTAAGAAACAGCTAGGGGTCACGCTGATACAGGAACCCTGGATCCACAAAAACAGGGTGAGAGGCCTTGCAAACAGCGAGGCAATGGCAGTATGGGATACTAATGCAAACTCACCTAGAGCGTAGCTGTACAGGGGACGGGGTACTGATAAAGCCTACAGAGGTACAGAGGTTGGTGGAATGGTGCAACAAGAACAAGTGGCCTCCCATAATCGGGTGTGATGCAAATACTCACAGCGAAACATGGAGAAGTACGGATACAAACCAAAGAGATGAGTTTCTATTAGAATTTTTAGTTAAAGAAAACCTAAGCGTGTTTAACGTCGGGAACACACCCACTTTTGTCACAAGGGCAAGACAGGAAGTGTTAGATTTAACGGTAGGAAGTACCAATGTAGGACAGTCAATAAAGAACTGGAGAGTCTCAAATGAATCCTCCTTGTCGGATCATAGACTGATTCAGTTTGAACTGGATAGTACGAAAGGGGAATCACCCCCGGTTGGGAACCCCAGGAACACAAGATGGTGGATATATACCATGATAGTGAGACCAGCCATCACCTACGGAGCAGTCGCATGGAACAAAAGAGCCCAAGTTGACGCTGGGAAAAAAAATGGAAAAGGTGCAGAGGCTGGTTTGTATCTGCATCACGAGAGCAATGAGAACATGTCCTACCGCAGCAATGGAGTTGCTTTTAGGACTTGTTCCACTCCACTTGCAGGTTAAGAGCGTAGCATGGGAAACCATACTGAGATTCAGAATTCAGGGTATGGGAAAGGGAAAAATCATCGAGCCTAAATAGCGAGAAAGTCTTTCAAGGGAAAATCCCTTGCTTTGAGTTTCCTAAAGACGGAAAAGCTGTTCAACTTCGATAGGAAATATACATCGCAGTTGTGCAAAAAAAGCGGAGTGGAGCAGTGAATCCACTAAGTACCATCTGAGCAATGATGTAATCAAATGGTATTTTGTTGGTCCAGAACCTTTTTGTGGATTGGGACAAAAGCCACCCACGAAAAGATGAGGGAAGTAATAATGATGGAATGGTCCAAAACCTGAAACAACACCTCGGGCTTAAAGCAGTCCAAGGAGTTGATTGGACAGTTTAATCAAACGAGATCAGTAATGTACTCTAGGATGAATAGAAAAAGCCTGAGAATGCTGACAGGGCTTCTTACAGGACACAGTAAATTAAGAAAACACCTTAAGAACAATGGGGTGGAGCCGAGGGACGAATGTAGATGTCTGTCTATTGTAAGAAAAGACCCCAGCCCATCTTCTCAAAGATTGTGGAGCCTTGATCTACACGAGAAGGTTGCATCTGGGGGAGCATAATATTGAGGGGCATGACCTGCATAAACCTAATCCTCTCTATATCCTGAAATTCCTAAGTAAGGCTCGATTGGAGGAGGTGCTCTAACTGGGTATTCACCAGGGCGTAGTAGGGTGGAGTACAATAGATCATTTTGGTCGCAGTACAACACATCACCACCGAATTTAATCTTAATCTTACTTCAGTCAAATTGTACGCGGTGCGGTTATTATTACTGTAACAATAAAGCTACTTCAAAGTATCATTTTAAAAATAACACGTGTTAATGTCTTAAACTTCAACAAACACTGAGAATAAAGCTTGATTACTAACTTAAACAAAGAAAAGATAAAAATTAAAAAAAATAAACCTTTGGTCATGGTTTCCAATTACAGTTATAATTCTTGCTCAAACTTCTGCAGTTTTTATTATTAACGACAAAACTCACTTGCATTATACAATAAGATAAGAAAAAGAAAAGAAAAATAAGGCAAATAGACAAAAAGTAATAAAATAATGAAACAAGTATATACACATACAAATTAAATATTGGATATTTAAATATTCAAAAGATGTATTATTTATTTATATTTGTTAAAAATATTATCGTTTTGTTGTGATATATGAGGAAGATAGAAGCTGACCTTCACATTGAATATATTTTTGTTGTTGTTATTTCTTTGTGTATTATTAAGTGACACTAAAAATAAATGAAAGAAAATAAACGAAATACATTTACTGCTTAAGTAATAAACGTGGCGTCACTATTTATTTATTAGTTAATAGTAAATGCCGTCATGTTTCATTATTTTTATTTAACTATTTAAATTATTGTAAATACATCCTCGTAATATGTATTTAAAGTTATGGATTTATTCATCACTCATACCTATAATAGCTTATCATTGATAGGTTTTATTGACTTTTGAAAAGATAATTAAAATTATTTTAGTTGAAACAAATAATTAACAGGTGACATATCTATTTTTATATGTCTTTAATTAAATTCTCACAAGCAATTCTTAACTAGAACCAATAAAGAAGTTACTCAAGCAAAAAAAAACATTCCAATTAGATAAAAAGAAATTTCATTACTTAAAATATCTATGATCTAAAACGAACAAAAATTTAAAACCCGTTACTAAGGCTAAGAAGTAAGATAAACGCAAATGAAATTTTGTATTATGTATAGTGAAAATCCCACAGACATACGGGGCATATCAATTAACCCTTTATATTATATTATTATTTTTGTTTAATTAAATATTGTGATAATGTTAAACACATTACTAACTTGAACTGTTATCATTATTTTTTTATCACTTAATTAAAACAAATGGAAAAAATTAAACGAGATAGCATAACATGAATTGAATTTTATTTTTATTATTGTATTATAATAATTCTATACTCAAATAGAAAGTAATTAGAGTATTTTGATAGTGTTTGTGGTTTGGTTTTGTGCTGAAATATTTTGAAATTGAATAGTTTTGAAATTGTAGTGGAACTATTGATTTTC
The DNA here is from genome assembly GCA_963693315.1 of Diogma glabrata. Classification (NCBI taxonomy): domain Eukaryota; kingdom Metazoa; phylum Arthropoda; class Insecta; order Diptera; family Cylindrotomidae; genus Diogma; species Diogma glabrata. Next base: position 192,504,287 of record OY856188.1, on the reverse strand, counting down.
AGTTGGATAGGTTAGGGTTTAGATTAATATAGTGTTGTCAGTTGTTGAACAATTTTTGTAGGGTTTTTACATATATGTTAACCAGTTTCGGAAACGCTTTTGTCGATACTCCATCGAAGTTATTCAATTTTAAAATATAATTAACGGATACTGAATAGGAATTAATTAATGTGATGCGCCGTTAAACTTATAATTATTAAATCTATCTAGCACTTAATTTAAGTAAACGTAGCAAATCATGCTTTTCCATAATACAAATCTCAAGCAAAAAATACTGTTATTTTATTTTGATTTAAATATTGTTACGTTTTTCAACATTCCTTCGAATTGGCCTAACTCACAATTCGAGAAACGCAATTCCCAAATCACTTTCTGAATTCGATCACTGATTGGTAAGCAAAAACACCAGGTTTTATTAAGTCTTCAACACCTTCATTGCTCCACAGGACACAATACAGCAAACAATATTCCTAACTAGAATATTCCTTCAACAACTTCAGAAACTCTAACGGTTGATTGTAGACATTTCCAGTAACCCATCGTTCAAAATAATACAACAAATATTTCTACTCAATAATACTTAAAACCTTATTCGCGAAAATTTATTTTAAAAATAACTTCTTCTATTTATGCGGTTTTATATACACGATATAACGTTTCGTTTACAATTAATTTACATTCCACTTATTCCACTATTTCTACTATCGCAACTTTGCATTACCGCGGTCTAAAATAAAACTATTTTATTTTGCAAGAGAAACCTCTTTATATACGATTCCACATAATTTCTCGCATATTCGAGGTCAATTTTTAGAAACCTTGAGAAAATATTAGAATATTCGATTATTTTACGTTATGTTGATTTGATTCATAAAATCATTTATTTCTTGTTACATCGTAACAATATATAACGAATTTCACGAATAATCAGCACAAAAAATCAATTTTTGACCTTCATTTTGCTTATTTTTTTATTAACGAACATTAAAAAATATCTGTGTCCTTAGAATTTTCATTTGACAAACAGGAAACCCGTACAGGGCTGTCAAACTTTTCGCTCGTTTACATACTGAGGCAACTATAAATTAAATTTTCTAGATAACGATCACTCTGATTTTGAAAATTCTTTTTGCACTTTTTTAATTGTCGAACAAAAATGAAAATCGTAATATACAAAACATGAAGATTATCCGATGAAAAGGCTGAAATTTTGTTCCGTTTCGATGAAAAATTTAATCATCTCTTAGAAAGAACTACAAGCATGGACAAGCTGGAATTTTTATATGAACCGGTTTGAAATGGATTTGGAGAAAAAAGGTTTAGGATGGAGAATATTTGTAGATGCCTAAATGTTGGGGATACAATACCGATTCAAGTTACACATGAGTACCTAACCTAAATACGTCGAAAAGAATTAAAAGCTATAGTAAAATTTTAATATTTTCTTACGAAATTTATAATAGTAATCCATGCTTTTGTTCTCCGTTCCGTTATCATCAAGAATGCTCTTAATTGAATTGGTGAGATTGCATACCTGAAAATAAAAAAAAAGTTCTTTATAGTTTAAACAAAAGTTGTTTCAATTAAAATGATTCAATTGAAATGTGTTCCTATGGAGAATATAATATGCTTATAATGAAAAAAGAAGTGCGCATTATTTATTCTACATTTTTACTTCGATTCGGTGTTGGATTTATGCGAAAATCCAACTTTTACCTTGCTTTTTACTTCGCTACAATTTTAATGCAATCTATCGAGAAAAAAAAATCTTACATACCCCAAATTTTGTTTTTTCTTTTGTTTTGGACCATCCTCTATCTAAATAGCCAATAAAAATGTTGGTGTACGTATGTGTGTGGGTGGGTGGGTGTGTGGGTATGTGGTTGTGTGACCTTTCTGCATATGATATTGATGAAACTTTGGCAAATGATACAGGTTCACTTGAAAATGGTAGATCTAGATTCATTTCAAATTTGGACAAAATGGTGGGGGTCTCCCATTCACCTCTAAGTTTAAATCTTGAATAACTTCTAATCCCGGCTTATGATTTTATGGAAACTTGATATATAAGGTTTTAGTACTGTTTCCAATATTTTTGCATACCAACTTCCGGTTTGTCACTTCCGGTTAAAAAGTTTTTGTTTCAGGTGTTTATCCACTACTGTAGCCTACAATTACCGATCAATTGTCATGAAACGTTGGTAAAAGCTTTCAAGTAACATGAGAAAGATTTTATCAGCTTTTGGTGTACATTGGATTAAGGGTTGGGGGTCCACCATACAACAGGTGGTTTTTTCCACTATGTTTTTTATGTTTGTTGGGAGAACACAACATTCGTTCGTGAATGAATTTTGATGAAACTTTGGAAAAAGATGCAAATATGTATGGCAAGGAACTGATTTGTTTTTGAGCGATAGTGAACAAAGTAAAGTGGTGGGGTTCCACCGAGCACCTGTTTTTTTGAAAGCTCAATAACATCTGTACCTGATAATCGAATTGGATGAAACTTGGTACATAGGCATTTAGTACGGTTCACAACAGTTCTGCATCCCAACTTCCGGTTTTTCACTTCCGGCAAAAAAAATTTTTTTGTACTTTTTTGAAGTTTCTTCTGTGTCTTTATGCACACTATAGCCTACAATAATGAAGTGATTATAATGAAACTTATGAAAAAGGTTCCAGTTCCAATTAGTGTAAGAAGATAGTTATAATTTTTGGGACACATTGATCAAAGTGGCAGGGTCTACCATACAAATGCTGACTTTTCACTCTTTGTTTTTAAAGTTTGTTGGGAGCATACAGACTTAATTCATTAATTTATTTTAATGACACTTTGAAAAAAGATGGAGACTTAAATAACAAAGAACTGATTAGCTTTTGGATAATATTGGGATAAGTGGTAAAGGGTCTCCCGAACACCTGTTTATTATGTCACCATTTTTTCAATGTTTGTTGGGAACATACAGCATTCGTTCGTTAATGAATTTTGATGACACTTTTGAAAAAGATGCAAATATGTATGGCAAAAAACTGATTAGTTTTTGAGCGATTGTGAACAAAGTGGTGGGGGGTGTCCCATACATCTGTTTTATTGAAAGCTCAATAACATCTGTACCTGAAAATCGAATTGGATGAAACTTGGTGCATATGCATTAAGTACGGTTCACAACAGTTCTGCATCCCAAATTCCGGTTTTTCACTTCCGGTAAAAAATTTTTTTGTAGTTTTTTGAAGTTTTTTCAGTGTCTTTATCATTATGCACACTACAGCCTACAATAATGAAGTGATTATGATGAAACTTATGGAAAAGGTTCCAATAAGTGTGACTAGATAATTATCATCTTTTGGAACATATTGATTAAAGTGGCGGGGGGTCTACCATACATCTGCTGAATTTTCACTTTGTTTTTAAAGTTTGTTGGGAGCATACAGACTTCATTCATTAATTAATTTTAATGACACTTTGAAAAAGATGGAGACTTACATGACAAAGAACTGATTAGTTTTTGGACAATATTGGGTTAAGTGGTGGGGGGCCTCCCGAACACCTGTTTATTGTTTCAATGTTTGTTGGGAACATACAACATTCGTTCGTGAATGAATTTTGATGACACTTAGGAAAAAGATGCAAATATGTATGGCAAGGAACTGATTAGCTTTATAGCGATAGTAATCAAGGTGGTAGAGGGTCCTCCGAGCACCTGTTTTTTGGAAGCTCAATAACATCTGTATCTGATAATCGAATTGGATGAAACTTGGTACATAAACCTTTAGTACGATTCACAATAGTTCTGCATCCCAACTTCCGGTTTGTCACTTTCGGTTAAATTTTTTTTTTACTTTTTCTCGTTCAACAGAATTTATGTTTGTTGGGATACTACTGCTTTCTTTAATATTTTTATAATTAGAACTACGCGAAATCTACAACATTGGTTAGGTTTTAATTAAAGTTTTGATGGATATTAGCTCATTATATATCCAGAACACTATGTTTCCAGAGCTGTGGTGAAGTCAGCCTATGCATCAGCGTCGCAATATTTTTTTATTTTATTGTTTGCACGACCACAATATAATTATGATATTAAAAGCTAAATTCTAATCACTTAAAGAAAACGAAAATAAATTTTAAGTTTCATCATAGTAAGCGGTTTGTATATATATTAAATTTGTTTGAATTTATCGTAAATGTTTCTGTTTCATGAAAACTATTATTGTTGTCAATACAACTTGTTACAACTTGTCTTGGAAGTAAATTCCCTAGGAAGTAAAAGATGCAATCCGCTCCCGCAACTGATTGAGCGGAATTGTTATTTTCATTTGCAAAATACTAATTTAAAACAATGTCTCATTTTACTTGTACTTTTGTTAATCAAATAAATATTTCCGCTTCTAAAATTATTTTTAATTTAAATTTTATTTTAGTGAATTTACTCTTAAATCAATAAATTTACTTTTAAATCAATTTTTGTTAGACATTAGGACTTGGCCGAGTTTCACCGTGATCTTTGATAGATATAGTAATAGTATATTTTCCTACAAGAGATGAAAACATTGTTTTTTCGTGAGTAAACATAAACGAGACGCACTAGCGTCGAGTGAGACATGTTTACGAACGAAAAACGTTTTTATCTCGCGTAGGAAATGAAATTTTTTCTATGATAGTATATAAGTATACAATGGATATTTACTATAAATTACAAAATTAGAAATCGACAACATAACATTCAAAATTCGTATTCTATTTTTTCATGGTTGCGTTGTTTAAAAAACTTTGTAAAATTATATGACAAATCATAGCAACTACAATTTGTTATTCTTTTTACACTAGTGGAAAAAGAACCCATTTCCACAGGGCATTAAGCGTGATGAAAACAGATTTTTCATATGCTATCATAGAAAAATAGTACCTTATTTAATTAGGAGCTAAAGTGATACTTTTTGTGTTGAGTCTATAGTTTGACAATTATAGAACGATACACAAAAAGTCACTTTAGCTCCGAATTAAATACACTATTTTTTCGGCAAACGTTTAAATTTTTTATAAATATGAAATTTATACGTCAAACACTCAAACTTTTTATAAATATGAATTTTTATCGTCATAATTACTTCCAAAAAAGAAAAAAAACATTTAAATTTGTATGAATAAAATTTTTTTATCAAAGCTGCCTTTTCAAAATTTCATAATCCAATTGAAATAGTTGTTATTTTGTTGTCATAGTTATACAATAATTCCAAATTTCATTATCCAATGAAACTGTTTGTTATGTTTTGTTGTCATAGTAACATACAATAATTCAAAATATCATAATCCAATGAGAATCAACTTATTTTTTGTAATCATAGTTATAAAATATGTTTGAAAAAATAACAAACTAACAAATACAAATGCTACTTTACAGCCTCCGTAATATAAAATAAAAATGGCGTTACTTTTGCTGTCGTGGGTTAAAAAGTAAGACTTTAGCTAACTCCCTAGCGGCAGTAAAGTTAAACTTTACAGTCGTTTGCCGAAAAATAGATTTTCCAATTACTAAATCTACAAAATATTAGCTATTATAACTTAAGTATTAAAAAGTACTCTAAGAATTAGATGGAACATGAATAATTTAAGACAAGTTCCGATAGATTAATTAGAAACCGGATTCAACATTAGTTGATTACAAAATTTGTTGTTATCAAGAATTAAACGATTAATTAAGAACCGGTCTTGATGAGAACTAATTTAAAATATTTTTTTCAATCGGATTCGTATTTCTGAATATTTTTCTTGTTTTCTAATTGTCAGACAAAAATCAACCCGAAACAAATACATATCTGTAACATACAACAGCTTGATTACAACCAAAAACAATTATTATTTAATAAAATATTATAATAAACAAACATTAATCAAATGAAAATATATGAATTAAAATTTTTATCAAACAAAATCTTTTCAAATTAAACTTTTGAAATTGTAAACAATAAATTTAATTCTTTGACGAAAAGTGAATGTCTTAACTCTTTTCTAATTGAAATCAAAAACTAAAAAGAAAAGTTTAACGATTTTATATACCAAGGCCATTTATTTCATTTCAACCAGTTGGGTTTAGTTTATAAAATGATGTTATAACTTATTGCTTATAAAATACGTCTTAGAGGCAACTTCGTAAATAATATTATAGACAATTTAAATAACATTATCATTATATGACATTTTCAATCTATGTTCATATATCTGCACGCGGATTTTAAATTTACTTTTTTTTTTGGTTTTTCAAGGTTTCATACTTGTTCTATATTCATTCATACAGTAAAAGATTATAAATTATAAATTATAATTTTGAATTTGTTTTTCTGACAAACAAACAAATACTGACTTTTTATAAAATCTTGACACCTGATAGGAAATAAGATTCTTCCTTATCAGTAGTGTTAGTAATAAGCTACAGGGACAGAGAAATAAGGAAAGGAAAAATGAAACAGAGAAAATAAAAGAGAGAGAAAAAGAGAAAAAAAGAAAGTAAAAAGAGGGCTAGAGCGAAAAATAAAAAAGAAGGAGAGTGAGAGGAGAATAAGGAGAAATAAGGTTGTGAAAGAGAGATAAAATTAATAGGGAAAATCAAGATTAACCCAACAAACATTGTGGCGGTACAATGGTAGCACAACGCGGTCACGCGCGTCATGGCATGTTGTCACTTGGACGTCCAAGTGCATCCGCATATTGTTATCATTGTGCCATCATAGCGTGACGGCACGGTGTGGCCGCGAATTGTACTCATTATACTCTTTATTTTGTGGCCATTGTGGTACCATGCGAAATGGATAACGTGCTCTTACCAAAAGTAGTATATCTTTATAAATTCTGCAGATTATGAATAAAAAAATATGTTTGAGTTTTGGATCGAGCTTTCTGTCACCACGAGAGAAAACAAAAGGAAAAATGTTCTCAAAATTGCGCCGTTTTAATATTTTTACTTCAAAACAACGCATTAAAAATGGCAGCATTTTGAAGGTATAGTGTGCACTACAATTTTGCAAATTTCCTCCCACGGCAGGCAGCATCATGAGCGCATTATGACAGCAGTATGCGGTAGATGTATGCGGTAGATAATGCATGATGATAGTATCGGTACGAGTGGCAGCACATTGAGCGCATAGTGACGCCATAACATGTTAGGAAGCCACGGCCAATCCACGGCGCACGCGATGTTTGTTGGGAAGTTATTATTGGAACAGTGTTTTAAAGAAACTGATTAAACCTCGTTTTTTAAAATTGAGAAATACTTTGTCTAACCACCGGGTAGGTAATTAACCTAACTATTAACGTTTTTTTTATAGAAATAAATAAAAACATTCAATTTATCAAACATATTTGCAATATCGATTTGCAACAGAATAAAAATCGAAACTTATTATTTTTATAAGAACTGAATTTAAAAAATTATGGTGCAAATTATGAAACTTTTTGCAATCCATACAATTTTAGAGCGATCTAGTTTCGAACCAATGAGAAAATTTTTAAACTTTAAAAAAGTTTATCATTCTCATCAGGGCTAGCCGACTAGATAAACTCTACCAAAAAATGTCAACGCTAATGTATATAAACTAAAAATTAGGTTACAACTCTAGCGAAGTGTAAAAACAAAAAATTTACATAAACATACATTTAATAAATTCAGGTTTAGTCAATTAATTTCTCTGGTGATCACTGTTTTGTTATACTCTAGACATTCTAGTATTGAATAACAAAATTGTATCTGTGAGAAGAAGATGACTAGTCTTCACTTGTGTCTATTGACACATGATCAACAATTAATTCAGTAAATTATTTGTGATATAACATCACCCCGATGGAAAATCTCCCATCAAGAATAATATAAGAACTGAATTTAAAAAATTATGGTGCAAATTATGAAACTTTTTGCAATCCATACAATTTTAGAGCGATCTAGTTTCGAACCAATGAGAAAATTTTTAAACTTTAAAAAAGTTTATCATTCTCATCAGGGCTAGCCGACTAGATAAACTCTACCAAAAAATGTCAACGCTAATGTATATAAACTAAAAATTAGGTTACAACTCTAGCGAAGTGTAAAAACAAAAAATTTACATAAACATACATTTAATAAATTCAGGTTTAGTCAATTAATTTCTCTGGTGATCACTGTTTTGTTATACTCTAGACATTCTAGTATTGAATAACAAAATTGTATCTGTGAGAAGAAGATGACTAGTCTTCACTTGTGTCTATTGACACATGATCAACAATTAATTCAGTAAATTATTTGTGATATAACATCACCCCGATGGAAAATCTCCCATCAAGAATAATATAAGAACTGAATTTAAAAAATTATGGTGCAAATTATGAAACTTTTTGCAATCCATACAATTTTAGAGCGATCTAGTTTCGAACCAATGAGAAAATTTTTAAACTTTAAAAAAGTTTATCATTCTCATCAGGGCTAGCCGACTAGATAAACTCTACCAAAAAATGTCAACGCTAATGTATATAAACTAAAAATTAGGTTACAACTCTAGCGAAGTGTAAAAACAAAAAATTTACATAAACATACATTTAATAAATTCAGGTTTAGTCAATTAATTTCTCTGGTGATCACTGTTTTGTTATACTCTAGACATTCTAGTATTGAATAACAAAATTGTATCTGTGAGAAGAAGATGACTAGTCTTCACTTGTGTCTATTGACACATGATCAACAATTAATTCAGTAAATTATTTGTGATATAACATCACCCCGATGGAAAATCTCCCATCAAGAATAATATAAGAACTGAATTTAAAAAATTATGGTGCAAATTATGAAACTTTTTGCAATCCATACAATTTTAGAGCGATCTAGTTTCGAACCAATGAGAAAATTTTTAAACTTTAAAAAAGTTTATCATTCTCATCAGGGCTAGCCGACTAGATAAACTCTACCAAAAAATGTCAACGCTAATGTATATAAACTAAAAATTAGGTTACAACTCTAGCGAAGTGTAAAAACAAAAAATTTACATAAACATACATTTAATAAATTCAGGTTTAGTCAATTAATTTCTCTGGTGATCACTGTTTTGTTATGGATTGCAAATTGTATGGATTGCAAAAAGTTTCATAATTTGCACCATAATTTTTTAAATTCAGTTCTTATATTATTCTTGATGGGAGATTTTCCATCGGGGTGATGTTATATCACAAATAATTTACTGAATTAATTGTTGATCATGTGTCAATAGACACAAGTGAAGACTAGTCATCTTCTTCTCACAGATACAATTTTGTTATTCAATACTAGAATGTCTAGAGTATAACAAAACAGTGATCACCAGAGAAATTAATTGACTAAACCTGAATTTATTAAATGTATGTTTATGTAAATTTTTTGTTTTTACACTTCGCTAGAGTTGTAACCTAATTTTTAGTTTATATACATTAGCGTTGACATTTTTTGGTAGAGTTTATCTAGTCGGCTAGCCCTGATGAGAATGATAAACTTTTTTAAAGTTTAAAAATTTTCTCATTGGTTCGAAACTAGATCGCTCTAAAATTGTATGGATTGCAAAAAGTTTCATAATTTGCACCATAATTTTTTAAATTCAGTTCTTATATTATTCTTGATGGGAGATTTTCCATCGGGGTGATGTTATATCACAAATAATTTACTGAATTAATTGTTGATCATGTGTCAATAGACACAAGTGAAGACTAGTCATCTTCTTCTCACAGATACAATTTTGTTATTCAATACTAGAATGTCTAGAGTATAACAAAACAGTGATCACCAGAGAAATTAATTGACTAAACCTGAATTTATTAAATGTATGTTTATGTAAATTTTTTGTTTTTACACTTCGCTAGAGTTGTAACCTAATTTTTAGTTTATATACATTAGCGTTGACATTTTTTGGTAGAGTTTATCTAGTCGGCTAGCCCTGATGAGAATGATAAACTTTTTTAAAGTTTAAAAATTTTCTCATTGGTTCGAAACTAGATCGCTCTAAAATTGTATGGATTGCAAAAAGTTTCATAATTTGCACCATAATTTTTTAAATTCAGTTCTTATATTATTCTTGATGGGAGATTTTCCATCGGGGTGATGTTATATCACAAATAATTTACTGAATTAATTGTTGATCATGTGTCAATAGACACAAGTGAAGACTAGTCATCTTCTTCTCACAGATACAATTTTGTTATTCAATACTAGAATGTCTAGAGTATAACAAAACAGTGATCACCAGAGAAATTAATTGACTAAACCTGAATTTATTAAATGTATGTTTATGTAAATTTTTTGTTTTTACACTTCGCTAGAGTTGTAACCTAATTTTTAGTTTATATACATTAGCGTTGACATTTTTTGGTAGAGTTTATCTAGTCGGCTAGCCCTGATGAGAATGATAAACTTTTTTAAAGTTTAAAAATTTTCTCATTGGTTCGAAACTAGATCGCTCTAAAATTGTATGGATTGCAAAAAGTTTCATAATTTGCACCATAATTTTTTAAATTCAGTTCTTATATTATTCTTGATGGGAGATTTTCCATCGGGGTGATGTTATATCACAAATAATTTACTGAATTAATTATTATTTTTAGATATTTTTTTTATTTACTTTCAATTCTCCTGACTTCTTTAGCCTAAGACACAACATTAATTAATATTAATATACAACAAGCAGCAGATTTATTTTATCGTAATAGTTGTTTTTAGTTCGCTGTTTTAAATTTTATTTAGTAAATCAATTTCAAAAATACTTATGATAATATTGAAAATGATTAATCCAATCAATAAAATGATAAAATAGATTGATTTTCAAACAAAAGTTTGACGATTACATGTTTCTGTCTATCTGTGTCTCCTTTTCTTCAATTCTATGAAAATAATCAAATTATGTTGGGATATACGACGTGAAGTTGTTGTCGCGTTGTTGATGTTCTATCAATGGTTTGAAAAATGCAGAGTTTACAATTCCATTTTATGTGAGTGTTCTTTACACTGCTTAACATTTTGTTTTTATTTCGTTCTTAAGCTGAATGGTGAAATCTTTATTTTTTTTTTATTTCACGTTTTATTTATTTTTATAACAATATTTGCATAGTTAAAATTTGAATTTGTATGTCAATTTAGAAGTAAGAACGATATTTATTAATTTTCACTTCTGCATTTGGGTATGTTGCGTGGTGAGTGGCCTTGTGGTTAGCACGCTGGACTTCTAATTCGGAAGACCCAGGTTAGATAGGTCAAAGTATTTTTAAGCAAAACATGAACAACCATCAACACACCAGTTTGCCAATCAATTGTGACAGCCTTCGTTCTTATATGAAACATACATGGCACAAAACAAAATTATGAATGTTGTTTTATTTTATTGAAGTTTCTCTTTGGAATAATGCAGTGATATAAGTATTTTCTCAACCCTGGAAAAATGATAGGCTAACATGATACATACCATAATTATCGTTGGCCAAAAAATTTCAGTCTTTTTTGAGTAACAAAGCTTCTAATCTGAGAACTAAATAAAAAATGTAGCGTACTCGTTATACTTTTTTCGAAAGAAACATGTACGCATCTGGTTACTACTTAATGGTTAATTAGACCAAAAATTGAGTAGAATCGAAATTCATTAAAGATTTCGTTATGAAGCTAATTAATTTTTCAGAATTTTTTTTATTAAATTAATTTTTGTTCACTTTAGACAGACTATATAAAGAATAAAGGACCTGGACTATCGGCTTCTGAGTTACATGCGGTCCCGATCGCCGATTCTGGAGCGGAATTAGAATCGTTTGCGAATCTTATGATCTTCTTCTTCCGACAGGTGAGACGTGCCAGAACACTTTTTTGTGGTTGGCTCACGGTATGTTATTTCTGACATACTCTTAGAGATTGCTGAGATAAATTTACTATCGTCGATCTTAATACTGATAAATCAGGCATGATCTTCGAGTCTGGCGAACATGATTTTGCATTTAATGGGTTAGGTGATTTGTTTAGAGAAGCATCGCTCTCGTTTTTATTTTTAAGTATAAATAATTATCTATACAGTGGTCGGATGAAAATTAGGGAGTAAAAAGGTACGCCACAACAGAGCCCAGTGCTGTGGTAAGACTATATTGAAACTGGAGGACGCCCGGTATCCAGAGTTCCATACTAGTAATCAAGCACCCCCTAGACCATGCTAAGCTGTCAGCGTATGTGTCTCCTGTCTACCTTAGCTTTGGGTTTTGGGCTCGATATTGGATTCAATTCTCACCGAGGACAGGACCTAACGGCATGGGTTACCCTACCGTTTTAACTCTTTAGATAACTGAGTCTACTGAGCCTCATCACTGCGTCAAAGCGGCAAGTCCATTCGATAGGGTTAATTAAGTTAACACGGTTTAAAACGTTAGTTATATCACTACTTTACTCCGTTCTTTATAAGAGAGACTTTAAAATAATTAACATTCCCAAATGCAGGAATAAAAATAAAAAAATACCGTTCTTACTCCTAAATTGAAATAAATATTTTTTCTACTACCCAACTTAAAAAATCTACTTTCGATGTTTGTTCATTGCATCGAAAATTTCTTGTTCGTCACCAGTGATAAAAAAACCTATACACATTACTTTCGTACCTAGTGACGAAAGTAATTTTTTAAAAGCCATCTATTTTCTAATTTCTTAACTAGGATAAACCATCCTAGAACACCCGTTAAGAGAATCAATTGATTGAATTAAATAATTTTGTTAGTGTTAATTTATTTCTCTTGGGAAGATGACGTTAATTTATTTTTGAATTATTTACGGACAATTTACATTAAAAGTGTAAAAATAATAATGGTCAACTAAATAATATTCATATGTATATTCTTTTTAAATATTATGGTAACAAACAGTTGGAGTTAAGATATTTAAAAAAAATATTTTTTCTATGATGGCATATGAAAAGTCTATTTTCATCACACTTAATCCCCTGTGAAAATGGGTTCTTTTTCACTAGTGTAAAAAGAATAACAAATTGTAGTTGCAACGGCATCTTCATATAATTTTACAAAGTTTTTAAAAAAATGAAAAAATAGAATATGTATTTTAATTGATTTTTTGTCGATTTCTACTTTAATAATTTCTAATAAATATCGTTTATATATTAACTATCATAGAAAAAATTGTATTTCCTACGCGAGATAAAATATTTTACGTTCGTGAAATTGCCCTACTCGATGCTAGCGCGTCTCCTGAACAAATTTTCACTCACGAATAAGCAGCGTTTTCATCTCTTGTAAGAAAATATACTATTTTACCTATTTATTTAAGAAAAACGAAATAAAAATATTTATTTACATAAAATAATTTACGTTGTTTTAAAATATAACAGGAATTTACGTAACGTCATCCCCATACAAAAACTAAATCAAAATTGTTGTTTTTATTTTAGAAATAATAATAAAATTTTTGAGTTTAATTTTGTTTATTACAAAACCGTCTTTAGTTATAAACCTACTAGACGCAAAATGCAAAAAACAATAAACTTTTAAAGATGTGTTATTTAATGATTTTAGGGACTTTATAGACAAAATAGAATAAAAAAATAGAATTTTGTAGCGTAAATAGAATAAAAATATGCATATGTATAAAGTTGACGATTTTTTTGTACGATAAGACAATCAGGCTTGTAACTAAAAACGGTTTTGTTTATGACATAGAAATTGGATAATTTATTCATATTGAGTCATCTATATTTTAATAGCAGAAATATAAATATAAATTTAAAGATTTTAATTGGATGTTTGTTTTAAAATTTGAATTGTATGTAATTATAAATGAAAATGTTTAATAATTAATAATAGTTTTTAAAAAAAAGTAGTAGAAAAAATACATTCTTCTACACGCCGGAAATCATATTTTGTTGTTTTCGGCATCATTGAAGAATATACTATTTTCTACGATGGTATATGTCTTTAAATCAAAGCAACCATGAAAAAAAATAGAATATAAATTTTGAATGTTACGGTGTCGTTTTCTAATTTAATCTTTCATATTTACTATCGTAGAGTAAGATCTTCGTAGCTCACTATATCTCTAGAACCCTATGTTTCTTGAACTGGTGATGAGATTAAGTCAGCATATGCATCTGTGTCGCCAATATTTTTTACACAAGTCGAAAAGTTTACAACTAAAAAAAAAAACATGAAAAACGGTCACAGTTACAAGTTTTAGAAAAGATCATACAGTTAACTCTAAACGATGGTTGGAATGGCTTGGTGGTTAACTCCAAACGAATTTGCAGGTAATCTTCAACTAGCGTCCTATCGTAGGAACACTTGACTCGAAATAGGAATACATATTTACATATGGTTACATTTTTTTAACAGAATCTTAAAAAGGATGAGTAGTGAGTAGTGAGTGACGAGAGTAATTAGTGTTAATTGTAATTAATTATAACTTAACTCTGAATAGTCAAAAGTACCAGGCTAGTTGAGATAAAAGATTTATATTTCTTTTAGAGATTTTTGGCCATTGGCTTTAGTCAGTTGCCGTCAGTTTAGTCAATTTCAATTAGTCCGTTCCAAAATGCGTATCGTTAAGAAAGCAAAAAATCGTCTGAACGTGAAGTTCAGATTCCATCGAACTGATACAAGCCTAACTTGAGAGAAAGCTTGACTTGCGTTCAAAGAAACTCAATTATCTGCCAACGTCATTCATGCTGTTTCTCATCGTCATCGTAACGGAAAAAAAAATTATTCCGTATCTATTGTACCTCAAAAATATCTTGTATGCAAATCTCACAAATTTGAATCTAAATTTGAATCAATGATACAAAATAACCAAATATGATAAACTAATTCTTTGAAACATAGCAGAAGATCAACTACAAAATATAATCACATTCATTAATTTTTATTTCTCTAATACTAAAACGTTTTCCTCTTAGAAAATAAATCTTAATTGATGTGCAACTCCTTTCCTTATAAGAAACGAATGGCAGAGGAAGTTATATAAACATAAAAAACAAGTTTTCGTAGACTTGTACGACTATTAATACACTTACAAAAATTATATTTTTTAGTCATCTTGATATTGTTATTTGTTATTCTTATCCCAACTTCATCAACAACTGGTCCATTTCCTTTTTATTTTTGCGTTGCTTTATTACTCTGTTCAATCTACAAAGAAAATTAAAACAAGTTTCTTATACTCTCTCTTAGTTTTTTTCTAGTTTATTTTTGTTCTCGTGGTTTTTTATGCTTTTTTGCCACAAATCAAAGAAAACAGAGTAACAAACAAAAAGAATAAAAAAGCACAGAAGAAAATGAAACGAAACCACTATAAAAGTTTTCTTTCATTTTTGTTACTTAACTTTGTTTTGGTTCTTGTTTTTGGGTTGGTTAGAATGATGTGAATGATTCATCGTTTGTTTGCTGGAATGATGATTATACGTTGTTCGTATATCATTGCATACAGTGATTTCTCTTAAGCTTGTACGAGTTTCATCATTAAAACTAACCAACATATTCTCAAAAATTATTTTTTGAAACGAACGTTTCGTTGCGTTGCTTTTAATAAATTCAATATTTATTTCAGTTCATCTAAATCATTTTTTACAAACATTAAAAAAATTATAAAATATCGACAGGAAATTGAATTGATTCAGGGTATCAGTAATTCGTTCAACCAAAAAAATATTATTGATCGTTTCTCTTGATGTTATAGTCTTGTTTTGTTAATTTACGAACTAAAAACTTTTGTTGCATGGAAAGTGAGATTTTATGTTTGCTAGTTAGGAGGATGTTATTTGCTTACGGTTCTAAAGTTCGCTTAGTTTTTTTATTGTTTTGAACGTTAATATATGAGTTTCATTATACAAAAAATTAAGAAGTGAACAGTTTTATTGGTATATTATTAACAAATGGCTTGTTTAATATCTGGATGGTGCTCAAATTTATAATCACAGATTGTTCAAATTTACTACTAATGTTTATGTGCTGGAACTTGGAAGTGTTTATCAATATTGCATCTTCTACTACAAATTTTGTTGAAGTAGTATCATATAAAAAATATTTTGGTCGTAGATCCCTGGGTTAATCCGGCTTTTTTTAAAATTAATTAGTTAGACATGTTTAGTACTCTAAATATGACATATTCATTATTCAGGTCCTTTGAATATTCGAAGATATCATGTCGACTAGAAAGGAAGGAGATGGGGAAAATGGAAGGAATGAGGATGGAATAACTAATTGTTTTAAATGACGATTGACATTGTCTGAAGGGCAAATTCATCGGGAAAATCGGAGGCGGGCATTGAGTTCCACAATTTGGCCACTCTATTAAAATAATCGTTCTGGAAGAACATAGTTCTACATCGAGGTATTTGGAGAGCAAATGGGTGGGATAGCTTAGCTCTGAAGTTCTTCATTCTTGTTCGTCGATTGTACTGCGCTCACGATGGAAGGATATTTTGAATTTCCTTAGAGGAGAGTTCGCTTAAGTTATATTTACAGTAGATTGACAGTTAAACCACATTTCTTCGGTCCTGGAGTGAATCAAGCTGATCAGTTAGTTCGGTATTATCAATTAACCGTATTGTTTCTGTACAGAGTCTAGACATTTTATTGTTGCCTGACAAGCACCTCCCCAATGTGGTCATCAGCAAAACAATGAATCGGGTGCCCTGTAGAAATAAGTAAATCATTAATGTATAGTAGAGACAAGGTTCGTAAGAGTGCAGTGCCTTGAGGAACACCAGCATTGGTTGTGAAAGTATTGGATGTATCATGTAACACCATCTTAATTAACATAAAATTGACGACCTGTTAGAAAACTTTGAATCAATTGTAGGGTTTTTATTGATTTGTTAATTTTTTTATTTTTGATCCACGGGTATGACAACCCCGCGCGTGCTCCAGTCCCTGCTATTGACATATGAGTTAACGTGAGATATCACATACCACTGGCAATAGTAGTGAGATATCTCTAGTTAAGGTGATATCTTAGGAGTGCTGGCGGATGAATTGTATTCAGTCAACGGCAACACTCCACAGTTGTGGAGTATTCCTTGATGATCATACGCTGATCATACGCTGTTGCTTGCTCGAAGAGCCTTTAATCAATGAGGAAGATAGTGCGTCACTTAATTAAGGATTATGCTACTAGCTGGATTATTGGCAACCCCATTTTAGTTTTGTTCCTGCAAATTTTTAAAACAAATTTGCTTTTTATTTCTTATTTTATTTTTATATTGGCCTATGTTATATTTTATATCTGATAGGATTTATAGTTTAGTTATCTATTATGTGACAAAATCTATAAAAAACAAAAAAAAAGATGTGTCCATTAACATCCTTAGAACGCATGTTGTTGTTGGACCTTGGCCTTAAAAGGTTTTCATGTTTTGTTGTGACAAATATTGTAATAATTACTACACAACACATTTTATTTTAAAAAACATGAGACAGTAAAATAATCTGTCTATGCCATACGATTTTAAGGCTTGGAAGAATAATATTTCAATTCAAATAGCTTTTTGAATGTAGTATGGCATTTAAACTTCAGTTACATGTACCACTTCGTACTCCATTTCTAAAAATACATGATTTGTACTGCTCCGATCTGAAGTATCTGAATCTCAACACATCTGAATCTCCGATCTGAATCTCAGCACGTCTTGATTTGAAACCGATCTTACAATAATATTTTACCCATAATCACAATTCATTTAAACACATATGTATATTTTTTATATCAATTTACTATAAAATATTCTTGTTTTGTTCTTTTTCTTTATTCCAACAAACCTGTTTAACCTTTCATTACCCATACAGTATAATAACACAAAAATTATAGTATTTCTTTCTTACCAATTTTTATTCTTTCTTATGTATCAACCAAACCATTTTTATACTAATATGTTAAAATAAATAAATATAAAAAAAAGGAAACTAACAACACAGAAGCTGTCTTACGTTATTTTTCATTTACGTACATATATTTTTTTTTTTCTTCGAAAATTACTTATTGTGATATAAGTTATAGTGATTGTACGCCAACTGACTTCGTTTCTCCTTATTATGTATTGTAAAAGAATAAAATCAAAACAAATAAAAAAGTGGTTATTTTATTTTTGTTAATTTAAGTAGTATGTATTGTAAAATCTGTATGATTTGTTTACTAAGTTGAATTACGTATTGTATATATTTATTTGCAGTTTTTAATTTTAAGGCCGTGTGTCTAATGTGATTTTCGATTCGCACATCAGATAAAAAAAAATGATTTTTATCTGACAGCAAATTTGTGTTTCATTGGTACGTCAGATCAAAAAACAATTGATTTATTTTTGATCTAAAATCTGTTTTTCAAATCTGAGATTTTAGCTAGATTTACCCCTCAGATCAAGTCCACTTCACTAATACCAATTAAAGTGAAATTTGACATATGTCAATTGTATTCTTTAATATGAGATTTCAAAATTTTAGATGAGTTTATTAATTGTAAATTAAATTAAATGAAATAAATAATTCTAAACTAAATAAAAGTGTGTAAGATCGTGAAGTGTGTAAAAAGTTAGATTACTATTATCAAAGCACATTTTTTTACTCATAAAACAAAAATATTAAAAGCAGCTGATCGTTTCGTCACCAAAATCTAGATCTTTTCCGATCAAATCTGACTTTACCAATCGAAAATCACATAAATCTAATTTTTTGAAGTCTAAAACTAATTTTTGATGTTTATATTCACCACAAAAAAATTTTAAAAAAAGCCTGCCCTAGACCTAGTATAAAAAAAAGAAAAGAAGCAAAAATGATTTAGCCAATTGACACAGCAAAATTTGGTAATAAATTCAACATGGGCTAATTTTTTTTACCATATGGTAAGTAAATTTAGTTTTAGATTTATCTGTATTGTATTGACACACTGCCTAAATCGTTTAAATTTTGGATTTGAATGAAAAATTGCGAATTCAATAAATCACTTTTCATTAGTTTTGATATATGTAAAGCACTGTTAAGCTCTGGGATTAATTAAATGCTACTGTCGTCTATATATTCAGTATTGTTTTCCGGAACATTGTTATTTTTACTGTTGTTAGCATTTATTTTTAATTGTGTATTCTTATGTTGGTAGCTCTGATATTTAAAAAAAATGTAAGATTTTTATAACTAAATTTTAATTCTGAAATATTTATTATGCATTCGAAATTCGAAATATTAGAACATCTTTTCGTCACCTAACTTAGTTTGCTTAAAAATTTATACTTGTGTGCAGTGTGATTGATGTTATCTTAACGAGTAAAAAAATCATTTGAAATTCTATGATTGACGTCAATAAAAATTCGTGTTGTGTGTAAGTGTAGTGTGAAAGTGTAAAAATAGTATTTCTTTATATTTGAAGTTTTAGATTTGTAGATTTTCTTAATGTGATTTTAGTTTTACTGTTCGATCGAGAAATGAAAGGGTGCATCAGCACTTTTTGTTGGTCCGGTACAGTTATGAGTTTATTACACAACATTCCCGAACAAATTTTATGCAAATTGCAAACCTGAAGAATTCATTAAATTTCCAGGAATTGAATAAACAACATCAAAGAACATATAAAATATGAAGGACTTGAAACCTTACACTCCGAGGTGTCAAAACTTTGGTCTGTGGTCTGGAAACGGTTTAATATATAGTTTTAGACTGCCTAGTTTGTCTTAAGTTTTTAATTAAACGACCGGCAGAGAGGCGGACATTTGTTTTGCTTATTTACACTAGTTATGACTCAAAACATTAGGAAATACAAAAAAAGGTAAAATTTTAAAAAATTTGTCATGTATGTAACACTTTGGTTCAAAGTTCAAACCAAAATATATTTTTACGATTCTACATAAACGTTATGAAATACAAAGCATTAATTTTCGATATACAAAATTTCAAAAATAAATCAAGGTCACATTCGTTTCTTAGAATAAGGGTTAACATGAAATAAAATAAATGATTTTATGAATCAAATCAACATAACGTAAAATAATCGAATATTCTAATATTTTCTGAAGATTTCTAAAATAATCGAGAATTATGCAGAATTGTATATAAGGAAAATACCTCTTGCAAAATTAGATGTGTTTATTTTTAGACTGTGTGAATGTTAAGTTACGATAGTTGCAATAGTTCAAATAGTTCAATTGAAATAAAATTAATTGTAAACAAAACGTTGTAACGTGCATATAAAATCGTGTAAATAGAAGCTATTTTTAAATCAGTTTTTGTAAATAAAGTTTTAAGTGTTATTGAGTAGAAATATTTTGTTTTGAACGTTGTGTTACTGGAAGTTTCTACAATCAACCGTTGGAGTTTCTAAAGCTGTTGAAGGAATATTCTAGTTAGGAATATTGTTTACTGTATTGTGTTTTGTTGTTGTGGAACAATGAAAATGTTGAAGACTTCATAAAACCTGGTATTTGTGCTTACTCAGTGATCGAACTCGGAAGAGATTCGGGAATTACGTTTATCGTATGAAGAGTAAGGGCACTTCGAAGTAAGGTTTGAAAAACGTAACAATATCATAATTTCGTCGCTTTAATAATGAAATAACGTATGCCATATATACGTTGTTATTATATAATGGGTGCGCTGCATTCCCCATAAGGATGTCTATAAAATGGCATTTTAATATTTTCCAATTTTTTTATAACTGGGGGTGAAAATTAATATATTGTTAATTAACGTACATGCAAATTTGAATTTGGTTAAATATTGAAACAGCGTAAATGCATGTACAATATTTCAATTCTTACAGAATAATAGCTTGGGTAAAATCAGCGTCGTATACTTTACATACATTACGTTCGCCACACGAAATAGTAAATCTAAAATATTGTATAAGCATCATTCATTACTACATGATATGCCGGTTCATATAAATAAAAAATTGTAAGAATATTATGCGTTAGTTCAATAATGATTAGTTTTAGGTTAATCGTACTTCCATGCAAAATGAAATAACGTATATGAAATATGAAATAACGTATAAGGTACCTGATTGACTTTTCACCTCTTTTTAGGTAGAAAAGCCAGCAGGTACCAATGTGAAATTTTAATATGCTATGGGGAAATTAGTCAAGATTAATTGGCAGAAATTGTTTTTCCAATATCTTTATTCATTCAATAGTGCTGCCGAGTTTACGAAAATCAGAAAATCGAAAAATCTTTAAACCCAATTATCTCGAAACTACACTTTTGCGAATACGTTGTTTCATTATTAAAGCGATGATTTGTAAACATATATTAACACAAATACCATTTAAGCAAATTAAAAATAACATTTGTTCGTTGGAAAGTGAAAATAACATGGATATCGCAACGAAAAACTGAATTAAGTCTCACAGATACTACTAATTATTTCTTAACCTAACGCTAACCTCAATATTATAACACTAACGAATTCAGTGAGTTGATTAAACAATTTTTAAGCTCACCGCAGAAAACAGAAGAGTCCCTAGGTCACTAAAGTCAAAGTTTTTGGTATAAACTTATTCATTTTGGAGCTAGCATTAACTGGATGGGCACGAGAGATTGAGGTGCAGAAGTATAATCGGAGATACAGTTTGTGGTAACTCAACATTTTCTTGAAACTTGCAAGTACATAGTAGTAAAATAACTCCGTGAACCTTATTCAACAACAGAATAAATTAAGTTAGAGGAGGCATTCTACTTTGCAGGACTCGTAGAAGTTCTTCGTTACTGATTTTATTAGGCCAGAAGCATCTGATCATGCGTCTAAAGCATTTGTTCAATAAACACCTGTAGTTGGTTTGTAATCTTTGTATGCTTCCATGTTTTGCATCCGTACAGCAGTGCCGACTTTACACTTGCATTGAACATTCGTAGCTTTGTTTTTCACTTTTTTTGACAGCTCGGATGCATTCCCGATCTTATGGAGCATGTTGAATGTATTTCTGACCTTGTTAATGCGCTGATTAATATTTTCTTCATTTCCTCTTGTTTTTGCTACAGTCTAACCAAGGTGGACAAATTTATCGACATCTTTGACTTGTGTATTGTTGAAGGTGATTGGTGTACTTACATTGGTGTTCAATCTCATAGCCTTTGGTTTTTGATGTTGATTTTGAGACCAATTGCAAGGGTTACCCGGGTAGGAGCTGCCAATGTTAAATAACGGAAAAATCTCGGGCCAGTATGGGCGAGGCAAGCCTTGGCTAGTTAGCTTGGGCCAGGTCTGAACCAGTTGTAAATGCCTAGAACCTAGAACCTATACCAAGGTTCAGTTTATTATATTACGCGTTATTAACCAGTGTAATGCATTGTAAACATGTGCAGGCTATATTATGTTTATCTTAATTTTCATATATGTTACTTTTTCCATTCCACAAACTGTTTCCACACATTTGAAGAAGAAAATTGGTTTGGTAGGCCTGGTCCAAGTCTTATTTGCCAGACTTGGCCCAAGCCTGGTTTGCCAGCCTTGGCGGCAGGACATCAGTCCAAGCTTGGGCCATTTGAAAATGTTAAGTCTGGCCCAGCCCCCAAAAGCTATGGCGCTGTCTTGGCCCAGGCTTGGCCCCTTAGCTTTTTCTTACCCGGGTAATAGTTCTATTTTCTGCTGCATGTTTTCTGCTGCTGCACAAATATCGTCATCAACAGTGCTCAGATGAAATCAACAGCATCATGCCCCAAACTTATTCTTACCCCCGTTCCACTCGACAATCGGCTACCGCAGCCAGTCAAACGGTCGAGATCCCACGCTGTCATACTGGCAGATCGCAGAAAGACTTCTTTGTCCGAACTGCATACAAATGGAATAGTTTGCCAGAATCCTTAGTCTCAGGTGACTTCAACCCGCAGAGGTTTAAAAAAAGCGTTCATCATGACCTTAGAACGCCAGTTGTTGTGGGACCTAGGTCTTAAAAGGTATTTATGTGTTGTTGTGACACTAATTGTAAGTAAACCCTACAACACAACACATTTTATTCAAAAAAAAAATGTCTGCGTGTCACATTTGCATGTGTGAGCAGGCAAATATCGTCTGCGTAGTCTAGATCCATTGGATGCCATCTGGACTTGTATCGTCAAGATTTCGCATGACACTGTCTAATACTATTAGGAATAGTAGGTACTGTGTACTATAGTCTTGTTTCACTTACTAACTAGTACATGATCGATTTGGTTCTTGGTTTTCCCATCCGGTGAAGTCCAAGTGTATTTGTGTATGTTCTTGTGTGGGAATTTGGTGCCTCCTATGAATAGCTTATGACACAACAATATATGAGTCCATCACTATTGTTGTTCCGAGTTGATTCAAGTGCAAACTTGCCCATAACTGATTCCATTCCGGTGTTATCGATTCCAACTTTGAGTTTGAATTCTCCTTAAACAATTTTGATGTCGTTTTGGTGTGCGCTAGATATTGTTGCTTTTAGTTGTTCGTAGAATTCCTCTTTTGTTATATCATCTGCTTCTTCAGGGGGTTCATAGCACTGTATAATGGATATATTTGATTTTCGATTGAAATCGAGCTGTGAATATTCTGCTATTTATTGGTTTTCATTCAAGTAGTGCTTTCTTAGCTTTTGGTGTTATTAATATACTTGCCAGAGAACATTAGATAATTGCGCTTATTTGTTGTTAAGTCTCGATCTTATATTTTTCCATTACCTTCTCAGCTTGTTCTAGTCTTGAAAATTCTGTTAGAGTTCTGACGTTCCAGGTTCCTATTCGTGTCCGGGCATACGATAGTCAATGGTCGATATTTGTTGTTTTCCAGATTGTTTGTTTCTTTTAGTGAACGTGTTGAAAATCAATTTGTTGATTTCTGATTAATGGGTTATTGGTTCATCGAATCCTAGCCAGTTTCCAGGGCTGCTGGATAAGATATACTTATTGTGGGCGAGATGTTCTTGTTTAAACGTAATGCAATCATATTTCATATTTTTTCTGATGAAGTTCCCAAGCGGTCACCCGTTTCAGTTGTAACCTTCTCTTCTTCAGCGTTGCTTAACTTCATTGTCTTAAACACTTCTCCATATCGCCCACATATAGGCATGCCTGACCAAAATCTTAGTCCGGCCATTAGCTCTTAAGTTAAGTGATTAAAATATAAGAAAAATAAAATAATAATATATATATATATATATATATATATATATATATATATATATATATATATATATATATATATATATATATATATATATATATATATATATATTATATATATATATATATATATATATATATATATATATATATATATATATATATATATATATATATATATATATATATATATATATATATATATATATATATATATATATATATATATATCTATTCAAACAAAACATTTTCAAAATTTTATTTTTTTGTTTAAGTATTACATTCAATGGCTCAAATTATCTAGAAAAATAGTTTATACACCTCCGGATATGAATATTATATTCAATGGTTTAAAAATGAGTTATTGCGATGCAAACCCTGGTAATTTAATGCAAAGAAAAGTTTATTGAAGCGCCAAAAACTGTTAAGAATCCAAAGCTGCAATTTGTTGATTCAAATCTTTAAAAATAAACCAATAAGTAAGTATTTGTATTCGTGTATAATCTCAGAACTATTAAAAATTAGTTATTCTGATATCTAAATTTTACTTAGCAGGTTTTGCAACTGCACACCTAAGTTTGATAACTTTTTAAGGCTTTGAAACATTTTTGGCACTCATCTTTGAAACGATGTAGGTCGTAAAACGTTAAATTTGTTATGTGACTGCAAACCCTGTTTATTGCACGTTCTATTCATTTTTGTTTGCTTTTCAAATATAACACAAGCACAGATTAACAAAAGTTTATTATACGAGCAATTATAATTTATTATAGAAGAAAATGAATTTATTATCTACATTAAAAGCATTAGATATGCCTTACAATACAATCTAAAGTTACAATCTAAAATAGTATGTTTGTATACTGTTTAAGTAATTTGGTTTTGTATTCGAAGTTCTGAGGTAATCATCTTTGGGAGCGAATATCTGTATTGGTTAAAGGGTTCGACTACATAAACGTGTTTGATTGGTCAACGGGTTAGCCCTCAGTTCTAGCAATGTTTATGATTTAGGAATGGGACAATGGAACTTACAAAACTAGAATTCATCTCATAACCTTGTGAAACTAGAAAGAGAGACTTTAATTTATCACGTTTAACAGTTTTTGCCGAAAGATTAGATTATTCAGTCTACACAATGGAGTCATTTTGTTTAATACTTGTTGATCCCGTTTTTGTAATTGCACCCTTTAGTTGCCAGTTATGATGATCTTGATAATCTTGTTATGAAGATCTTGTTTGTCGGTTGTATTTATAAAGTTGTATTTATAATTGTCATTTTAGCCACATTTCGTTGGTGCTGAAGTGAATCAAGCTGAACAGTTAGCATAGTATTATTAATCAATCACATAGTCTTTCTCTGTACAGACTACAAAGTCAAGACATTTGATTGAGACAGCACAAAAGTAT
The DNA here is from genome assembly GCA_963693315.1 of Diogma glabrata. Classification (NCBI taxonomy): domain Eukaryota; kingdom Metazoa; phylum Arthropoda; class Insecta; order Diptera; family Cylindrotomidae; genus Diogma; species Diogma glabrata. The sequence continues at coordinate 192,478,813 of OY856188.1, read as the reverse complement.
TACATAATGCATACATGGGCGAATAAATGTCATATAAATCAGCAACATTTACTCGAGATTGAAAAACTTCTAGCATCAGTCCAGGAAACCCAATTTTTGCATTGTATTTATCAAGATTGAAAATTTGGTTGTTCATTTCATTTTATTTTCAATAAAAACTCCAAGAAGTTTAGCTGAGTCGAGTCGACCTCGTGTACTTCCTCATGCCATGAAATTTGCTGTCATTATCAAAACTGTGGATTGGGTTTACTGTAGAGTGTAGAGATGAGTAAATAATTTATGTATAAAAGAAACAAGGCTGGTGAAAGTGCAGAACCTCGGGGAACACCAGCATACGTTGTGAAAATTTTGGATGTAATGGTATCTTAAATTGGTGGAGACAACTCAGATAACGCTAGCTAGCTTTTTAGATTTTTTGTGAGCGATTAATAAGTACTTAAGCTTAATCGATCACAAAAAATCCCTCCATAATTATTTTATGTTACAACTCAAAAATTTTTTTAACATCTTACTCTATTTACTAAAAAATCTATACCTCCACATCGACAACAAATTAACTCCAAACTACAATATTTTAAAACAAAAAAATTATTTACGCAATATAGGATACCAAAAGTTTATTAATCAAATTTAACTGTTTTTAATTCATTAACTACAAATAATTAAATGTGCAATGTTTGTACAACAAAAAAATATGATTACTGGACTACAAAGTACATAGTTGCTTAGGCTAATTTATTAATGAAAAAAAATTGCAACAATAATTGAATTTATTTTGATTAATCAGAGTTTTCTTTAAATAATAAAACTAATATTATTACTTTCATAATAAAGTCGACTTTCAAAAACAAAAAAAAAAAAACAATTGTTAGTTTGTGTAGCCTTAGAAAAAATTAAGTTAAGTAAGTAAATAAATATGATAGAGGTTATTGTTTTATTATTTTTATAAACAAAACAACACATTTTTTTTTATTATTTAGACTTTCAAAACTGTTGTTGTATTATAGTAGAACGATTTTAATTCAGATATCGAAACAAAAATCTCGATACAGGAGTTCTAAGCACAATTGCTTTGAAATTACTCTAGAAAACTTATGAGATAATTTCGCATATGATTGCAAAGGAAGTAAAAGCAACCCATACTAGTTGAAACGATTCTACTGCGGTTTTATTTATGATAGTTTATTTTACCATTTAGATCTGAGCTTAGAATTAAGACTAACTAACTAACAGTGGAAAGAAAAATTTAAGATTAAGCTAACACCAAACTGTTTTCTTTGGGGAACGTTTTTTTTGTTTTTAGTGGCTGCTGGTCATCTTTTTTGTTAAAAAGTGTTGCGTAATAGACTTAACAATATGTGTCACAACAACACATAAAGACCGGGGTCCCCCAGCAACCCACGTTGATGACCTCAGCTTGATGAACCCAATTTTTTATAATAATAAAATACGATATAGGTCAATATGTCATGATAAGATGGAGAAAGCAGGGCTATGGAGTCGGCATCGAGGAGTCGGCAGTGGCTCTTAAAAGTGGTTTCTTGAAATATTTCGATATTTCAATTCTTTGGTAAAATATCACAAATTTTTGTTCGTTTATGCTCTATGTAAGACGTTTATACGCTATGTAATAATTAACGCCATTTCCCTAGAGAGTAGGGTATTCCATCATTCAGCAGATGATCATTTTAAGCCAATATTATATAATTAACACTGTTTGCCGTTGGCACTTGGTGTAAGTTTTCAAATAACATAATGTCAACCTCTTGTTACTTTACGCAAATAACTTATTTAATAAGTTTAATAGAAAATTAAAAAAACTTAGAAGTTTCTCAAATTATACCTTAAAAGAAAAACATTCCAGAAACTACCTACTCGTGCACATATTCAAAAAATTAAATCTCCACAATTGGAAATGCGATGTGTTTCAAAATTAAACGCACTTAAAACCTATCTATCGACTATTTCTGACGAAGAAAATCCCGTCGTCCAATCACGTATCCACCACATTCGACAACGATTAATACGAATAAAAGATTTTCGATCAGCAGCAACAAAAAGGGTACAAAAACTATTGGTAGCATGCGACTCGCTACTAGACATGCTGCTGATCTTACATGCAGACCCCACCTCTAATGACAGCCAGCAACACTCGATCAAAAACCCGAAGGAGAGGCTGGTAGTTTTAAAATTAATCAAGTCACAGTCAGCTCTCCTAAGAAGACGTCAGATGAGTATCCTGAGATTATAGATCGGTTAATTGCACATTTCGGTAGCCTAAACACCTCAAATGCGAGTTTTATTCCTCATGCAATCCCATCTCAACCAGTTATACGAACTGCTAACAATCCATTGCTACCCTCTTATTAAATCAACTGTTTGGCGGGATTACATCCTTCATCGGTGGAACATTTCCTTCATCGGATCCCGGACTAAAAACTACATTACTCAAGCGCTTTCATTCAAGATAGACGTACGGATATGGACGTACGTCATGTCTTGGAAAACCGTATTTAAAAAGTTCGAGAATCGTTCATAGATTTTTATCCCAATGTGCAAAAATTAACCCTTTCCCTTCGGACACCACCTACAGAGATAGAGTTCATTAGTATTGTATCACGAAACATGAGACAAGCTCTTCAAATTGCATTGGCTAATGAGGTTTTTAATTCGTTGACTGTATTGGTACAAAAATGTATTACGAACATTTGTACTGCCAGCGGGCAGAAACAAAGAGTTATTGGCTATATATCAACACCTGTTCGCTACCAGCATAAATCAAGAAAGAACAATCAAATTCTATCTTGTTCCATTCCTCCAACAAACAGTTTATACTTTATGGATTTTTGGAATGCCTTCGGCATAAAACCAACTAAGGGTGATAGTGAAGAAAACAAACCCCTGTTTAAAGGAAGCAACTGTAATGTCCATCAGTGATACACCAATGCTGAAATTATAGAATCGTTGCCAGCATCTCATAAGCTAGGGTTAGGCCAGACTCATTTAGTTGAACATTCAATTGACGTCAATAATGCTACTCACATCAAGCAACGCTACTACGCAGTTTCTCCAGCGGTTCAAGAAGAGATTAGAGAATAGAGATGTATTCTTGAACTCTCTTGAAGAGATGTATTCTTGACCGCATGCTTTCCCTAGGAGTCATAGAAGAAAGTTGTAGTGGTTGGAGCTCACCTATGGCTTTGGTGCGCAAGAAAAATGGAAAGACTAGGTTATGTTTGGATGCCCGACGTGTGAATGCACACGAAAGGATGCGTATCCTCTTAGAATCATAGATGGTTTACTGAGTCACCTAGGTGAGACAGCTTATATTTCTAGCTTAGATTTAAAAAATGCATTGCTTTCTGGCAGTTGCACGATCGTGTATTCGTATATCTCGATGACTTGCTCATCACTTCATCCACTTATGAACAACATATAGAACTCTTTTCTGAGGTTGCGCGACGACTAAGATCAGCCGGACTGACTATTAATGTGAAAAAAATCGATGTTTACGTGTTAACTGTTAATAACGATTAAGTTCAAGCAATCGCTGAATTCCCTACACCAAAAACTGTTAGACAAATTCGATAATTCTTAGGTGTTGCCGGTTGGTATCGAAGATTCGTCGCCAATTATTCTAGTATATTATCCCCACTGACTGACTGACCTATTAAAGAAATCGAAAAAGTTTGTTTGGTTCGAAACTGCACAAAAGTCCTTTGAGTGCTTGAAACAACTTTTAATTTCAGCGCCAGTTCTAGTAAATCCTGATTTTACACGAAGATTTTATATCTAGTGTGATGCTAGTATTACTGGAGTTGGAAGTGTGTTGTTTCAAAACGATAACAACATTTCAGACGATAACAGTGAAAGACCCATAGCAAAGAACTGACAGGCAGACAGGCTCGACCATTCCAAAAACTCTATGTCGATTTTCTAGGACCGTATCCTCGGTCAAAAGAGGGAAACTTTTACATATTCATCGTTTTAGACCATTTTTCGCGTTATGTCTTAATTGAACCTTTTCGAAATGCCACAGCTGAACTCGTAGGCAAGTTTTTAGAAATTCGAGTATTTAGTGCAGCAGTTCTTAAACTTTTTTGTATTGCGACCCCAAATTTTAAATTCCATATTTTGGCGACCCACCTATCTTATTTTTGACAAATAAACGTTATTAAAAAAAAAAAAAAGTTTAATTAAACAACAAAAACTATTTTATTTTCAGCTAATATAAAAATAAAAATTATTAACATTTTCTAGTTATAACAATATGAAAATCAATAAAAAATAAAGATTAATAAATAACCTTTTCTAGTTATATTATTAAGTATTAAAATAAATAAAACATTAAAATATTTTTTAATGTGATGGCTGTGCTTGCTTTTTAGAGCAAAGTAACGTTAATTGTGGCTCGATTTTCGAAAGCACTGGTCTCAATACATTTTCAATATTGCGCAATCGAGAGCGATATGTTGATTAAATATATATACAATAAGGATGAAAATGCATTTTCGCACAAATATGTGGTGGAAAATGTCAAAATAATTTGAACTGTTTCTCTCTTTTAATTGACAACCAAAAAAATTTTCTGGTATTTGGTTCTTAAATAGTGCTTTCAAAATACTATGGCAGGATAGTTCAGTAAATTCTTCTTAAGCTTTTATGTCCATATGTTGTATATCTTTAAGTTTTATATTAAAAGGCTGAATTATCCAACGGTCCGACTACAAAATCGATCTGAACGATCCGACTACAAAATCGTATTGTGGATTGTGGAATGTCACCAACAGATAAGTTAAAACATTACAAAATTTAAAAAATCATCCAATTCTAAAACCTTGAAAAATCAATTCAAAAACCTTGCAAAATTTGTTAATTTAAGACATATATAGGGAAAATTTATTTTTTTAATATTTATATTTTATATATTTTTTTAAATTGGGAATTTCTCGCGGCCCCATGAAAAAATCTAACGCCCCAGTTGGGGTCGCGACCCCGAGTTTAAGAAACGCTGATTTAGTGTATACGGAGTATCCGAGTTTTTTGTTTCAGATAATGGTTCTATTTTCAAATACACCAAGTTCAAGGAAGTTCTATCTAAATACGGAGTGCGTCATACATTCACACCGTTTTATTCCCCCCCAATGCCATACGTCAGGGCTTGTGAATCGATCCATCCTCGCCGCAATACAATCCTATCTCAAAGAAAATCATCAGGAATGGGATATCCATCTCCCTAAAATTAGGACCTCTCTATATGCAATGTCATTTATGAATCATGACTCCACAAAATTCTCACCTCACTTCCTAGTCTTTGGAAGTCAGATCGTATTACATGGATCCACATGTGAATTGCTTCACTCAGCACCAGATTTTCAATTTGACAATGATTCGATTCATTTCCAATCAACCTTCAGTGCTGCAAGAAGCCGTACTACAAAACCTTAAAGCCACGTATCAAAAGAGTTCAGAGCGATACAACTTGCGCTCTCTATCACGAAAACTGGAACCTATGCAAGTAGTGTATGTGCGTACCTTCGCCCAAAGCGATGGCGCCAAAATGTGTTTCCGCCAAACTTTCACCAAAATTCATCAAGACTAAAATAATTCGAGCAATCGGTAACGTAACCTATGAGGTAGCAGATGACTCTGGAAAAGTTCTAGAGATAACAAAGATGTTCCATACCAAAGATATTAAGACCTAGAATTTAGTGCATGTTTCTGCCACACCTAGTCAATTTTGCCCGGGCTATATGAGAGCGTATACCCTACTCTCTAGGGAACTGACGTTAATTATTTTAATAATTCCAGACTCCAACCCAGCTCTACGTTTGTGACCCAAACATCATCACTTGTCTAATCAATGTATTGTATATCTTGAGTTTGATGTTAGTTGATTGTTGAAACCTACGGTGATCTTAGGAAAGGCTTAATCGAGTAGATGGTTCAACTATCTGCAGCGATTTTAGTAGCAAGATCTGTAAGTATGCTTGATTTTAGTCAAGTTTTGATTGCAGGCAAATTTGCCTATGTCCTTTCTCAAGCGTCTTGAAGTCTCACTTATTAAAGCTTCACGTTGACCAATGCGTATGTGGTATTGTATTGAGTTTGAGTTTAATAACAAGACATTGATTTTAGTCGGTAGTCGGTACCTAAAAGTATAGAGGAAATTGCGTCAATTTGTATTAATCCGGAGTCAACTTTAAAAAACTTTTAAAGTACTTCGTTCTCTATGTGTGCACAGCATTGAGACTCCTGTACTGTCATTTTGAATAATGATACCAGTTTATTAAGGATTCCCATTGATAGTAGAATAGCCATTACAGTCTCCAGTTCGAGAAAGTCGTAAGCCTGCTTTAGATATAAAAAAGAGGTATGTTGAACTCTCGACACTTTTCCAAAATCATCCTTCGATAAAAGTACATCGGTGGTACCCTAACCTTACCAAACACCACACTGATTAACTCAAAACAGTTGTACAGCAAAGGGATTGATTTTGGCTAGGTAATAGATTTGCAACCACCTTGTTTTGAACGGGACAGACCATTTTGGTAGTTGAATATCTCGTCTCTCGACGTTACTATGAACAGGACTTGGTTTGTAATCGTATCGTAACGTTTCCTTAAAAAAAGAATTTTTCTGTGAAAAATGTTGTCTGACAACAAAGCAACAAGTCCAATGACTTTGCAAAAGTTGGGCCATTTTGTGAAATGAAATACACAAAGTAAAGATGAAACTTTGATTTCAGAAATCACACTAACGTTCCATAGAACTGTCAAGTACATTTTCGATAGTGTCAAAAACTTAAAATCTATAAATTTATTACCAAATTACGATGTAACTCATAAAGCATGCCTGTGTATATGACACCACGCTTGACCGGGTCGGAATTATGTTAAACTATTTCCATTCCTACGAGATGAAAGAAAAGAAAAAGAAACTAAAAACTCTTAAGGAGTGAAATCGAAAAAAATAAAAATTTTACTCTTAGAGGAAGAACGATATTGAAATTATAAACATTTTATTTTATTTATACTATTTTAAGAGTGTAATGAGTGCTCGAATAAAATAAAATTGTAAACTCTGAAAATTACAGCTAATTTTCAATTTTTCAAATTTTACTCTTTGTATTTAAGTAAATTTCTAATTGCGCTTAAGCTAGAAGAGAATAAATGTAAGTTGGTGATGTTTATTTGAAAAGGTGGTTAATCTACTATAAAAAGGTATGAACAGATCTTATATGCTGTGCAAGAGAGGAGAGCGATTTCCCTGTAGTTTACAGACAGGTGGCGACTATCATTTTATGAATTTGTATCAGCATACCTGAATTCCTGAATTTCTTTCGGTATGGTGTTAGTTCTACAGATCATTTGAACAAGTTCAAACAATCTTGAAGATTATAGAGTTTCACCACCTTGTAGTACAATCATTTCAGATGTTATATCGTTCATACAGGTGCTTTATTACGTTTTGTGAAGTTCATAGTTTCGAAATGAAATAAAGATATTTTTTTTTATACATAGAAGTCGGAGTCAGAGCTAGAGACGAAGTCGGATTTAAAATTTAAAAAGCTTGGAGTTGGAGTCGCTTAATGTGTAAAAATAAAAGTAAAAATAAAATAAAATAACTGGTAAGAAAATTTTAAGGAAGGAAATTTTATTAAAACAACGTTTTATTTGTTGGAACAAAAAAATAGGGTTGCCAATAATCCAACTATTCTACATATATTACTTGGTCATGTGACGCACTTATTTCCTCAATGTTAAGGCCACATATTTATACGAAGATTCCTTTCTTAGAGCACGCAAAAGCGTGGCATCATCAAAGAATAGACCAATAGCCAGCACCCCTAGGCATTACGATATCACTTTGGGTAGTGATGTCTCACTACTATTGCAAGTGGTATGTGATATCTCTCATTAACCCGTATGCCAATAGCAGAGACTGGAGTACGCGGGTTTATCATACCCGTAGAACAAAAATTGAAAAAAATTGCAAAACAACAAAAACTGATGAAATGAAGTAACATGATATGAATAGCTACTGTTATAGACTTTATGTAGTTTTATTTTTCTTAATCTTAAAGTTATATATCTTACAGGTTTAACATTAGCTATTTTTTAGTATAACCTTTCAACAAATAATTTGTCTTTCAATCGCAATTTCATTTAAATGTTTTCAAAAGCACACTCGACCAACCTTCTCAATGGAACACTTTTTCAACTTAAGCATCGATTAGATTGAGCGAGTTGAACATCGCCTTGCCAGTGATTTTACCGGCTACTAGAAAGCTTGCTGAGTGTAATGTAATCATTCAATAAAAAAGAAAAAAACAGAATATGAATCAAGTGAACGAGAGTAAAATTATTTATAATATATTATCATTAATTTCAATAATACTTAGGTTATTCGTACTATCCATTGCGTTTTCTTTATTAAAAAGTATAAAGAAAAACAAACAAATCAAATATGACAAACACAATTTTTTTAATTTTCTTAGAAATACAACAAAATCTTTACTTACTATACCACACTTACACACACTTGCACCGAAAAAAAAATCAAATTCAATAAAAAAGAAAAAGAAACAAATTATAAATCAAGAAAATAAGAAAATAACAAATGATTTCAATTTATCTCACTCTCTTTTAATATTTATTTCATATTTAATATTTATTTACGGAGACAATGACTCGAATATATAAAATTTTCCCAATACATAATCGCACAACGCGCTAAAGAAGTTTTCACTTCAAAAATGGTGCAACAATCACCAACAGAAAATAAGAAAAATGAAAAAAAAGTATAAAAAACAGAATAGCCACAAAACATTTCTTTAAAAACTAAATAAATTATTGAGATGTCGTAAAAATTAAATGATTGCATTCTAAATTTTACTTCGCATTGACATCACACTGTGCTAAAAGATAATAGCAATAACCTTAAAAAACTACACTATCGTTAAATTTAAATACCGTAAATTATCCGCAGCCTTAAACTGTTTTCGATTAAATCAATCGTTTGTGATGGAGATGTTAACTCATATTGAAAGAGAAATACATAATCAAATAGTAGTTTTTATTTGGCTTATTTTATTTCACAGGAATGAAATTATGGAAAATAATAATGCGAAAACCAATATTTTATTATTTTTATCACTACCTGCCAAAAAAATAATTAATTTTATTGTTAATATCGAAATGATAATAATTTGATCGAAACGGAAAAAAACATTAGCAATAACTTTAAAAAACTGCATTATCGATCAATTTAAAATTCGTAAAAAGAAATTTATGAATTCATGAATAAACAAACAATAACTTTAATGTTATTTTATAAAAATAAAAAAAAACAATAAAAAAATGTACCACTCCAGGAATTGAACTCTCGACCTATAGAAAAACCGAAGTCGACCAGTCGATATCCATATTGCAATTTGAAACGTTACGGCCGAATATGGGTATTTTATACTTAAATAAATTAGCGTGACGATAATTTGAATATATAAATTTATCCCCATACAAAATCGCACAACGCGCCTAAAGAAGTTTTCACTTCAATAATAATATTCAATAATCTATATTTTTTATATATGTAGTTACTTTAAAATTTAGTTTACCTTTGTTTATCGTTTTGAACATATCATTAATTACCGAGTAATATCCTTTTTAAAATATCTAATCCAAATAAAGTTTTTCTTTCTTTGTAAATACTAAAGAACACCAATCCACTAACACTTTTATATAAAATATAAAAAAATAATAACACAAAAAATTGAACTAATTTGTTATCTAATTTAATTAAAAATAACTTCTTTAAACGACTTTCAAATGTGTTGCCAACATATATAACTTAAAAAAAATAATCACTAAATTTTTATTATTGAAGAGAGATAAGTATATTAACAAATAATAACAAAAAAAAACACTAAATAAACAAACAAAAAATCACGTCACCGCACCAATTCATTGTAAAAAAAATAGACAATTTTACTGACTCACACAGGTGTCACAAACAATGTTGCCAATTTTTAGTTATAAAAAACAAACTTTTTTATTTTATTCTAATAATCCAACTAATGGGGAATTCAAAAAATTGCACATTTAATTGATAAATTTATATCTCTCTTTCCTTCACATCACCATAATATTTAATTTAATTTTTTTTTATTATGCTCCGCCTATATTTTTAGGTGGACATCATAATTAATGATCAACACTAATACACAAATAAAAACAATTTTTTTCTGTTTTAATTAAATAAAAATTAAAGCAACAAAAAGCGCGCGTCTTTAATTAAAAATGAAATTTCACAGTTGATACACGATTATTTATTATTTAATGAATGCAAACATTTGCATAAGTCACCATTAATTCAATTTTTGTAACGAAAATACCGAATTTTATGACTTATAAACTCACTTTAACGACACGAAACACTCAACGTACACAGCGTCACTGAATTATGTATAAAAAAAATAGTAAAAATTAATTCAAATATGAATAAAAATATATGGAGAGAGAGAGAGAGAGAAAAAGAGAATCAAAATAATTTTGTTGTGTTGAATTTGTTGAAGAAAATTTGTGTTTGTGTTTAATTTGTGTATAAAATTGCTTCTTTAGTTTTATATTGAAAAAAGACAAAGCTTTATAAATTATGTATCGATGAGGTTGGAAAGTAAGTGGAAGTAGTTTTGGATACTTGAATTTCAAAGTTTAAACTTTATATCAGTACAAAACAGGCATCAAAGTCGTTATTAGTTAGTATCAGGACAAATGAGGTGTTTAAGCACTAAGCAACCAAAATTCACTACATATTAGTTACTGCATATTTATAAGTCTTTAAGTACATAATGTTGTAAGTGTGGGAAGTTGCATTAGGGTGACCAGACGTCCTCTTTAATAGGACAAGTCCTCTTTTGAAGCCATGAAAATGTGTCCGGTATCTTTTTTCAAAATAAATGTTTTTGTCCTCTTTTTGGACATGCATCGTAAATAAATCGTTCGACGATCTTAGATATTTATGGTATCTTTAGAGTCAAGGGTTTCTAATTACATTTTTAATGTGCTGCTAATACTATCATCGAGCGTGCGTGAAAAAACTTTTACTCATGAGATGTGGGCAACTTTTGTCTATTTTCTTTTGTTATTTCAAAGCGTAAATCCAAATTTAATGACAAAATAAAAATGGAATACTCCATGTTCACACCGAACGATAACAATCATCACCAGGTGCTCGTATATGTTTGTAATGTTAGGTTTTCTAGAGCCAACAAAGGAAGGTCGGATTTAAAGCAACATGCCAACACCGAAAGGACGATGCAAGGAAAAGATTTATTCCATAAAGTATCAGAATTTATTATTTAAAAATTCACAACAATGCATGATCAAGTTACTGCAGCAGAGAGAACATTGGAACTGGAACACAGTTACGCATAATCACAGTTTTCGATCCATTGACTGCAGCTATAAATCTGTGCAGCCATAAAATTGTGCTAAAGAACCACCGAAAATCACTTGATCAAGGTTATTAACGATAAACCACAGAAGTGCTCCTGTAATCGAATCATGAAACTACCCATAAAACGGAAAAAGGTTGTAGATAATAATGGCGCATATGTACTTGATTAAAATTAATTTTTATTCGAAAATTGAACAAAAAACGATGGGTGCTGTTTATATTATCTAATATTCACCAGGCTCTCACCCCTTTCATAGGTGTGTCATTAGCAGAAACAATTTTGTCGGACAAGGTTACCCTGACGTAACCTTGGAAAACTGTAACGGAGTTTTCCAAGCGAAAAAGCGGTCGAATCGAGAAAAATGCTAGATAAAAAAGTTGTCGGACTCGTCAAGGACAGTCGTTTCATGACGTTTAAAATATGTGGTAATCATCAAACGAAAAGGGTGAGAGCCTGGTGACTATAGTATTTACGTTGTCCTTTTTTTATATCTCCGTCCTATTTTTTATAGTATGAGAAATGGTCACCTTATTTTTTGGCACTTGGCGGTACCGTATGTATTTGAACATATTGAAAACACAAATTTTGTTTCAATTTGAACAGATGCCAGTAACCATGGCAATCATAAAATATCTAATGTGTTCTTATATAATAATATTTCAAAAAAGAACCACATCAATATCAAAGCAGATGGCATTAAAGCACTAAAAGACGAAACTGCTAGTTCTATACTTGAGGTTTTACCCTCTACTTTAGTAAAACATAATATATATCTGCTAAATGCATAGCTGTGTCGGGTGATAATTATTCATTCAAATGAACGCAATCAGCATGCAAAATGTGTTACTTTACTGCTGCCGTAAAAAACTGAAAAAGGAATGGCTTTACTTTACTACCGCCGTAACAAATGAAAAATAAGACGTAACTTTAAAGCCGCTTTGATGATGTGTAAGAAAATTAAGACTTAAACCTTCTCCATAGCGGCTGTAAGATATTCTTACCTTTTTTTACATATAATCAAAGCAGCTGTAAAGTAACGTCATATTTTCCATTTTTAACGGCGGCATTAAAGTAACGCCATTTCTTTTCCATTTTTTTACGGCGACAGTAAAGTAACATTACATTTTGCATGATGACTGCGTTCATTTTAATGAATAAAACTCAATAAATGAACACAGCCATCATGTTGTTTTAAAAAGCATCACATATTTATAAAAAAATTGACATATTCATATTTATAAAAAATTTAAACGTTTGCCGAAAAAATAGTATATTTAATTTGGAGCGAAAGTCACTTTTTGTGTTTCGTCTATAATTGTCGGTCTTCCGATGGTCTGCAACGTAACTATCGACTTAACATAGAACGTAATACTTTAGTTCCTAATTAATTAATATAAATATACTATTACACTAGTTGGAATCCTATTTTCACATAAATAAAATTAAACCTACATGCAAGTAGACTTTTTTCATTGTGCAAATAGTACATGTGATTTCTTTTGAAACAAATTTTTTTCTCAGCTGCTAATTAAAGTGAGCCTTTTTGATGAGTTTTAAATGTGTTGACCGCACCCCTCTCCCAATAAAAATTTGTCCTCTTTTTGTAATTCTCGATCTGGGCACTCTAGTTGCATCTGTTTTCAGCTTGACACTTTGTATTTTTTTTAAAAGCGTACCATACAAATTGCGGGCGATCGAAATTAAATAATCTTGATTCAATACAATATCGCGCCCTGTTGCTGACCTAGTTGTTTTTATATATCGTCACTGACAGTTCTCCGATAAAATCTAATCATTCCTCCAAATTCTTAACACATCTCTCGCTATCATAATGCAGATTAACTTTTGTTCGACCTGCATATAAAGTTTACAAAAAAAAGCGCTTATCATCATCTTAAAAGACTAATAGTTATTGGTCCTACATCGGATTTTATGTGTTATTGTGTAATATATTGTAATATTTACTACATACATAACACTTTTATTAAAAAAATACGTCCTTAAGCCAAGTTTACAGGAGGGCGAGTAAACGTGCGAACTGAGCAGGCGAGTTACTGTAGACAAGTTACTGGCATCGTGTGAACACATAAGGTGAGCTACTTGCATATGCGAGCAGGACATTAACTGATAGGCGAGTTACTACAACATATTTTATTTTTACTTGCCACTCGCCTTCCCCCTTCTTCACATTGAACAAATTTTTGTCGTTTTGTATTCGGCTGATTTTAACTTCTTTTGTACGTGTTGTTTCGTTGTACATATTTTGTTTATATGATTTTATGCATTCATAACAAATATGTTAAAAAAATTAATTAAAATAAAAAATTTAGTATAGTTAAATTTTTTCTTATATTATGTTTCGTTTCTTATTTTTTACAAAATATTTTTAAATTTATAAAAAATAAAAAGTAATCTATTTATTTAATTTATTTATTAATAAAATTAATAAAATATTTGATTTTTTGGATAACAAATATTAACCTCATTTCGGTTATTCATCCGTCAAATATTTTTAAAAACAACAATAAATCAACTCACATGCAACTGGCAAGTAGATGTCATCGTGTGAACAGTCCATCCAATATTTTTGAGGCGAGAGAGCAGGCGAGCTACTTCCTACTGGCACTAGGGTTGCCAACCTGAATTTTCGCTCCGAAGATTTCGGGTTTGAATGTACGTCTTCGAAGCTCCGGAGTTAGGACTATTTCTCCGTGTTTTTATGAATATTAGTTCATTCCGGTCAAGTAGTACAAATAAATTAGAAGTAAATATTTAATATCATGGTGTAATTGAATTATAGAATGTATACGCAGCAGAGAAAACATTTTTTGGTATTCGATTTCACCAGTATACGAAATGTGAAAAGAAGGAGTTGTTATAAATAGATGTTTTCACATAGGAGACCTCTAAGGTATGCTTATAAGAATGCGAAGATTGTCTTGTGGTTCGTGAAGATCTACGTAATGGAGGTATTAGATGATTAATTTCTTTAGAGCATAGCTTAGTTTAGTGTAAAAGCTCCAACAACTCTTGTATGATGCAGCGGATCCATACCCGATGTCATAATTGGACCATCAATCGACTTCAATACACGCCTATGAACTCTGGCGACAAAATTTAGGGGTTTCTGGTACTGCAACCCATAAATGGGAGTTGAACTCGTGGATCAGTCGTATAAATTCTTTGTACATCGTATTTATTTCAGATGGAGAGATAAAACTTTTACTGCAACACAGGAAGCCAAGTCGTTGGGACTCTAATTTCGCCACAGAACAAAAATGATCGTACCATTTTCGTTTGTGGTTGATATTAGTACGCAATAACTTAAGTGCAGGTGAGTTTAAGAATGCTAGTCTGGAAAACGTTGCATTAGAGCTATAGAGTAAGGTCTTATAGGACAAAACTAGAATTAAATGTCATAAGGTTCAGTTTACAGAAGTTCAGAATTGTTCTACGATTATAATTAGCAGTTAGACTAAATGGCTGTTTCTTCCTTTCTTCTTCATTTTTTAAAATGAATGTAAGATAGAACTTCCGAAGAGCTATATATTGGGTTTGTGGTGATAGATAACAAATCGTTGATAAAGATCAGAAAAAGGTTGGCGTAAGAACCGGAGCCTGGGAAATATCGGCTTGAATTGAGAATTTATCCGAAACAACACTAACTACAATAAGACATCTCTGGGTTAAAAATACTATAAATAAAATTAATTTGTTGATAAGATCCCGATGCCAAACTCTGCCAAACGCCTTGGATACATCAAGGGAAATGATATGAAACTCACCAAAGTCATGAACTGCTTTATCCTATTTCTCCCTAAGGACTGGATTAGTTGCAGTGATGAAGATATTATCAATTGTGTCTTTTAGAGTATCAAAAGTTTCCAAGGTTATGGTGGTATGGAGAACTACGGTGTAAATAACACAAATAGATGTCATGTTTATTTGCGATGACTTTGAGACAGATAAAGGATACAGAAATACTACTTGAACCATATTAAGGGAGTTTTGTACGTTTAAAATCATTGGGTATATATGTATATCACTACAGCACGATGTTTAAAAATGCAAGATCTGAAGAATAATTTTCACAGCCGAATCGTGAATTATCAATATTTGAAATTTGTGTTTCACCTAGCTCAAGCAAATGACGTTTGTTTTGGTTGAGATGGTATTGGACGCTAAGAAAGTTTTTTGAGATACCAAGGATGTTAGGAAATCGATTATTATAATAAAATTATAATAATGGTGAAATTAGAAGTTTCATAGGGGAAATAATAAAAACCAAAACCAGAAGGAAGAAATAGAGTAAAACAACAAAGGCCACAAAGATTCGTTCGTTGAGAAAATAAAATACATTTTAGAAAAATTGAGGTCGGGGATGTGTACTCGACAAATTTACAAGCATTTCTCGACGTTTTTTTATCATAATCAGTCAAATTTGGCAAACAAAAATTTCCGTCTGTTTACCATTAAAATGTTTTAGGGAAAATTTGAAAACGACAAACAAATTAGATATTTCAGTCTTCATCAAGCACTATACCAAAGTGAAGCCCTTCCCACAGACCATAGTATTTGACATACCGGAGTGGGAGGGTTTAATTCCATATTTTATAAATACTTTGAGGTTGTTTATCAAAATTTATGATATATAATGAAATCTTCGGGTTTGCATAAGGTTTCTTCGGATTTATGTTGTGTAATAGTTGGTAACCTTGACTGGCACGCCAGTAGCTCGCATCGTGTAAACCACGATTTAGTAATAAAATTTAAAGTCTAAACCATTAATTAAATTCAATCAATGCTAAAAAATTTTCAAAACGTATTTTAGTGAAACCATAACAGAAGTTCAACATTCAAGGTTCATGATGATTAAGCGTATCACATTGAAGATACATTCCTTTAGCACGCTTATCGTTTTGTAATCAATAATAAGCAAGTTCATTATACATTTAGTGCTAATATTACATATTGCACAACTAAATCGGGTCCAAAGCTAAGATTTGTTGTAGTGCAATGCTTCACACAACTCTCAACAAACTCAAATCAAATATACACCTCATTAAATTATGTATTGTTATTCTTTTTTCTTATTTAATTTTTATTAATTGTATAACTAGAAACAAAAAAACCACACTTTGTTTCACAAAAAAAGACGAAAAACCAATACATTATTATCATAATCATCATCAGTGGTATAGTCACATCCAATTGAACATCAAACTAATTCTTTGTTTTCATTTTTTTATCGGAAATCTTAATACAGATAGAAATGAGACCAATCCAATACATACAAATCTAAAAAAAGGAAAATTTTAATTAAAATTAAAAAGAGAAAAACGAAAGAGTACAGAACATAATTAACAAATTAACAGTCAAATAATCTTACGCAATCTAATCTTCTTATATATTAATACGCTAGATTAAAACTTTGTGGAGCATAAGGCTTTTTTATTCGCAGATGGATTCAATTCAAATTTTCACAGCTAACTGATATTAGTGTAACCTATATTGGGATCCGGATTCAAACAAATCGGATCATAAATAAAAAAGTTATTATATACGGAAAACTTTTTCTATACATATGCATTATAAGTTTACATACATATAAAAATATATTTGCTATCGAACAACGAACAACAAAAACGAAACTTAAAACTTTATTTTGTTATTCTTTTTTATATTTAATTTTTTCTCAGCTGTTAGTATATTTATTTCTTTGAATGTGAATAAACGTACATATTGTTTTTCTATGTTTTAAATTTCATTTCGAATTTTTTCTTATGCGTAAGATAGGTTTTGAGTTAGATCGTGTGAATCCTTTTGTTCGTTCTTTTAAATCAATGCATGAATTTTGTGAAAGACCTGAGAATGTTACTGCTGATGTGTCAATGGTTATAAAAGTTAACAGAGAATGTGATATTCGTCGTTTTAATGATGCTGTTCAAACTGATGTGGTTGCTATTTTTAAAAATGATGAATTTTGTTAAATTTGTCAGATGAAGATAGAATTGATGGAAATGAAATGATTAATAAATTTGTATGTACTGAAATCCCGGATCCCATTCTTTTCCCTAAATTACATGAATATGTGAAACGTTATATGATGCATGAACCATGTGGTGCTCTAAATCCCAATTCTGTTTGTATGAGAGTGGTAAATGTAGTAATAATTTTCCAAAACCTTTTTCTGAAAATATTAAAGAATATGTGAATGGTTATCCTTTGTACCGTCGACGTGATAATGGTATGAGTGTTGATGTACGTGGTGCATCTCTTGATAATAGATATGTTGTTCCGTATAATATTTACTAGGAGGGCCCGGCGTGCTTCGCTACGCTTATAAATAAAGTTTTTGCGTAGACATTTTGTTGACGTAGAAGCAATGATTTCAAAAAGTGGTAATGAGAAATGCTACCATATAATTTTTAATTTTTCTTTTTAAATATATGAATGAAAAATAATCAGAACTCTAGCTGATCAGTTCGGATATATGAAAAATTAGCGAAGCTTACTTGAAAACTTATTTGATCGCTAATTTTTCATATGCTAATTTTTCATACGAAGCTTACTTGAAAACTTATTTGATCGCTAATTTTTCATATATCCGAACTGATCAGCTAGAGTTCTGATTATTTTTCATTCATATATTTAAAAAGAAAAATTAAAAATTATATGGTAGCATTTCTCATTACCACTTTTTGAAATCATTGCTTCTACGTCAACAAAATGTCTACGCAAAAACTTTATTTATAAGCGTAGCGAAGCACGCCGGGCCCTCCTAGTTTTTATTTATTTCTTTTTCTTTATTTTATTCATTTGTGTTCTGTGTATATAGTTCGAAGAATTGATGATTCATTTTTTCACATGTATAGAAAGACTAGAGACAAGAGGTAGAAAAATAAAGTAAGTGTAACGGAGAAGGGTAGTAGAACACAAACTGCAAGAAAATTGCATTTTAAGTAAATAAAAAGTTGTGTTGTGAAACATTGGAAAACGCTCATTTGGTTTTAGCTTAGTTATTATAGGATTACGTTCGTAATCGAATTCGTTTGAATATTATATGTACCTAGAAATTTTGAAGCAACAATTTATTCATTCGAAGAAACGATGAAAAACTTTAATTTTCGGGAAAATTTATATTAGTCACATAAATCTTAAAATAAAAACTCACCAACATGTTTGAAAAGAAAAAGTAAATAAAAATTTAATATTATAAGAACAAAAATCAAAATATTTTAGCGTAACATATATATTTCCCACTCGTATTTGTATTGATTAACGCATAGGGAGATCAATTTTTTATCTATGGCAATGATAGGTTTTAAAGGTTTTATACTAATTAATTCAAAACACCTTAAATTTAAGGGGGAGGGAGGGGGAGGTTAATTCGTACGAAAAAAGGCATGTTTTTGTGAATTTTTTGTGACGACACAGATAACATTTTTATTAAAACCAATAGTACATTAAAGTATGACATTGTATTGTAGAATAAAATAAAATTTTCAGGAAGAAATATTAAAAAACACGGCAATGGCAGCAATTATTCGGACGTGTCTCGGAAAAAAGTAGAATTGCGGTGCCCCTCATAACTTGGTGTTGGATCATCCGAAACCAAAAAATCAAAGTTCATTCGTTAGATAATAGTTTTTCCCCAGGTAATGCTGGGAGGGTTTTTCGAAATTTAAATTTTTCACTTTTTTGGAACACCTTAAAGGGAAAAACGCGATTTTTTGCGAAAAAAAATCGGCTAGTTTGTTATTCTAAAATAAAAATTATTAACAAAATTTGCAAAAACTTTCCAGCGTTACCTCGTAGATTATGTACAGAAATAGTGTTCAAAATTTCAAAATGATCGGTGCAGTAGTTTTGAAGTTATGAGGGGCACCGGCTTTGAAAACGTGAGTTGTGGGGAAAACGCTTTAAAGTTTTGAACAATAAAAATCTGGTACAAAACGTTCACAAGCAAATTTAAAAATACTCGTAACTTCGTCAATTTTGCTCTAATCGACTTGAAATTTTGACACAATATTCTTAAAATATTATGCATTCAATTAAAAAAATAAAATTTTAATACCTTACCCCCCCTTAAAGAAAAACTATTCGATATAACTACATTCGGTGCGGATTATATCATCAACCCTTCTGATGAATGGTTGCATACAACAAGTACCTACCTGCTGTGAACTGTGAAGTAATGAGCGAAGGAACATCATTTGCTAAGAAGTGGTGTGTTAAAAAAGTAATGAGAAATAGTTCCGAGTCAATTTCGTTGTCTTCTTATGTAGATTTCTTTAAGTTCGAGCTTTCACAGTTCAAACAAATTTGATGAGGCTGCATTTTTCTATGATCCTAAATACAATAGCCAGTTATGATTTTTCAGCTAAATACAAGTAGTCCAGGCAACTGTCGTGATCTTCAACCGATCACTAAAAATGATTAATTTAATTTAAGCTCACAACATAAAATTCTCATCAGTTAGAATGTAAATTTTTGTGTATGTTATGAACATCCTATTTTTATTTTTTAGATAAACAAAAATATAAGAATTTATGGACCTCCCAAGTATAGAATATTGTTTGAATAAGATATCGTTTTACAAAATATTAATAATTTTAACGCGTAGAATTTATTATATGTTTCCTGTAATGCTGACATGATATGGTGTGATATTTTGATGTACCAAAACTATGTATTAAAATTTCGTTTCCTTATGGTCCTTTTATGATAAATACATTTTTGATTATGTTAACACTTAATTCTATTTGACCAATATTTTTTTAACGAAATAAATAATGAAAAACGGAATTAGATCAATTTGTTTTGTATAAGGAGGGATAAAAATTAGTATTGTATAAGGAACTAAAATTAGAAGTTAAGGGAGTTGGTTTTTTGAAGCAGTAGGGGAATAGTGAGTTCCTTTTATAGTTCAGTAAACTTATGAATTTATTTAAAATAATAAAAAGAAAATATGCAATGGTAAAAGTGGTATTTTTGGTACGATAAATAAAATATATGTCAATCAAGATACCCTATAGATTGAAAGTCTCATTTATTTATCGTATATTTGCTTATGTCTCGAAAACTATGCCTCCTACCGACATGATGACCATTCTATACCAAATGCAAGCTAAAATTTGCAACAAGTTTAACTCAGTCAAGTTTTTGATAGTCTGTAATTGAAAGCTATTGAAAGTCTGTAATTTTGCAAAAAAAATTATTTGCTTCCCATTTTACTCTTTAGACCGGGTCGTCTTCAACGATGCACCGAAAAACTAAATGCTGGCCATAGGGTTGTAGAGGATTAAGTTCTTTTCAATAATATATATTACTTTACTATCTATTTTCCTTCAAATGTTAAAGCAGTTTCAGTGTTGAGCGTGAAGTTTGAAGCTTTGCGACAACTGTCGACTAATGAATCTATCAATTTCTCACCATTCTCGGTCAACGTATTGGTCAAAATATGCACCATTATGTACACATATTCAGTACTGGTCGTCTAAATAGCACAGATACTCATTTTAGAATATATACTTGTAGGCCCGCTGAGCAGGTTCCTCACACTTAATTAAAGAAGATCTAGACCATTTTAATGGGTAAATATTTTGCTATGATCATGTTTGTACATATATGAGTGTCTTCAAGACATCGCGATAGTTTTATAAAATACGAACATAAAGTGAAAACGAAGTATATTGACATAGAAAAGTAAATTAATATAAAACATTACAACAGAAAGTACCATTCAGTTCACTAAAGGGATTCGAACAGTTCCCCTGGCAATTTTGGCCTGCTGGGAAATATTTGAGGCTTGCTTTTTTGCAGCCATACTTTGTGATGGCACAGTCTTTCGTATATCGGCAGAAAAATTTTTTCAGGATATCTTCCGGTGCAGCTGCTAACACACTGTGCACTGAGACCCTGCAGTTGTTTTTATTCTTCCATCTATAGATCTGAGGAGGCAGGTCATTTCCCAGCCACAGCTGAACTTGGTGGAATGTTCAAAGGGAATGCTGTTTTACTGCTAGGTCGGTGGGAGGAAGACAAGAGATCATCATACATCAATCATCCACCATCCTTCATCCGGCTTGATGGTGGCCACCGATTTCAAGAATGACTTGTACGTGCAGGCATTGAGAGAGACCACTTTCGCTGAAGCCCAATACCACCTTAAGATGCAGGTTTCACCTGTCTTTTGTACTTGGGCGGTGGTGAAGGAAGGGTCTGTAAAGACGGCTGCTGCTTTCTGTACCTCTGACGAATTCAGATACAACTTCGCCAATGCGACCTTACTTTTTCGAAATGCGGAATATGTTGTGTCGCATACAGTAAATCCGTGTAAAAACAGCACGTCCTTGAAACCTTGTTGCTGAAGCTGTTGGGACGAGAATAAGGAATCCCTTGTCTTACCACGCCCAGGCTTGATGAAAATAATGTCCTTATGCGCATCAGCTTTAGCCATCAAGAGGACTATAAGGTCGACATCTTCACCCACAATGCCGAGAGTTGCTTCCGACATTTCCACAGCCGTATGTTGATGAGCCTGCTTTTGTTGAACTTGTTCGAGAGAAAATCTGAGTCGATAGCACCAATAAGCACAAACATCCGTATTGATACTACATAAAGGCTTATATAGCCATATTACGCAGGAACAAAAAATTCCCCTTTCAAGATATAAGCATTTATACGATACTTATGTAAGGTTTATACGGTTTCAAAGGGCGTAAGCTATATAGCAATTTAAGCGAACGGAATTATTCAATGTCTTTTAAAGGTTTATACGACGTTTTATCTAACAGCAGGGAATAGGTTTATACAACAAAAACATGTTTTATAGAATCCTTATATAATAACCTTATACAGGAAGTTTAAACAGGAAGATTTATTTTTTTCCTATATAAAGGGCGTGTAAGAGTGATTATGAAAGTCTGTATACGGGTAAAAACAAAATGCAAGAAAATAATTTATTTTTACTTTCAATTTTTTAATTTTAATTTTATTTCTCCATTTGGTTTCTGTAATTATTTCAAGCAAATTATATCTGTGATGATTTTCTATTAATATTACTATTTAGAATTTATTTTGGTTTCATGAAATTGCATTTTTTTAAAATCAGCAACCGGGCATCGAACTCGGGACCTCTGTGTAACTAGCCATGCACGCTGTACCAACGTCTATTCTGGAATATGTCTTGTATATACGCTTAAAAGCAATACACAAATTTCTTAAATTTTCCCTATATAAAAGCCGAATAAGGTAAAACGTTTCTGCCAAAAGTCTGTTATGTAATAAAATCAAGCGTCGCTGCCATTTTGCTGAAAGAGGGCTGATAAATCACACCACACTTTTTTGCGGAAGAAGACCGGCCGCCCACTGACACGGAATCTAAAAAATGAATCACATTTCTTTCATTTCAACAAATTTATTTCATGTTTAATGTCACGCAATAAATGGAATTAGTTTCAGCAAAAATATTGGGACTATTGTTTGTTTATTGTGTCTTCATCCGTCGCCATTTCATTTCTTTCATAATGCATTCGTATGGGAATCATCATGGCCTCTTTATCTGTCGGATTAGGCTGGGGCCGTTATGGATTTTTATAGCTGAAATAAAAAAAATTAGTAGCAGGTAACGGCCGGCTGGAATATATAGTTGAGGTCATAAACAATGAAAAAAAAAACTTTCGAACTTGTGATGAAGGGAAGTAGTGAAATGGGGTGATGTGTAAGGGGAGAAAACAGTTTTTCGTTATTTGTAACGAAACGAGGCCTCCTAGAGAAAAGTGTTTCATACAAAAGTTGAGGATAATAAAAAAATCTAAAACTTTAATGCACACATTTTTCGACATAACCTCAAAGTTTGCGAGAAAATAATGAAAAACCGATTTTTCTGTTTTTTATTTTTTTTTCGCGTGAAAATTATTTAATTTTAACGAAACTTTGTGAAAGTACGTAGCTATTTGCGCATAATAAGCATGAATTTTTTCAATTATGGAAAATAAATATTTTTCGAGATTTTACCACTTTTCCGAAAAAACACCCCTATCTCCGGCAAACAACTTTATTGATGTTTTTTTAGATTTTGATGTTGTTCTAGTGCTTATTTTTTTTGTCAAGATGTCTACTCTCAAATGGTATATCAATTTTAATGATTTATTGTTATTTAGCAGCTTAAAATCGAGAAAAACTGAAAACAAAAATTTTCGAATCCCGAACTTGTCGATTTTTTTAATTTTTTTCAATTTTTTAGCATATTTATGTTAATAGTTCATAATATTTTAAAGAAAAAACTTTCTTTGGTATAAAATAAATAAAGTTGAATGAATTTACTTATTGGAAACAACGCTAAAATTGAATAAAGTAAAAAATAAAAAAATGCTGTTACGTATTCAAACAGAAAAAAATTTACAAAGTTTAAAATTTAACAGCATACTATACGGTTACCACGTGTCCTACTTTCGGTAGGACAGTCCTACTTTGGAGCAAGAATATCCTACGTCCTCCTTTACTATAAAAATGTCCTACTTTAGGCAAACTGTAATACAATATCTTACACTGAAAAAAATAGATTTTTTTCTACCTATTTCTCTCAATAAACGCGCTACCAAAATAAGTAATTGTTATTGCACCTTTACTTATATTAAAATTGTAACTGATTATTTAACTTTATGTCAAAAGGTTAGTAACAATAGCAAATAATTTACATTGCTGACATATGTGAATATCTATGCTTTATTGCACGATTTATTCAGGTGGTAAACCACCATTGTTTAAATTTTGAAATAAACCCACCGTTAAACCTCTGTTCTTTTAAATAACTTTTGTTACAAAGTACCTGTTCTTAGAATTATTAATAAAATAAAATGACTGAACCGAATTTTGTTATAAAGTAAAACCTTTGGCTACAGAAAGCTAACGATTTTGAAGGAATATGTAAATACACAAAACTACTACACACACTAGGACACACTACCCCTAATGTCTCAAAACTAAAAACCTCGTTGGATATGTGCCACATCAATTTTCAGTTAAAAATAAATTTTTTAAAAAAATTTGGTTTCTGCTTGGTGTAAGTATGAATGTATGGGCGTTATTTCTGTAATGCTAATTTATTTATTTATAATGAATAATAGCATACAAATTCGCATTGATGTTATTAGCCTCCAATGCGGTAACACTCGAAAAACTTAAACTTAAAGTTTTAAGACCTCAGAAATACAGCCAAACATGCCGTCTGCTGATTCATTGGCACTTTCAAAAAAATCAATAAACTTATGTTGTAAGCCAGTTACTCATAAGTAGTTAAGTAACTGTATAAGTTACTCATAAGTAGTAGTAGTTTTGTGTATTTACATATTCCTTCAAAATCGTTAGCTTTCTGTAGCCAAAGGTTTTACTTTATAACAAAATTCGGTTCAGTCATTTTATTTTATTAATAATTCTAAGAACAGGTACTTTGTAACAAAAGTTATTTAAAAGAACAGAGGTTTAACGGTGGGTTTATTTCAAAATTTAAACAATGGTGGTTTACCACCTGAATAAATCGTGCAATAAAGCATAGATATTCACATATGTCAGCAATGTAAATTATTTGCTATTGTTACTAACCTTTTGACATAAAGTTAAATAATCAGTTACAATTTTAATATAAGTAAAGGTGCAATAACAATTACTTATTTTGGTAGCGCGTTTATTGAGAGAAATAGGTAGAAAAAAATCTATTTTTTTCAGTGTAAGATATTGTATTACAGTTTGCCTAAAGTAGGACATTTTTATAGTAAAGGAGGACGTAGGATATTCTTGCTCCAAAGTAGGACTGTCCTACCGAAAGTAGGACACGTGGTAACCGTATAGTATGCTGTTAAATTTTATACTTTGTAAATTTTTTTCTGTTTGAATACGCAACAGCATTTTTTTATTTTTTACTTTATTCAATTTTAGCGTTGTTTCCAATAAGTAAATTCATACAACTTTATTTATTTTATACCAAAGAAAGTTTTTTCTTTAAAATATTATGAACTATTAACATAAATATGCTAAAAAATTGAAAAAAATTAACAAAATCGACAAGTTCGAGATTCGAAAATTTTTTTTTCAGTTTTTCTCAATTTTAAGCTGCTAAATAACAATAAATCATTAAAATTGATATACCATTTGAGAGTAGACATCTTGACAAAAAAAATAAGCACTAGAACAACATCAAAATCCAAAAAAAAATCAATAAAGTTGTTCACCGGAGAAACGGGTGTTTTTTCGGAAAAGTGGTAAAATCTCGAAAAATATTTATTTTCCATAATTGAAAAAATTCATGCTTATTATGCGCAAATAGCTATGTACTTTCACAAAGTTTCGTTAAAATTAAATAATTTTCACGCGAAAAAAAAATAAAAAACAGAAAAATCGGTTTTTCATTATTTTCTCGCAAACTTTGAGGTTATGTCGAAAAATGTGTGCATTAAAGTTTTAGATTTTTTTATTATCTACAACTTTTGTATGAAGCACTTTTCTCTAGGAGGCCTCGTTTCGTTACAAATAACGGAAAACCGTTTTCTCCCCTTACACATCACCCCATTTCACTACTTCCCTTCATCTCAAGTTCGAAAGTTTTTTTTTTCATTGTTTATGACCTCAACTATATATTCC
Source organism: Diogma glabrata (assembly GCA_963693315.1). NCBI lineage: Eukaryota > Metazoa > Arthropoda > Insecta > Diptera > Cylindrotomidae > Diogma > Diogma glabrata. The sequence goes on along the minus strand of OY856188.1, from coordinate 192,452,709 downwards.
AGCCAGCCGTTACCTGCTACTAATTTTTTCATCTCAAAAAGGTAACGGCCCCAGCCTAGATAGTCATCGCTGTTCGTCGTCATTTCATGTCTTTCATATTGTACTCGCATTGGAAACACCTCGGGTTCTTCATCTTCATTCCTTCTTTATCGTCAAACAATTTATAAAGACAACGGGAAACAAAATCAAGAAGTAAACGCGTGTTTCACGTGTCACAAAAAAAATGATAGTTCAACGCAGTTGGACCGTTATAAATGTCCGGTGCCAAATTTATTGACGGTAAAAAAAATTGTGGATAAATGCTAACAAAGTGTTTATGCAGCAAATTTGCTACTTTCTATCTACAAATTCAATGAGTATGCAACAGTGGAATGAATACATCGGTGCTATTATTATATTCAATACGAACTAGTTTGCATTTAATGTCCGATATATAGAATACTTTGCCAGTCACATCATTTTTACCTGAAAAATAGTGAAAAGAATAAATATGCAACACCTTTGATTTGATAAGTCTCTCGAAAAGTCTTGTTTTGTCGTCATTGTAGTGCCAAACAAAGTTAATTTATTTTCGACTGATACAATATTTTTCAGACAAACGATTTCATGGTCATTTGTTAAGAACCATTTCTTTGCCATGTCGAATATGCTCAAGCTGAAATCCCCCAATTCAACTTTGGAATAAATTTCGTTACCAACTGCTATTAGTTGGAATTTGCTGGGAACTCCTTGTCCATCGTCAGTCATTTTAATTTTTAATTTTACGTTTAGCGACTTGAGGCAGCGCGTTTTCCAATTTCTGAGCAAGCGTTTGATATTTCCAAGCTTGTTTTCGAATGGGTGATAGCCAAACGACTGCAGCTCCCCAAACATTTTGACTTCGTCCACCAAATGTGTTATATTATGCACATTGCTTGTCATGTATTGCTCTCCATAAATTTCTCTGAAGCATTCTATATAATCGTCGAACAATGCACTCGCCAATGCTAGTAGGTGCAAATGACGTTGTGCTTCACAAATCGTTACGGCACAGCACAATGTTAAAAAGTGCTGATAAGTGCTGATATGACAAGTGATCTTTCAACGCAGTTACAACAATGTACAGCGAAAATGATCTGTACAATGTGCCTTTCCAATGCGGCAAATCTTCTAATCCTTGGACTATACGATGTATTTCACGTAGCATTTGGCTATAAGAAACTGCGAAACAGCTATTATTGTCCTCGCCGGCCATCTCGTGGCAGAATTACGAAAAGTGCCGTCGTTCATTTACCATCGGCATTAAATATCCTTCCAAATTCGATGCTTTTGCTTTGCCATGATATATTCCAATGTCCATCGGTTGGATTCTCGGCATTTCTGCGATGTTGAAAAGGATCGGCCACAATTCATCCTTAAAACCTTTGTGAATCGGTAAACCATCCATGTTGATGTTCAACGAAATTGTGAGTGGCTTACACACATTTGAAAATAAATTTTCGAGACAAAATCGTGGCCATTGTGCCAATAATTATGATCTATTCCGATAGGTGTCATTTCTACATTCCGCGGTCTTTTCAATAGTGTTTGTGGATCTTTTGGCAACATTGCTTTCTCGAAACGATCGTTGATGATTTGAATTATTCCTCTGAGTGTCATATGAGTAATGTTATTGTCCAAAGCCCACTTCACTAAATTCGCACGAAACACTTCATCTTTCGTAAATTCGTCGGCAGCATCATCTTCATAGTCATCGTTGTTTATAGCATTAACATCATTGATGGAGGGAACTTGATCTGTCTCATCGCAATAGGTTTCGTCGTCTGCTGCCAAAATTTGTGGACATGACCCTTGAGCACAGGTCAGATCTTCATCCGCATAGGTAAACCATACTATTATATGTAGATATCATTGAAATGTTGTTGTTATTATTAAACGCGGCGAACGAAATGAATACGTTTCGTTATTAATTACTCAAGTACATACCAATTTCATCCTCTGAATCCGAATGATTCAATCAAACTGAATAGGAAACTTTATTTGGCGATTGTAATTGTGACGACGATGGAGTAGCTGGAGCAATAGTCTTAGATGGTGAAACAATTGCAAGCGCTAGCTTTTGAAATTATATACCATGTATTGGCATATACCGCCGAAACAATTTCCAAAAACTCCTTCCGAACTTTTCGGTGATATGCTCCCGACGGTTTTCCACGTTGCAAATATAACATAATAGAAAGAGAACAGAAACATAACAGAAACATAATATATATTGCCACACACCTTATAATTTGGTATTAAAAAGCGGAATCCTGCCGATTCGCAATTATATTGAATGTAGATGTCAGAATATAATAATAATATTGCATCATATAAAACGGGTATGCAAAAATTGGCCGAATTCAGATTTTCTTGCCGAATAAGTGCTTACACAATATGATTTACATGGCAAGTTGAATAAAGCCTGCTTTACGATTTTTATATAGGAAACTCTCACGACTGTGTTGCGGAAGCTATATAAGAAGCTATATAATTGTTTTAATGCTTGCTTGATATATAAATACCTTATAATTATTCCTATATAAGCTTCTACGCAACTATTTTATACAGTCAAGTCATAGGTCCTTCCTGCGGATGCTGTAAAGAAGCCATATATGTAATTGTAATCATATAGGCCTGTATTAGTGCTGTATAATTTCAACTATATAAGGTTTTACACAGCAAGTTATATGACTATTCAACCATATAGGAATGATACCGTATAATAGGCATAAAATATTTCTGTTAAAACATTTTTACAGCTAGTTACATAGGAAAATTGCTGAATAAAAAAAAGACTGTATAAATTTGCTATACAGACTTTATATGGTATCTTTGGCCGTTTAGGCTCAAATTTGGCAGGCGTTTGTGCTTATTGGGATAAGAGAGATATGCAATAAGATGTTGTTGCTAGGGGACGAACTGAAATTAGTCAAGTACAAAGGTATTGTCCCTAATCTCAGATAACTATAGTAGTCTTTGGTGATGTTAAAGATTAGTTTGGTACAAGAAATGATTCTCTACATAACTCTATGTATAACGATTGGTTAAGGGAGTGCGCCGCATGACTTAAGACTGTTACATTACCAAGATTATTAGAAAATGTCATGATCACAGCAAGCATACTAAAATAATATGGAAGGATTTTTGTTTGAACTGAATTGCATGTGAATAGTATAATTTACCACAAACGATCAAAAACGTGTTGATGTGTGAGCAAAGTAGTTCTTCCGTTGTTGTACACCTTAGCGCCTAGAATGTCTCTATAAAGAAATACATATTGTAAATAAAAAGGACTAATATATGGTACACCCTAATAAAGTAATACCATAAATAAATATCAGAATCCCTTTCACTCTACATAAATATCAATAAAAAGAAAAACCGTTTAATTTATTAAAAAAACTCGAAATATGGTAAAAACTTTATTTTTTTATCGTTCTCTTTCCTTCATTTGACTTTAAAGAAAAAATTAAAAAAATTTCCATATTTTTTAATTCTTAATTTTTTGATGAATAAAAAACAAAGAACATATGAAAATTATTTTTAAATGTATTGTGAGTAAACAAAGTCAAAACAAAAAATGAAATAAACGAATGAATCATACAAAATGTTGTTATTGCATTTTACCGTATCTATCGTTTATCGTACCCTTTTCCCCTCAATTGTTGACTTTTTAGTACGAGGTGCGATTGAAATATGAATGGTTATTTTGTTTTGGTTGGTTCTTATAATTTTTAATGTTATGATGTTATGTTGCGTGACGCGTGTGCGAGAAATCAGTAAAGTGTTTTTAAATTGGTTAGTAGAGAAAATGATTAGAAATATGTAGCATGTTGTTGTTTTATGTTTTCTTTCTCTTAGGATTCATATTTTGCATGTTTGTGATAATCTAAATTGAAATATTTAGAATTTTGATAAATACTGGAACTGTTGTTTTTGTGGGGAGTTTCACCAATTCCTTATCTGTGCAGTTTTAAAACGGACTACAAGAGAATATAGTTTTGATTTTTGAAGTTAACTTAGTCAGAAAAAAATAGTATACATAGAATAGATAATAGAGTAGAATTATTAGAGAAAATCCTTGAATTGCCAAAATTAATCGAAATTATTTATTCCTGTCAGAACTCAGAACCATAGATATAGTGAATATATACTGACAGAAAAAATTCCATCGTTCGATTGGCACAATAGCACGGTCACGATGAAATCACATTCGGTTGTTGTGTCTTTGAAGTTGGTTTTTATTGAGACTTAAAGTACTATCAGAGTTACAAGAGAAATTTACTAAATTTGACATTTCAAAGTAATTATATTATGCACTGACAAAATGGTGTCTAGTGTAACAATTTTTTTTTATTATTAACAAAATTGTATTAATCAATTTAACAATTTGGTTTTTAATTTCAGAATAAGGAACCTTAAATTAATTTCAACAAAGCTTGCTAAAGGCTGTATGAACAATCTGATTAGCATCAAGTGCTAAAAAAATAAATAACCTAAACTTAATTAACTTAACCTAGGAGGAGATGGAGTGGATGATGAAGTTGGGATTATTTACAAAACAGTGAAACTTATGGAGTCTACGCAGCTGGGGTTAAGTTAAAAAAGTGGTTGGTGCACCTCCATTTATGTGTAAGGAAAGATTATCCTCTATGTTTATTGCGACATTTAGTGACGTAGAATTCAATTTTGTTACTGTTGGTTACAAGTTGAAATAAGCAAAACGAATCAGGATTGGCTGCTGATTGGAGACATGTAGTAATTATTTCCCGAGAGTGGCGTTGATATATTATCATCTCATATCGGCTTCATCAGAGAGTTCGGGTGAAATTTAATCTTTTTCATCCTGTTCATGGACATGTTAGTTGCATATTGGATAATTGGTGTATTATTTGAGTTTTCATATATTACTTTGTTCGGAATATATTTTTTGTTATTCCTTCTAAATTTTGATATGCAACTTCTCAGAATCTTTCTTTCAAAGATTTGGAATTCTTCTGAAACCGTAGGACTTATAATGAACCAGACGGGAAAGGCATAGGTTAGGATGGGTCTGATTAGGGTTTTACACATCATTAATTTGGTGCGAGGCTCGACTTTCTTTGAGATTATTGGTTTGAGTAAGGATAGTGCAAACTTGACCTTGTTGAGACATGTTCTGGCGTGGGTGTTGAAGCAGAGCTTATTTTGGAGGTAAACAACTAGATATTTGATAGTGTTAGAAGGTGTTATTTCTCTGTTTTCAACCGTGATGGAAAGATATTTGCTTTCTCTGACTGCTTTATTGCTGGCGTTTCTGAAACAGATTAGTTTACATTTATGTGCATTTATATTGATGGCCCACTTTTGTAAAAATTTGTAACGCTATCAAGATGTTTTTTGAATTTATCAAGTGCGAAGTGTGGGCGTTCATCTTGCGCAAGAAGCAGTGTATCGTCTGCGTATAGTACCGCTTTTGACCCTTCTCCTGTTGTAATGGGAATATCATTAAATCGACAAGTTGAATAACCAGGGACCTAATATCGACCCCTGAGGGACGCCGGAGTTAACGTTTACTAAATTTGAGCGAGATTTATTAATTTCGATAAATAGTTTTTTTTATATGAAAGGAAACTTTTGGCTATTTTGATAAGAAACGCAGGGGTGAAGGCTCTCCAGAGCTTAAAAATTTGACCTTTTAACCAAGCATGTGAGCATGCGACGGTGCACTTTTTGTTAAGACCGTTAATGGTACGGTTATATCTTCCAGGTATAGGAGAGCGTGTTCGGTAGAGTGACTTTTTTTTTAAAGCCGAATTGTTCTTCTGGTATTATGCCTGGTGTATCTTCAAAGAAAAATAAAAGTTTCTAAAGGACTAGCCGTTCTAATATTTTTCCTAGGTTAGAGAGTAAGGAGATTGGTCTGAATTCGCTGAGGTTACTTGCGTTGTTTGATTTGGAAATGGGAAGTAGTTTCACTACCTTCCAAGCGATTGGGAAATAACCGTTGTTGATGCAGTTATTGAAAATAATCGTGAGGATTTAAAAAATTTGTTTAGCCAGCCGATTTTTTAATTATGAAATTTGAAATTTTATCTGGGTCAGCTGATTTCTTATTATTCGATGTCTTGGTTATTGCTTCGATTTCGGATTTATTGCAGAATATATCGGGTTTACCCGGGTTTGAGGTCAAGATCGTGGAAAAGGAGTTTTAAGTTTACAGGATCTGCGTCGGCAAGGCTGTCCCACACCACGTTTGCTTCAGAGACGATTGAGTTATTACACCGGTCTCTATAATATACATAGTTCGAATGCCTTGAGTTTGTCTTTTACATCCGCATAGGTGTTATTCCAGTCCGAGCTGGGATCTAGAATTATATTATGTTTTCGGCATTTCCTATCAATTTCCTTGAATGCTTGAGGTGATGGTTTAATGGAACTCAGTATGTTTCTTCAATTTTTTTATTCAATTCCATTGAAATTCTATTTCTTAAGCAAACGTTGAGGCAATCAATTCTGGCTTTTAATTCTAAATATTCCGCATTGACCCTGTTTAAATGTTTGTGGAAAATTCTTTTAAGTTTATTCAACCAGAACTTTCTAAATTTAACCATTTTCTTTGCTAATTCTGAGAGGTTGGAGTATTTGAAATTTTTGGGGTTGATAAGGTGGGTGTATTTAAACATAGCTTGGGTGATTACCGAGCTTAGGGCTTCAATGTTCGTGTCGATTTCTGAGTTGGATAGATTTCTATTCAAGGGGGTTTCGATAGTTGAGGCAAAAAGTTTGAGATCCGATCTGTATAGATTCCAGTCAGCCCTTTTGAAGGATTTTATATACTTGGGTTCGCATAGGGGCTCGATGCTCCATGTTGATTTCTAAGAGTATAGAGAAGTGGTCTGATTGTCCTACGCCCTTTTTTGCCGGTAAAATTAGACTAACCTAAATTTTTGTTGACAATACAGGAGTACACAATGAAGATATACGATGGGGACCTTGGAAACGTTGAATCCATCCATTGGGTTAATTATCTCATATTCCAGCCAGTCCAGATTCTCCAGAGTAGAGGCCAAATGAATTTCGTTTAGGTTTTTGATGCTGTCTCTCCACATTGGATGTCTGGCGTTGAATTCCCCCCTCAGAATTACCTCATCGCGTGTTTTTAGTAGGTTAGCAAGTTTATTTAATTCTGGTATTAGTTTTGCACGCAGGTTTCCGGGAAAATAGATTGCTCCTAAAAGTAGGCTTCTATTTCTGCCGAATTCTCCAGTGAGATTGATTTCTATGAGGGTACAAGATTTGATGTCACTTAGGAAAGGGATCGTTTTAAACTTTACACTGTCTCTGAGGAAGATAGCCATACCATTGATGCTGTCGTTCCTTGTTGTCGTGAATTTGTCAACTGGGAACCTAAGTTTTTCGTAAACGTAATAAATCAGATAGATCTTGTTCAGATTCGAAGTGAACAGAGAAAATATTCTGTGATACATTATTATTTTTTGCCCATTCGGATGTGTATCTGAGAATTTTAGTTATTTTTATTTTTGGGAAAAAAATTGACAATTCATGGTGGATTTCGTCTTCAGAGTATACTCCGTTAACTTATTTCAGCAGCAGAACATCTTTTCTTAATTCTTTGAGCGTAAAGAAGAAGGCCTCGGTCTTTCTATTTTTTAAGAAATCCATAGTTTTAGTATGGGTGTTATAGTCGTTAACGAAAACTTTCGATTTACCAAATCCTGTATTTTAGAAGATTTTTTTTATTTAATTTTGATCTTTTCCTGGTTTTTGTAGATAAAACAACCGAGTTTGAGGTTATTGTGACAGAAACCATTCAGCTGGCACAAAAGAGGTTGTTTTTTTCTTTCAGTGTAGATGTAATGTTAAGGGATCCTAACATAACAAGTATTTATTGCACTCATATTATTTTATTTTTAAAATAAAAAGACATTTATTTCCATCTTATTAAAATAAATACATATGGACCAAAAGTACATCTATGTGATTTAAAAAACAAAGATCATTTTCGATTCCCTAAACCAGGTTCAACATTGGCTCAAAATTTAAGGACTACAAATTTTCAAATCACTAGCAAATAACCATGGAGTTAAAATTAGAAGATAAGCTTAACTCATTTAAAAGTAAATGTTAAGAGGATATTTTGTCTAAAGTTCTTTGCGTTTGATATCGCCCTTAACACCTTTTCATTGATTTCATTCAACAGGTCTACGACTATCTCAAGCGAGAGAATCTATGAACTGCTTTGACTTCAATGGGAATTATGGATCAGCTGGTATTACTATGTAGAATGATACCAAGAAAGTTCCAATGCTGTGACAGGCTAAAGAACGAGTTATTAAAGTGTTTAAAAGTTGACTCTGGATTAAGGCAGCGTGGTACCATCTCACAATTATTTTTTATTCTTAAATTCTGAATATATATGCCGTAACAAGAAACAGTAGCTCGTTATTATCAGCGATCGAAGTGCAACTTACGGGTCACTATCAGTAGGCCTTGCACAAAATGTTAAATCAAACGTAAATAACAAAAAAAAATGCGTTTGATCTTAGATTTAATAAGCAAAGATGATGGAGAATAAAAAACGAACGAGCTAGAACTCGTTGACATGGAATATGAACGGAAGTTTTTCGAGCCGAAAAAAAGCGCCAATTTCCGAGAAACGTTTTAGAACTCCGGATTAAATCTGGTTTATAAATTCTAACGAAACGAATAGGTTTTACCTCCTCGAAATTTCTTTTTCATTTCTTTTCGATTTAACAAAACAATGATATAATCTTATTTCTTGCTTCAGGATAAAATATTTTACCCTATGATTATTTATTATTAAATGTAGAAAAAAAATCCATTATTTATCGAACTTAAAAATATTATAGTAATTTTTTAAAATCAATCAAAGATTATTTAGATTATATATTGTAAGAATAAAATCACAAATAGTGAGATGATGAGTGGGTGCGCACCTTAATAAAATCTGTTGAATAAATTGGATTCCTTTTGTTTGACTTTTGCATAAATTTGTGTTCAATTGGATACTAGAAAATACGGAATAGAAAAAATGTCGATGAGTAGTCGGAATTTTTATTGATCCTATGAAGGGTGATCCTTTCTTCAGCAAATGTGTGGCTAGTAACATTGTGAACTGATCTCGAATTTACAGTCGTTTGAATTTTTTAGCTGTTTTTAAAAGCGTCAAATGCTTAAGACAATCTTTATAATTTTTTGAAAAAAATAAAATGTGGAAACCCAAATATGATTCCTAAACGTATCATCGAAACTTTATAAGTCCTTTGATACTGGTGTATATCAGCATGTCATATTTAAAACTGTATAATTAGCACCAAACATACCTAGTTTTCATTAAAAAACCTGAGCAATAGTAGTCCGAGTATAACTATTAACAAAAAGGAAGGGACAATAATCGATAACATTTAATTAGTTCATTAAAAATTTGTTCTCTTGAGAGAAACTTGAGATCTCTATCTAGCGAATCCTTAAGTGGTGGCAGGAAACACTTTCACGTTAACACATGGACTTCTCCCATTTCAGCATTAAGTATGATGAAAAATATTCGACGGTAAAGAAAATTGATGCAATTTAAACAAGAAAGTGTTTTAGGGACTGCGTTAAACATGACTTTGGATTCTAAACTAAAGTAGAAAGAGCATGTTCTAAGGACTAAGAAAACAAGGAGAGCAAGGACTAAGAAAACCTGAAACTAAAATTGACTCAGTTGTTTTAAATGAATAATTAAAATATAATCTGAAGGAAACCATTTAGGTTATCAGGTATAAGATCATTATTGTCTTTGATACGTTACAAATGATGCTCTCATTAACAAATTTGACTTTAATGCAACCTCATTAAAAACTTATCATTTTTCTGTTCACTGTTGCTAGACTTTTTTCGATTAATGATTTATGTCAGATAGCTATCAAACTGTACCTACAATTTGTACAACATAGTCTTAAATAAATAATAAACGATGACACTAATAATAATGATGGCAGTTAAATATCTTTATATGCAGACTACAAAATCGAAGCTTTCAACTACTATCCTCCTGTTGAAAACATATAAAATCTGACGTTTTAATTATTAGTTTTAAAACTATCTTTAAAAGGAAAATGTTAATAAATAAGGATAGAATTAAGTTTACAAAAAAAACTAAGAGGACGAACGTTACTTTTTTTATTACAGGATATTAATTGTTACAATTTCTCGCTTTCTTTTTATTAAACTTCGCTATTGTTGTATCAAACTATGAAATGTCCGTTATAATATATTGATTAATACTTTATATTTTATGACAACACCCAAGTAACATTATAGTTATTACAAAAAAACAGAAACTTCTTCGATTGTTTTCAATCTATGATATTGTTACGTTTTTCCAAACTTCCTTCGAATTGGCCTAACTTACAATTCGATAAACGCAATTCCCAAATCTCTTCAGAGTTCGATCACTGATTAGTAAGCACAAACACCAGGTTTTATTAAGTATTCAACAACTTAATTGTTCCACAACAATAGGAAAACAATACAGCAAACAATATTCCTAGCTAGAATATTCTTTCAACAGTTTCAGAAACTCCTACGGTTTATTATAGAAATTTCCAGTAGACCACGTTCAAAATAAACCTAATTAAAAACTACAAGAGGTAATTTTCTTATATACATTCTGCTTAATCTCTAGAAATTTCGCGGTCACTTTTTAGAAACCTTGAGAAAATATTAGAATATTCGATTATTTTACGTTACGTTGATTTGATTCATAAAATCATTTGTTTTATGTAGACCTTAATTCTAAGAATATGTACAACAACAACAATACTGTTGATTTCATTAATTTGTTGTAGTATTTTGTTGATTTGATTTTCCTGGAAGTGACCGTAATCGTCTAGATTTTTCTGTAATCGTCTAGATTTTTCTGTAATCGTAACAATATAGTTGCGACAGCGAAAGGTAATCAATCACAACTATTTATAATACGACGGATCATTACGCCAGTAATTGTATAGTTTGTAACTTTATCGTACGCCGAGCAACAGCTGTGGTAGTTCTAAGAACCATATGTGATTTATAACATGCGAGTCCTGAGTATTGTTAATCTTAACATTTTCATAATTGGATCGTTGACTGCGAATGACTACTATATATAGTAGCAAATGAGACCTAGAGACGTTAATGAGGACCTAGAAAAAGTTGCCGATTGCGGTGACAAAAATTTGTCAATTTTAATTCCACTAAAACACAACTATTGAAATTGTTTACAGATCAAACACCGAGTTCTCCAATGATATTTCAATTAGTATGTGTGACGAATAAATACACGAATGTGAAAGCATTCGCGTATTGGGAGTCACAATTTTCAATGAACTACTCTGGAACGATCATATAATGGCAATGGCAAAGAGCGCGTCAAGAAAACTCGGCCTCCTCAATAGATGTAAAAAATATTTTACTTCGTATCAATTCAATAATTTAATTCGTTTCAGTTTATCATTTATAAGTCCTATTTAATATTTGTTATGCCCGCCAAATTACATGTTGTTAAACATACATCGTTTGAACAAAAACCTAACAGTCCTGATCAACATACTTTTCCATTTTTCATATATGATGGGACATCATTACATTTTTCATAAACATTTTTATTAACAATCAATCAGTATACCTAATCTTCGGACTCCCTGTAAAAACATCAAGGTTATAATAGTTTTTGTTATTGAATTCTCTTTGCAAATCGTTTCGAATCTTATTATTATGTTTTTGCTTAAATAAAAATGAAACAGAAGAGTTAATAATACAATCAACTCTACACTCTCTTGTTTATTTTAATTTTAAAAATTATAACTAGAAAAACAATTTGCAATTTTTTTGAGTTGTAACTAAGATTTAAAATAAAAATATTGTTTCTCGAAGTCGAGATTTAAAAATTAAATAAAAATTAAACTCTAACTCTAGAGTTAAGAGTAATGATTAGAACTTAAAAGTAGATTGATTTATGTGGATTAAAATCAAAAAGTGAACATTTTTCATTCCTGTTAAAAATTTATTGTGCTAAAATAAAAATAATATAACTGAAACAAAGAACAAATTAAAACGTTTCAAACGATATGGCGGTGGTTCGAGAAAGACCAGATGAGAAAAATTTAAAAGGGCCCAACCTATATGAATCAGCATATTGAATTAATTGTTTACACAAGGTGTTCCGGAATTTTATTGGTATAGAGTTTTAAAGCAAAGGCCGTGCACAAAATGGGCCAACGTTGCTGATTGGGTGAGTCGTTCCACAATTTATATTAAATTACACTTTCTACATTGTTGCTGGAATGGATACGACCGTAACACATATGGATTTTTTCTGTAATCACGACATGAAATGTGTATTTTATTTTGAAAGTGTCACATTTTGGTTGCACCGAAATGTCTAAAGGTCTTATACGTCCGCTATTGCTAATATTGCTACGTTGAACAGCTACGGTTGTAGCCTGAATATGATTGTTTGCTGAAAGGAATATTTTTGACGTCTAATATAAATATTAACTGGAAATTGATGCAACACAAGAATACAATCAACACACTTTTTAAATAATCACTTCTATCATTGTTAGTTTTTTACTTTTTAGTTGCATGTTAGTTATAGTAAATTATTTTGTTTGTTCTCTTAGTCATGGTGACTAAAATTAAATTATTTTACATTAGAGATTTTTTCCGTGTAAGAGTCCGCGTTTAATCCGTACATTCCTGTATAATTTTAAAAATTTAAAGTAAACCCTTGGATAATAGATACCGTAGGTATCAATATAAAAGCCGATTGCGCAATATTTTCGACCGTGTATGGAGTATTGTTATCAAGTTTGGGGCGCTGCATCTGTTTCCATCCTGGCTCTTTAAGACTCTGTTTAAAATCGTGCTATACAAATTGTAGGTGATTGAAATTTAACATCAAAATTTGATTCCCTATAACATCGTTGCTGATCTCGTTGTTTTTATAAATATCGTCAACAGCTTTTCTCGGATGAAATCAGATCCACCATTCCTCAAACGTATTCTTTTCCCCGTTTTACACCTCAATCGAGTTTTATTCGCACTTCACTGTTTTTTTTAATTAAAAAATCGGCACGATAGGGCACGTGAAAAAATATTAAAATCAATGGTAACAAATTGCAATATAAATTCCAACAGGTCAAATATTTAGGGCGTAAAATTTCGGAAGAAGGGATTTCTTGCAATCACGATAGAATGTTAGCAATTAAAAAAAGTCGGACTCTTCTAGGGTTCCGTATATATATTACTCTACGAGAATAGTTCTTCTCTTAAACACAATTTTAAAAATAATCCAAAAACGGTGCTTTCGAAAATTACAAAAACAATTGGTTTGCACTACAAACAACAATCACCTTTCACATGAAACCCCACTTGACATAATTAAATAATTATTAATAATAATTTTTTTTCAAAATTTCTCCATTAAACCCCCTCCAATGAACATTTGATATTATAACAACCAGAACAAAAAAAACGGTTTTTTATGCAAAATTCCTACAACCGTGTTTTCTTTTCCTTTTGTAATGGTAAAAGTTAAGGGGGGGACAGCAATTAGCAATAACTCAAAAACAAAGCAGTCGAAAATTCTTTGACATTTATTTTCGAAATATCTCCATCTTTTTCGATTTTTCTAAACCAAACTCGATTCCTTAAAAGAAACTTTTGTTTTACTATCCCCTTATCAATATGCATAAAATATAGATAATAACAAATATTTGAAATTTTTTTGTGGAAAAACACATTTAATAATTTCAAGTTGATAGCACTTGTAGTTCGTGAGTCAATCGATTATGTAGAAATTCGGTCAGACACCGAAGTCTCACCAATAGGGTCCCGTTTTTACTTTTTCAAAGTAGGTTCCGTACTTTAAAAAAAAATTGGAAATTGAACATCTAGCCAAAAAAAATTTCCAAAAATTATTAGGAATGATTAATTACGTTAGAAATTTCGTTCCCAATCTTTCTCAACCATTCAATTCATCAATTTCTTAACCATTTCGTCAATTATTACATAAAAAAATAATTTTTGAATGGCTACCCTACCATCGCATGCAGAGTGTCTTGATAAAATTAAAGAATTGTTTACCAAGAATTGTGCCCAAACATTAAAAACCTTTTAATGTTTCAAAAGACATCAACATAGAAACGGATGCATCTACGCACTCTAAGCGCGGCTTAGGGTGTTGACTAATGCAAGATGGAAAGACGGTGTGCTTTGCTTCTCGAAGTTTATGTGATGCAGAAGTTCATCATGCAAAAAGATTTAGATAAAATTCCATCGCCACGTTTACAATGGGTGAAGTTACGTTTAACGAATTATTCCTTAAATTTAACTTATGTTCTGGGAAAGTATCTATATGAGGTTGATTTGTTATCAAGATATTTTGACAAAGATTTTTGAAAATCCGAGATTATAAAGGATTAAATGACTTATTTCATTCAATTAATGTGAGCTCTCAGAAGAAAACTGAATTCCAAATTAAAGAAAATGATATTTAATGGATGGCCTGTTAGTAAAAAAAAATAAATTTGAATTTGCATTTGGTGTTGGTTTATAAAATTAAAAAATTTGGAAATTGAAATAACATTAAAAAAAAATATTGCGACGCTGATGCATAGGCTGACTTCACCACAGCTCTGGAAACATAATGTTCTGGATATATGGTGACCTAATATCCATCAAATACTTTAATTTATGTACCATGTTTCATCCAATTCGATTATCAGGTATAGATGTTATTGAGCTTTCAAAAAAACAGGTGCTCGGGGGATCCCATACCACTTTGTTCACTATCGCTCAAAAACTAATCAGTTCCTTGCCATACATATTTACATCTTCTTCCAAAGTGTCATCAAAATTCATTCACGAACTAATGTTGTATGCTCCCAACAAACATAAAAAATATGATGGAAAAAACCACCTGTTGTATGGTGGACCCCCCAACCCTTAATCCAATGTACTCCAAAAGCTGATAAAATCTTTCTCATGTTTCTTTAATGCTTTTACGAAAATCGATCAGTAGTTGTAGGCTACGATGGGGATAAACACCTGGAAACAAAACTTTTTAACCGGAAGTGTCAAACCGGAAGTTTATAAGCAGAAATATTGGAAACAGCACTAAAACCTTATATACCAAGTTTCCATAAGATCATAAGCCGAGATTAGAAGTTATTGAAGATTTAAACTTAGAGGTGTTCGGGAGACCCCCCCGCTATTTTGTCCAAATTTGAAATTAATCCAGATCTTCCATTTTCAAGTGAACCTGGATAATTTGCCAAAGTTTCATCAAGATCTTAAGCAGGAATGTCACCCACGACATCCTTGACGGCGTTTTGGACCCACCACATGGATTGAAACTCCAAACAGTAACTCCAAGAGTAAGAGAATGCGCTGAAATAGTAGGTTAAAGAATCGCGGAAATAAAAATGGGGAATAACTGCTATAAACAAGAGGTGCGCTAGTGCAAACAGTATGGATGCAGTCATTTTGGGGATGGACTTCATGATAACGAACGAACTCGTTTTCAATTTTGAACGTGGAACCCTAAGGGTTAATAATGTTGAGATGCTACTACTGTTGGAGTTCACAGATATTGGCAGCGAAGAGTAACTATGCAGTAAAACGGGAAATCCAGAATCACGTTACAAACAGATGAGGGAAAGAGACGTCAACTGACGCAGATGCCTAAACAAACGCCGAAAGCTAAAAAGGAAACAAGTTCAGGTGCATAACGAAGTGAGCAACGTAAATGAAGTGGTTCAAACGGGAATGACTCGCAGATGAAAACAAGGACAATAAGAATGGCTCGGAGATACGCAGGGGTGAAAACTCAAAGCGGAAAGATAAGGAAAACGTTAAAAGTATTGAGACTTTAGAGTCATCCAGATGGGCCGATGAAGAACTAAGTTATGGCCAAGGACTTAGAAAGGGACTGTAAGTATATTAAATAGTCTGAGAAATAGAAAAAAAAAATGTTTGGATACAACAATTGGAGGAGAGATTTAGCACCTGTTCGGGATGAACAGGCTTAGGTGGAGGGTAATATTACGATTCTACATAAACGCAATGAAATACAAAACCTTAATTTTCGATATATAATATTTCAAAAATAAAACAAGGTTATATTCTTTTCTTAGAATCAGGGTCAACATAAAATTGAATGATTTTATGAATGAAATCAACATATTAGGTATAAAAAATAACATTATCGAATATTCTTAGATTTACCTCGAATAATCGGCAGTGACCTCGAAAAATTATCGAGAAATTATGCAGAACCCTATATAAAGAATTACCTCTTGTAGAATAAAAATAGTTTTATTTTAACCTGAATAGTTAACCTAAAAAGTGCGATATTCGAAATAGTTTAAGTAATTTATTGTGAACAAAACGTTGTACCGTGCATATAAAATCTGTAAATAGAAGTTATTTTAAAATTAGTTTTTGTAAATAAAGTTGTAACCACCGACTACTTCGAGTTTTGCTCTAAAATTATAGATAATTATAATTAGTAATTATAATTATAATTATAATTATAATTATAATTATAATTAGACCGCTTATAATTTGCTAATTTATTTCGATTCCGACCTTTTAAATAAAACAAACATAAAAGCATTTATGCTTATCAATAATATTTTAACGTTTTTTTTTTCTAAGTTAATTGTCTTGATGCGTCACAATGTCAATTAATAATACGTGTTTTTTTTATCTACATAAATGATGAACATTTTGGTTTGTAAACAAATTATTTGGTGAGATGATATGTGGAAGTGGAAATGTACAATTTGTGTATGCAAGGGATAATTTAAAGAGAAACAAAAACTGAAAATCTTACTATATATACTTGACCATTTTGTTCGGTCGAGGAGATTATATTTTTTAAAATCAAAATTGGAAATATCATTATTGTAACAAAATTATTTTGTAAATTTTAAATGAAACTAAAAAAATAATGAACTGATAAGTGATATATTATATTGTGTATTTTTGTGTTCTTGATTATTCAAAGTGAATTTAAGATAATAAAATATAGTTTTCTACAAAATCCGGTGAAATTATACTGGGAAATATATACATAGAGTTCAGCATCCGGTCGTTTATCTGTGTATGTCTCCTCAGGTGGACTGTTAGTGAGATTACTGAAGATGCTAACCATCTAAATGGATTTCAAGTGGATCAACATTATATTATACTTAATGTAAGCTTTTGATTTGAATTATATAATTTTTTTGTGTTAAGATATTCTCTGTGTATTCAACCATAATTAGTTTTTTTGTCGGGATTGTCGGGATTATGTTCTTTATAAAAGTCCAATCGTTTCAAAGTTTTAAGTGTTATTTAGTAGAAATATTTTGTGTATTATTTTGAACGCTGTAAACTGGAAATTTCTACAATCAACCGTTGTAGTTTTGAAGCTATTGAAGAATATTCTAGTTAGGAATATTGATAGCTGTATTGTTTTCTTGTTGTTGTGTAACAATAAAGGTGTTGAATACTTAATAAAACCTGGTGTGTGTGCTTACTAATCAGTGAACGAATGCAGGAAGAGTTTTGGGAATTGTGTTTATTGAATTTTGAAAAACGGAAAAACGTAGAAGTATTAGGAGTAATAATTTTAATGATTTTTTTGTAACGGTCGCGACAGGTATTATTAAAAATTTATTTAATCCTTTAAGTAAATAAGTAATCCCTTCCCTGACTATTTGCATTAACAAATGTTTATCTACTAATTTCCAGCCAATTTTAAAATTGTTCCAATTTTTAAAACTGGTAATCAACTTTTAGTAAAAATTAAAATACGAATATCAAAGATAATTTTACACACAGTATTTGATAAATTAATATGCATGATGAATTGCATTGACATGGCACACCTTCGTTACAATAAGAAGTAGATAGAAAATAATATTTTTATGTAATTCTTTTGTAAAAAGAAGACGTAAGAAAACAAAAAAGATGATGCAAAGAAAAAATATGATAAATAAAAAACCGACTTAAGATTATTTTCTTTAACAATTGTATTCATAAAAGAGGAAGAGATCCTTTTTATTCTTTATTATATTTTTATTTCTTATCTATATCTCAATCTCAAAGTAAATCAGAAAAGAAAAATGATTAAAATAAAATTGTAACAAGAATTTTTTTTTACTTTTAACAACTTTCGTTAAGTATGCTACACACCTACAATCATTGTGTCGATCAATCGAAAACGAAAATAAACGAAATAAAATTTAGGGTAATTTTACCCTAAATTTTATTTCGTTTATTTTCGTTTTCGATTGATTGACAAAATGATTGTAGGTCTGTAGCATACTTTAAATTCGATTTAGGTAGAAAACTATACGTGTTTTTAGTTTTGTGTGATGTTTTGGTTGAATTGATTGAAATTTGATTAAAGTTTAGAAATGTGGGCATGATTTCTAGTTCCCAGAAACTCTTCGATATTGATATTATAAAATTCTTTACGTTCTCTTTAATGGACAACTGTCCAACGACTCTAATAGATATTTAATAGCTGCTATTTTGACTCGATCATTGCGAGTCGATTATAGTTTAAATAATGATAAAGAACACTTTTAGTGTTCAATCAGGCATTAACCATTCTGTTGATTCTCATATCATATAAAATATCTTGTATTTATTGATCAATTTGACATTTGTTGACATGTATTTTATTTAGTTCGTTTTAATTTAATAATTTATTTCATTTTTTCCAAACTTATAAACATATGCATGTTAGCATATGTCAGGTTTACTTTTATGATAATACTAGATGTCGTTATTTCTTTCTTATATTTTTGAACATGTTTCCTTTGAATAATATTTTTGTTTTTGGTAAAAGTTTTCTATATATTACTTTTTGTTCGGATTTCGTGATCTAAACTTGTGAAAAACAATACAATTTATTTATCAAATACAACAACAAATAAAAATAATTATTGTTAATATTAATACGCTTGTTTCCGAACATCTTCCTAGCAAGCTTTCAAATTCAATAACGTATTGCATAAAGTGAGCCAGATCTTAGAAAACCTGCAATTTGCAATTCTGGTATAAAGGCGAAAAATTCAACATTAAACATGGTCCTTCGAGCCGGATAATTTACATCAGCAAACTACTCCACTAATTTAAATTGGGAGAACCAGTTTTATTAATAAATCAAAGTGAAAGAAACGGTGAAAACATTGTGATACAACAACAAAAAAAAGCATGTGATTAAGAGAGCAGAACAGTGAATCAGTTCTTATAGAACGTGTCTGTTTAATTTAATTTTATTGATCTTTTCAAATAATGGCGGAAAATAGAGCTATTAGACGGTTTTCCAGAACATTAGACCAAATAAAGGTTTTAGTTTTGGATTTTAGTAATGCAACCGCAATTACTGATGTGAGGACGACGTTTGCTTTGTTGCAAGATGAATGGAGAGAATTTCAAAGCCTGGAAAAATCGTTAAACGGCAAGTTTATTACAAAGGTGCACAATCTACAATATCTTAAAAGCCTGCTAGTAGGAGATGCGTATTCATTAATCGATCATTTAGCTACTATACTGATGCTAGCTATGATGAAGCTTGGGATAAGATAAAATCAGATATGACAAGCCAAAACAAGTAGTTCATAATCTATTAAAACAATTTGTCGAACAGCCAAACGTAAGACAGAGTTGTTCAAAATCACTTCCGTCATTTGTCTCAGATGAGGTCATCCGTGAACTGAGGGTTCTTGATCAACGAGCTGAAGAACGTTATCACCGGTTAATTTTTCTTTTAATTCAAAAACTTGACCAGAAATCTAAGCAACCATGAGGGCACGCGACTGTTGACATCAATTATCCCACAGTGGATCAATTATTGAGATGCCTAACCGATAGAAGTGATGCACTTGAGAGTTTAAGATCTAAACAAAACGAAAAACCAAATAATTCTAAACGATTAATGCCCAAAATACATGTGCAAAAAATCTGCACGCAGTGCTGCATGCATATCTGCATCTAAAATAGATGTGCAGAATTTTTATATATTTGACGTGCAGAATTTTCGTAACAATGACAGTTCGTGTTCTTACGTATTATTATGAAATAGTTATAACTTATAAGTGAAAGTTGTCGCAATTTGAAGAAAACTGTCTTTTTAATTAAAAGATAGAAGAAAATAATTGAATCGTTGCCTGTAAAAACGTTTTAAAATTTAAGTTCAAATTACATATACCACTGTTTCCGATAATCCTTTCCCAAAAATTTATTTATTAACAATATTAGTTTTAATTTAATTATAGTATATTTTGGATTATTTAGAATATTTGAATATCTTTATAAACAAATAATCATTACAAAAATAATTTCATTTTCAAAAAAATATCATTCATTTTTATTTGAGTTATAAAAAAATAATTCATTTTCAAACAAAATGTCAAAATCATCCATTTTTATCTGAGTTTTCAAGTAGTTTTTGTTTTTTTTCTTGTGGTAGCACTGCCTCTGTGCAGCGAAATTAGAATTAGAGATATCTTGCAGAATTTTTCTGCATGCAGAATTTACATGTAATTGCTCTCATATAACAACACATGTTCTAATTTCGCTGCATGCAGAATTCTGCACATGTATTTGGACCATAAGCCTTTTTACATCACAGTCATTAGATTACTCATTTCTTTTATGTGGTGGAGATTATTACTTGGGGAGATGTGATAATTACCATTCTGTAAGTATGACAGAACGAAAACAAACTGCAGCAGAAAAAAACTATGCTTTAATTGTATATTTGCACTTGCAAAATATGTAGACGCAAGCATCATCTAACTTCACATCCTAAGAACACACCTGTCAAACAACCAGAAGTAGAAATAGAAGACAATTCTCGCTCTCAATCTACATCCACCAATTGCAATGCGGTAGTTAAAATAGATGAAGAACAACCGAGAATATCACAAGCAATTCTTCCCACAGCGAATGTGTTTGTAGAGGATAAATTTGGAAAAAGGCATAAGTGCAGAATTCTACTAGATTCAGGTTCGCAAACTTCCTTCATTTCGGAGAACTGCGTGCAAAGTTTGCAGTTACAACGACACCGGGCAAATGGCACCGGGGTCTGTGACTTCAAAAGGAAAGGTAGCTTTAATTATGCAATCCGCATATAATTCTAAAATAAAGGTACCAGTTACTGCTTTGATTGTGAATAGTCTTCCTACAAGATTGCCTGTCTACCAAATGCAGCCTGATGATGAAAGGTGTTTTCAAGATATACTATTAGCAGATCCACAGTATCATAAACCGGCACCAACAGATATAAAGTCTTTTCAATTCTAGAAGGTGGAAAAAAACAGATCAACTTAACAGATTACACGATACACTGTTTGGTTGGATTGTGTCTGGTCAACCTCATATACCACAAGAAGATAATTCCTTCCTTTACCTGAAATTAAATATACAGTTAGCTATAGATATTGATGATACGCGAATTTTGCGAAATAGAAGACCTCCATCAGCACAACAATCGCTCCCCAGAAGACTTGGCTGTGAAGAATTTTATACACAAACTCACAACAGACAAAAAAATGGCCGTTATATTGTTAAACTTCCGTTTAAGAAATCTTCTCAAGAATTAAGAAATTCACTTAATATCGCCATTAAACGATTTTTACAATGGAACGTAAATTAGCCCTATCAAAGTGTATTTATGTATTTTTGTATGCTTATCCATCAAAGCTATCCAGCGTTTTAGCTGCTTTGAAACGTTTTACTGCAAGGAGAGGTATCCCAAAAGATTTGCTTATACTGATAATGGGTCAAACTTTATCGGTGCAAGAAGAATATTCAATTAAACTTACAGATTAATAAAGAACATAAATAATAAATATGCCATATCAGAATTTTTGAGCAGTAATAGAATAAATTGGCATTTTATTCCACCAGCATCGCCACATTTTGCTGGATTCTGGGAGGCTGCCATTAAGTTAGTAAAGACTCATTTACTAAGAACGGTACAAAATGTTAATCTTACATTCGAATAGATGACCACACGGGTAAGTCAAATCGAGAATATTGTAAAGCCTGGACTTTACAAATTAATAATAGATGCCTAAGGCATCTATATTTATCCAAGGGTATTATTAAACATTTAAAAATGATACACCAATGTACGGATCGGGCGTGGACTCTACCGCAGAAAAAATCTCTAATATAAAAACTCTAGTTTATAAGACCATTTGGTCTAAACATAATTCAAACAATAAATTCAAATAATTTAGTAATAGTAAAATGGAAGATAAAAATAAAATCTAACCTTAACGTATTATATTTTGGTGTTGGTTTGACAGAAGGATCCAGCGTTGAAACGACTTTCGTCCTTGTATGTCGTATATATGTATTCCTTCCAATTTTTATTTTTTTGTTTCCCAAAATTGTCTAGATCATCGAATACATCAAAATTGTTTTCATCAGTTTCCTTATTATATTTTTTTTCTGAGAGAACAGCCATTCGTTTTTCCCTATCGTTTTCTTCGCCCGCCAAAGTTATTTTTATTCTTTATTCCGTAAACGAAATAAAAACTAATATGACTGTAGTTTTTAATCCACTCTTTTTCTTATTTTATAATTAAAAGAAAATTGTTATACGTTTATTGTTTTGCAACATATATTCAAAAATTTTTTTCCACTGTATTTACATGAAATATTATACGAATATATTTGTGTTTGCGTTATTCATGTCACATTATTGTTTTATACAAATAAAAATTAAATATTTTTCTTTTTAATTTACTAACAATAACACTATAATTTATTATTAAACATTCATTATTAGACATTCAACCAATTTTTATTTTATTCAAAATCTTAAATCGTAGCTCAAAACTTTAACTTGAGTTATCAAGATAATATGCCCGACTCGATATAATTATAAATTTTTTATTCGATTATTTTTAAAAATAATTTTTTTTTTTAATTTTAAAATCCAAAATCGCACTAACTATTGATTTAAAATCTAAATCGAACTAACTGGGCATATGCAAAATGCATTCTATAAATATTCTAAACGTATGGGTGTGAGGGAGATGATTATTGAAGGCATTCGTATTTTCTTCTTCGTTGTAATTTTATTTTTCGTTTATAAAGTTGGAGATTAACCATATTCGTCACCATGTTATTTTAAAAATAGCAATACGAAAACTTGTTTAGGATTTTCATTCTGTTTCATAATTATAAAAAGAAAGAATCAACCACATATAATGTGTTTGTTTTTGTTTCAGTTATCAATATTATAAAGTAAAATGAAACAGCAAGGATGACAATAAATCGTTAATAATTTACGAGATAAACAAGATTGATAACCAACACAATTACTACTTCAAACAATTCAATATCAGATCTGAGATCGTATCAGAGAATATTAACGATAATGTTTTAAAGTAAAATGCAATTATGTAGATTTTCCTTATGTTTGTTTTAACAGAGTTAATATAAAAGCGATTGATAATGTTATGATGAACGTGAAACAATACGATTTTGGAGAACCGTATTGTTGGAGGATCGATTAATAGATTCTTTATATTGTTGTTAATTGTATGGACAATGAACAATGTAATGCATTGTCGATAATATTATGTTTGTTGTTATGCGTGTTTGCAGATGTTGATATTAAAAATACCAAGTAGTCTTGTTATAAGGAAGATAAATAGAACAGTGTGGCAATTGGATGGAAATATATCTTTGACTGTTCGTTGGTTATTAAACCTCAACTACCAAAGCATACATTTCCTCCAATCCACCAGTACAGAACCTGAACTCGTTCTGGAGTGGGGGGGGGGGGGGTAGATTCTATAATAAATGCTACTGGTCCTAATTCACGTCGAATTGTGGCATAACAATATACTGAATACTCGACGATTACGAGGTAACTCGTAACGAACATCAACCGGATCGGTGCCAGAAGCACATTTAACGTCACAAGATTCATATTTGTCAAGATGGAAATGAATTCAATCTAGAATCTAAGCCTTTTGGAAGAAATACCAGCTTGATTACCTTAACAATCTTCAGCATTCCTCTCTGCTGGCAAAAGAAAAATGAAAATGTTAAAATCAATGACATTGTAATTCAGAAGGAAGATAACATGCCTGTATGCAAATGGCCACTTGAAAAAATCATACAAATACATCCAGGAGAAGATAATATTGTTCGAGTGGCAACCATCAAAACATCTAGAGCAACACTTCAACGTCCAGGAGTTAAGCTCTGTGTGCTACCGGTAGCTTAACAATTAAAATTGTTAATGGCGGGGAGTATGTTGATTCTCATATCATATATCTTTTATTTTTTGATCAATTTGACATTTGTTGACATGTATTTTATTTAATTCGTTTTAATTTAATAATTTAATTCATTTTTTCAAAATTTATAAACATATGCATCTTAGCGTATGTCAGGTTTTCTTTTATGATAATAGATGTCGTTATTTCTTTCTTATTAGGGTTCCGTTTTTTATACGGAACACTATGGGTGAGAGTAAAACCTGTTTTTCACATTATTTTGATTATCTCGAATACTATAAATCCAATGAATCTGAAATTTGGCATGCGTATCAAACTAACCTATCAACACAAGATGAGGGGTTGAAAAATAAATAAAATGGTTTTCGTTTGGTTAACAGGGTTACGATGTGAGGCCTTTGAGAAAATATATTTTTTTATCGAGCCAAGTAGGGGGCTTTCATCATATGAAAGGGCTTCACTTCAGTATTTCTAAAATATATATTTTGGAACTTTACACCCCACCATTTTTTGCGTAATTCTAAATAATGGCGTTTTCTGTATGTTTCCTTTCCTTGATTAGCTGCGAGCCTAAGTAATCGAAAATCTTAAAAAGTACTTTGAATGATACAAAAATTAGTTATTAATGGAAAATATAGTAAAGTACCAAATACTAATAATTATATTTATTAAGGGGTTGGAAATGGGAAGGGGTAAAAACACCATTTAAAACCCGATCAAGAGCACCAAAATTAAGAAACATTCCAATTTTTTTTTAGAATTTTGCGATGCACAGTTTTTGAATTATTGTCAAAAAAGTGCAACAAAAAGTTGGTACCTCCCCCCTCCCCTACGTTTCTTCGTTGATTGACAGAAAAATTTTAAAAATATTCATAGAGATAGGAAATTTGATAAACCCTTAACAAAAAATATAGCGAAGTCTCAAATGATTTTATTTCTGTGTGTTTAGGGGATGGGAGTGGGGAAGGGTGAAGAAAAGGTTTTTTGATCCACATGAGTGTGTCATTTGAAAGAGCACCAAAATTATGAAACATTACAATTTTTTTTAGGATCTTGCGATGCACAGTTTTTGAATTATTGTCAAAAAGTCCTTTTTTTAGTGTCAACACATCCCACCCCCTAAATTTTTTCGTTGATTAACAGAATTGAGTCGTTCCTTAGCTACCATAAACAAATATGGATAACATTTCACCTAAAGTAATATTTTTTATACCATTTCGATCAATTTAGATGAGATCGGCATTTACTATTGATATTTACGATGAAACATTTATTTTTTATGTGTCTATGGTCTGGCAATATAAACACTTTACGACACAACTATATGTCAATTATTTTGATATTGTGTTCTTTGCATTCACGGTTTTTTTGAACATGTTTCCTTTGAATAATATATATTACTTTTTGTTCGGATTTCGTGATCTAAACTTGTGAAATAAAATACAATTTATTTATCAAATACAACAACAAATAAAGCTAATTATTGTCAATATCTACGCTTGTCCCCGAACATCTTCCTAACAAGCTTTCAAATTCAATAACATATTGCATAAAGTGAGCCGGATCTTAGAAAACCCTCAATTTGCAATTCGAGAAAGCAATAGCGTAGCATCATCAAAGAATACTCCATAACTAAGATTGATGGCGCTTTTCTCTTAACTAAATAGAATTCATCCACCAACACCCCAAAGATGTCGCTTTGGATAGCTGTTGCCAGTGGTATGTGATATATTTAATTTGTATGTCGTATAGCAGGGACAGATAAAATACGCGAGGTTGTCTTACTAGTAAATCAAAAATAGAAAAAAAAAAATAAGAAAAGAAAAAAAAAAAAGAAAAGAAAAAAAAATTTTTCTATAATGAGTTAGCAAAATATAACCAAACACTATATCTGTTTGTTAAACAAATATTAAAAGGCTAAATTCGTTAGGTTTTAACCATAACTCTTATCGGTAGTTCGTAGATCTTAAATGACAGTTTTCACTTCAAATAATGTTTTACCGAGAATTAAAAAACAACTGTCTACTACAACTAGCCAATTAGAATTTTTAATATTAAGAGACAAGGATTTTGGTAAGTCTGTTTTGTCTTTCCCAGTTTAAATTTGAATTTCTTGTTGCTTTTGGGTTTTCAACAAAAAAAGATGTATAACGATTTTATTGAAATTTTAATTTCAGAATTGATCTTTTTGCTGCTCGTTGTTGTCTTAATACACAAAACATACGTTTTTATCAACTCACCCGATTAATTAAATTTGGGAAAACTACAAACGATGACAATCAGACAGACAATTCTATAAAACTCACTAAATTCATTTTCCAAATCTAATTTCAATTTTTCACAACAAAATCATGCGATTCAATTTTCGTCTTTTGTTTGTTTGTATAAAGGAAAATTGCATTTCAAGTAGCTATTGCACGTATTTCTAATTTTAATCGTTCGTTTTGTTATAAAAAATAAAAAATTTAACCTACAATGATTTTGTTTATAACAAACAAGATATATAAATAAAGTTATAGAAATAAATCCAAATTTTATAATTAGAATTTATATCTCACGATGTTACCTTTGTTTGAAATTATGAAACATGTATTAACTCTTTATAATTTAATTTTATTTTTAGAGCATAATTCCTAAGTGTAATCCAATTTGCAGGACAAGCTCCAAACTGAACTTGATGTGAGTTTTTAATACAAGTATTTTTGACGATTACATAAAACGTGTTTGAAAGGTATACCTACAGGGTGTTTCATAATATATGCGCAGGACTTCAGGGTGTGATAGCTCGTCCAAAAATATGAAAAAAAGTTTATCTTTAACACCCTGTATATGAATATTTCGATCGAGTGATTATAAGATTGACATTGATAAATAAAAACAATATTTGGAATTTTAATTCGAAATAATTTTGATACTTGATACATTTTTGATGGTGATTAGTTGGTTAGACTTCCGTGAGCTAAAACGATAAAACCTACGACAGTGTAAAAATGAACTGTAATTTTTAATTAAAATTTATTCCTTGGTCCAATTATCACTAATTTATCTTTCAATTTACATCCATTAAAGTACTCGTACGTAACTAAAATCAACAAAATTCTATCATAAAATAATGATTTCTATGTCTTCAACATTTTATCTTTTAAAAATTTGACATTGATTTTGTGTTGTTAGGACAACATCAAGATGAATAAATGAAATTAAATTGAATATAAAGTGGCGATAATAATTAAATTAACTATATAAAAAAGATTTGATGTCGATTTTTTTCTCTTTAGATTTTCAATTTATTTCAACTTTTATTTTTTTTTTGTTCTTTGAAAAGAGTAATTGAAAGAATAAATAGTAAATGATTGTCTCAAGTATCTGGATACCTGACTTACTTCACAAAACAAAAAGAAAAATAATATGAAACATAAGATGGGAGGATGAAGGCATGAAAGTGGAATTAATTTTTTCCGTCTAGTTGTTAAAATGTGGCAATGTGGGTGTGGTATTTTTGTAATGCTATTTGGATACAAAATGTATTATTTGTGATAAACATCTGCTTTTAGCATTTTGTGTTGTGTAATAAGAATTACAAAAGGTGTCACAATAACACATATAAAAATGTTAAAACCTAGGTCCCACAACAACATGCGTTCTAAAGGTGTTGATAGATTCATTTTTGCACTTTTTACTTCACCAGAATTTTAAATTGTGTGAAATAATGCAATCTATCGAGAAAAAAAAATCTTACATACCCCAAATATTGTTTTTTCTTTTGTTTTGGACCATCCTTTATCTAAATAGTGGACCATTCTTTTGGACCATCCTTTATCTACTTAATATTTTTGCATACCAATTACCAACTTCCGGTTTGTCACTGCCGGTTAAAAAATTCTTTTTTCAAGTGTTTATCGCCACTGTAGCCTACAATTACAGATCGATTTTCATCAAACATTGGTAAACGGTTTCGATCAATATGAGAAAAGTTTCATTAGCTTTTGGGGTACATTGGGCAAAGGGTTAGGGGATCCACCATACAACAGAGGTTTTTTTGCCAAGTCTTTTAAGTTTTTGGGAGCATACAACATTCAATCGTTAATTAATTTTGAAGACACTTTGGAAAAAGATGCAAGTATGTCTGACAAGAAACTGCTTAGTTTTTGAGCGATAATGAACAAAGTGGTGGGAGGTTATCTGAGCACCTGTTTTTGACATTAACATCTGTACCTGATACTCGAATTGGATGAAGCTTTTGAAGTGTTTATCCCTAATGTAGCCTACAGTTTCAAATTGATTTTCATGAAACATTGGTAAAAGATTTCAATCAACATGAGGCAGATTATTATTTGGAATACATTGGAGTTGGGGGGAGTCTATCATATGACAGGTGTTTTTTCACTATGTTTTGGGGGGGAGCATACAACATTCGTTCGCGAATGAATTTTCATGACACTTTTAAAAAAGATGCAAATATTTATGGCAAGGAGCGGACGAAACCGTGTGATCCGGATTCGCTTAAGTTTTACATGCAAAAAAATCGAAGCCGATCACATATCGTTGCCCAAGAACCTCCTGAATCTATAATTACACTAGTTTAAAAGAATTTGATTTTTTTTGTCTTCCTGACTAAAACCCAAATTTTCTGTGGATTTTGACCTGCTGAACACGAATATCATATTCGTTTTTTTAGGTTAGCTCTTGTTTTTGAGATATTCGCGATAAACCAATTTTTTCGGTGGAAAAAAAGTTTATTAAGGTTTTTGGATTGCATATTTTACAAAACAAACAAATTCAATTTATTAATGAAACAAGTAAAGATGATAGAAATCCATCTAGGATTCTGGAAGTTATTCTCGAAAAAACTTGAAAAAAAATCAAAAATTTATGTTTTTTAAAAATTTTTCCATATTCTTTTTTTTTTTTTTAAGGCGTTCATGCTCCATGTAGGAGCGTTGCCAGGCTAATCAGCTTTGAATATTCACCACGGTCATTCGCAACAGCGACATAATTACCATGGCAGCCGATTTTTTTAAGGTCGTTTATTACGTCAGTCTCCCATTGTAGTCGTGGTCTTCCTCGCGGTCTTCCACTCCCTGGGGTACTAACGTACATTTTTCTAATCATTTCAGACTGTGAATTGGCTCGTAGAACATGCCCAAACCAAGCAATCCTGTTAGAACGGCTACAACCTATTATATCAGGACCCTCAAGAAGGTCTCTGATCTCAAAGTTATACCGGGTTCTATACTCTCCATTGTCTGTCTTAAGTGGACCAAAAATGTGGCGTACGATCTTACGCTCAAATACAGATAAATGCGATTCGTCATTTTGTGTAAGGGTCCACGTTTGTGACCCATACATCACAACCGGTCTAATCAATGTCTTGTATAACTTGAGCTTGGTGTTAGTTGATACATACGGTGATCCAAGGAGAGGTTTAATTGAGTAGAAAGTTCGATTACCTGCAGCGATTCGAGCTTTAATATCTGTAAGTATGCTGTTGTTTGAGTCAAGCATTGATCCCAAATATTTAAAAGATTCAACTCCCTCAATTCGTTCATCGCCGCACATTAAATCTTTCTTCTCAGCCTCTCTTGAAACATTCATATGTTTGGTTTTATTGTAGTTAATTTGCAGACCAATTTTCCTAGCACCACTCTCAAGCGACTGGAAAGTCTCACTCATAACAGCTTCACTTCGGTCGAGGATGACAACATCATCAGCGTAAGCAATCATCTGTACTGAGTTTATTGACAAGATATTGTTATTAGTCGGTAGTTTCTTTTGACGGCACACATATTCCAAGGCTAGATTAAAAAGTATAGGAGAGATAGCATCACCTTGTCTTAATCCGGAGTCGACTTTAAAAATTTTTGATATTTCGTTCTCTACTCGCACACAGCATTGAGAGTTCTGTACTGTCATTTTGCATAGTGATACCAGTTTACTAGGAATTCCCATTGATATCAGAGCAGACCATAGAGTCTCTCGTTCGAGAGAGTCGTAGGCCTGCCTGAAATCAATGAAAAGTTGGTGCACAGGTATGTTGAACTCTTGACACTTTTCCAAAATCATCCTTATCGAGAAAAGTGCATCGGTGGTACCTCGGCCCCGCCGAAAACCACACTGATATTCTCCAAACAGTTGTTCAGCAAAAGGATTGATTTTGGATAGCAAAATGTAGGAAAAGATCTTATATGCTGTGCAGAGGAGAGCGATTCCTCTGTAGTTTGCACATTGTAGGCGATTACCTTTTTTATGGATTGGTATCAGCATAGCTGTGTTCCAGTCCTGTGGCATGGTTTCAGTCCTCCAGATCATTTGAACAAGTTCAAACAATCTTTAGGATAGAGTTTCGCCACCATGTACAATCATTTCGGATGTTATATCGACGATACCAGGTGCTTTATTGCATTTTAATTTTGACAGCGCCGCATCGAATTCCTCTTTGGTGGGTTCGTCTACATGTACCTTTGACGCACGAATAAGCTTTGCTCGTCGCCCGACTTGTTGCTGGTCACTTAAGTTGAGAAGATTCTCAAAATAAGCGGCCCAAGTATCTAAAATATTTTTAAGGTCTACTTGTAGCTCCCCATCTTCGTTTTGAATAGCAGTCGATCTAGTTTGAGGGCCCTTCTTTAAGGTTTTAACCTGTTGAAAGAAGTTACGCGATTGATGTTCCTTATTGAAGTTTTCAATCTCCTCACACTGTCTCTTCCACCATTCTCTCTTCGTTCGTCTACATAGTTTTGTAACGGCTTGTCTTGCCAGTTTATAGTTCTCCTTCGTGGACCTGGTATTGCGTCCTTGTAGACACTTCAGATAGCAATCTCTTTTGTATTGAATAGCGTCAAGACATGCTTGATCCATCCATGGCTTCTGGGAGGGGTTCTGTGGTCGTCCAAGTATTCCCTCAGCAGCGCTTAAAACAGCATCTTTGAGCAAATACCATGACTTATCGACGTCTCCATTAATGGTTTCTGATTTATCCAATGTTTCGGCAATATGGATTTGATATCTCTCTTCTGTTTCAGGATTCTTTAATGATGAGATGTTAAAACGTTTCCGTTGATTGCATTTTAGAATGCTTGGATTTGGGAAGTGGAACCTTATCGTTGCACATACAAGGAAGTGATCACTTCCAATGTATGCACCTCTAAGGGATCGCACATCCCGAACACTCGAAAAGAAACGTGCTGTTACTAGAACGTGATCAATGTGATTTCGAGTGTTTCCATTCGGTGAGACCCAAGTCTGTTTATGAATTGATCGATGCGGAAAGAACGTACTGGCAATTCTCAAATTATTTGATAATGCAAACTCAGTCATTCTCTCACCATTATCATTCGAATTCAAATGCAGGCTGTTGGGACCCACCACATTTCCATAAGAGATATCTCTTCCAACCTGTCCATTAAAGTCACCAAGAACCATAATGAAGTCGCGTGTGGGTGTTTGTTTCATAACCTCTTCCAATGCTATGTAGAAATTATCCTTCTCGTCGACGGTCTTAGCTTCAGTAGGTGCATGCACGGCAATAAGAGAAATATTGTTATATGTCCCACGTACACGTATGTAGCAGATCCTCTCACTGACCGGGATGAATTTCATCACGGCTTCTTGTATGCGTGCACCAACAAGAAAGCCAGTACCAAATTCTCTTCGAGAAGGATGACCACTACAGTATAGAGAGTGACTATCCAAATCTTGTTTTCCGATTATCGGCTGTCTAATTTCTTGTAGAGCAATAATATCAATCCTATACCTCTCAGCCTCTGTTTCCAGACTTATAAGAGCATCAGGAGCGCTCAGGCTTCGCACGTTCCACGTTCCGATTCGGTAGTCTGGTCCTTTTTCACGTCCAGGTAAAATTGTTTTTGTCCGGGTCTGTTATTCTTTTCTGATAACCAAATTTAACATATTAGTTTTTTCCGGGGTTAGGGTGTTAACCTTAGGCCCAACCCAAATTGTCGTGAATGGGTCCGTTCTGCATATTAAGGTCACCAGAAACAACCTTTTTACACGTTTATATAGCGAGCCGCTTGATTCAAGACAGACGCCCGCTCCAAGCCGCCCCTGACATGGAGAACAGACACTTCCATATTCAACGCCATAAATTTTGAACAAACATGATTGTAAATTTTTTTAATTTCTTGGAGCCCGTGGTAAATTTATTTCCCTTTCTTTTAAGTGAAAAACACGAATTTTGGTGCAGGTTGCACCAAGTTATTTAGGTTTTCCCAAAAAAAACAAAACTAAAAATTTGGAAAAAAAAATGTTTTACTAAGAATAATTTAATTTCTGCAACATAATTGATTTATATATAAGTTGTTATACAGATTTATTTAGATATATTTCAACCACGTTTATGTATTTTTTCTTTTTGTGCCGCATCGTAAATAATATTTTAAGCCGTGCAGCCGTTCTCAAACATCAGGTACGATTTCTTTTAAAATAGTAAAGTGTAAAGTTTTTTTTATTGGAGGGTTTTGAGACTTGCAGTTCAAGTAGCACTGCGACCTGAAGGTCTATTGTGCTTAAAAGTGTAAAGTTAATTTTCTACAGTTTTTAAATGTGTTTTCCCACGCCTTCTGATAACAAAAAAATTCAAATATTTGATTTCATCTATGTTTTATGAACATAGATAAGGCGATAGTAAAACAAAAGTTTTTTGTAAGGAATCGAGTTTTTAAAACAAATAAATTAAAATTTCATTGATTTGCTTGATGTAAATTTCATTGCTTAGTTTTTTTGATATTGCCAAAAACGAGTGTTTTTTCTCCTGGCCTTCTGATACAGTGCAGATCCACTAGTGCAGAAAAATAGTAGCCACCATCACTTCGATTTTAGCTCTGCTGGCAGTCATTGTGAATGTTCAACTAGCTGAAGTTCAAATCCTGTTGGTATACCGATCTCCCCAATGTTCAGTAGACAAATCACTCGACTGTGTTAACAATGACTGTGTTAACTCGTTGGCAATAATTTGACGATACTTTTTCCTCCAACTATTGTGATAGGTGACTTTAATGTTGGTTTCAATAAAAAACAACAATTGAAGCTACAACAATTGATAATATATTTTCCAATATAAATAATTTATAAGCTGGCGTTATTGAAGCTTCCTTTAGCCACCATAAACAGCTTTGGGTAATTTGCAGCCCAACGTGAAACTATGCTAACAAAAACTGTTGTTTTCTCAAATATTATATACACGAAACCCACAGCAAGTGAATTATATTCGCACTTGCCCGACTTCTTATTCTACAAGTAGCAAAAAATGTACCAGTTAGCAGCGATTTCGACTTTCGACAGGTCTTCTTAGGACATTTAAAAAGTGTCTGTTTATAATCTAATGTGAAGCTTATACCTCTTTTCTCTGTTAGTACTTTAATGTTTTTTTTACAGATCCAAAAAAAATTCTCGTTTTTTTGCTTTTCATTAAGGATAATATTATTCCCCTAACGAGGACAGCCTAACTAAATTTTAGCCAAACCGAAACTTCGACATTTAATTAATTTTATTTAACAAAATAATAGCAAATGATAACAAAATTATATAAAAATGATTAATACAATCTAAAAAAATTAAAGAAAAATTATTTCAGTGTTAAAACTTTGAATTAAAGTTACACGTGACATTATTTCTTTTTTATTGTTCTAATTTATTAAAATATGCACGAAGAAAGCATAATCATCTAGGATTTTGTCACCTAGCCGTGATCTAAGTTTCATGCACCAATTGCCAGATACTGAAAATACTCTTTCAGACTCTACGGAAATAGGCGGAATAGACTTTAAGGCGTTATGGCAAAGTAAAAAATATTTCCCTCTAGTTCCATCATCCTCAAACTGAGCTTGTTTGCGCCTTAAAGCTCTTTCAATAGTTAAAGTCGTAGAAAATAGTGTCTTCTCTTTTTGAAGTAAATAATCGCTTTACTGTTGCTAACAAAAGATTTTTGGCAAGTCCTTTTTTTAAAGGAGCAAACACGTCAGTGGAATCAGAAGTATTGTTTACTTTACCATTATGCAAATATTGCAATAGTCCTGATAAATGATTGCATCTTTCATTGATTCTTAGTTCTAATCATCCTTCTAATTATAGCATCCTTGATGTCAGTAGCAGAGACGTCAATTGGGTAGGGCTGAGGGGGGCATTGGCCCCCCCCCAAGGATCTGATACTATCAATACATCGATTCAATAAAACCATCCAATCGTTTACACTATATAAAAATTATACACTATAAAAATTTCAATGCTCTGTTATTTTGTAAATTCGTCTAATTTTTAGAAGATTTACTTAGCTAATACACCAATTTTATCGCATACTATTAATTGAAATATATCTGATAATATAATTATTACGTTACATATTATTTTGGCCCGACTAAAGTACGGTTCACCACAATATTCAAACCGTTATCGTTCTTTGTATAGACTAAAGCGCCGCCGATACGAAAGGCGAATTGCATCTAATCTTCTGATAAAATCAGTTTTATAAACAGAACACGATCGTTCTTCCAAAAACGCCGTGGGTGCGTATTTTGACAAAATTCTATCGTACGGTAGTGTTTTGTTTATAAGATATTCGTGTCTAAGCCAGAGGAAACAAAATATTTTATTAGTATAGGGTTCCTCGAGAGTTTATAGTGCAGTATTTAACATTCAAATTTTAATTGTTATTGGTCATTGGTAATTTATATAAACTTGAAAGTAAGTACATGCAGGAGAACACAACCTAATTATATCCCACTTATTTGGAGAACCCTGACTGTTTGGCCCTGTTTTTTTATCTATATCATATTGTACAAACTTTATAAGACTTTTTTAAAAACAATAAATTAAAAACATTTCTAATTGTAAAATCCTATAACATATCGGTTTCCTGATAGTTGTGCTAATTTTTATAAAATGAATGAAAATAATTACGAGAGCAATTTAAATTTTTTGTGCTATTTCCAGTGATTTTATAATAGTGAATGTTTTATAATGGACAAGCAATATTTTCTAACGACACGAACAAATATTTAAGTTATGTAAATATTTTCAAAGTATGTTATGAAAACTTGCTGACAAATTCTTTTCGCTATGTGGACTATAATTTTTAATTCATAAAATAGCAAAAATTATATGTTTGGTTGGTTATAATAAAATCCAAAACGTATCCTAAACGTCAATCTTTGTTCATTTTTTTATACAGTCACAGGGAGTGAGAAACTATTATTTTTTTGTGGTAGGTTTTTCTTATAGATTTAAAAGAAGCTCGCAATAATTGTACGTTTTGAATCAAATTAAAAATTTACGCACCTTTATGGGTAGTAAACTGACCAGACGTCCCACGCTGCGTGGAAATGTCCCACATTTGATTGCGTTGTCCCTCGAAGAAATTTGTCCCACGAAGCGTTCCACGAAACAAATATTTTCACCACATTTGCCCGCATTATCGAAATAATCAAATAAGCCTTATATCTACCTACGTACAGTTTGCGCAATATCTTAGTCAAAGCAATCGCTTCACTGTTTTTTCTTGCAATTTATATGTTGATTTATCTATATTGAGAGAACAAACTAGTGCAATATTTTTTTTACAAAATAGTGTTTTAACTATAATTTTCTTAGAAATACAAAACTCAGTTTTTTTCATTTCAATAATTTACATTTTGTTTTGCGAATATCTTTTGATGTCTAACAGATCTATCTCAACGAAAAGGTTTCTTTGTTTATAGAAACATCTCCCCGGTGTATATACGAGAGATCGAAAGTATATTATGAAAAATAAAATACAAAATATTTTACTTAAAAAGTCGCAGTTTTCCGTATAAATTCATAAACATTTAAATTTTCAAACCAGAGTTTTACTTTATTCGAGCACTCATTTTAATCCTTTGAAATAATATTCAAAAATTAAAATGTAAAAAAAAAGTAGCTCAAAAGCATTTTAGTTTCATTTCTAAGACCATGCATTTAAATGCTTTTAAATATATGTGTGTATAAAAATGTACATGTTGTGTTTCACGAAAAAAATCTTTTTATGTCATTTAAATTCTCGTCCCCCCCCCCCCCCCCCCCAAGATTTTGGTGAAATGACGCCACTGGTCAGTAGCAAGGTCGCCGTCTATTTTAGCCATGGTACTAAGCAAGAATTTTAACGCTGGATCTGCAGTTAATAGATTGGCGTCTTGACGATATAGTGCTCCAACTGCATATTTAATTGACATCAATACAGAAATGATTTATGTAATTAGGATAAGTTCGTCGTTCGAAAATTTAATGTCTGTTTTCACGCCAATTAATGCTTTCTGAATAGCGGGTCTCAATTTGTTGAACTTCTACAACATTGCTAATGAGCTGTTTTAACGAGTTCTTGAATCTAATATCAGCATTTACTCTTTTCCAAAGGCTTCCTTAACATGTTTTTGAAATATTTCATCACTTCTTGTTGGTGAAAGCCGAAAAAGTTTGATTACTTTGCGTATTTTTGCTATTAATGGTATGAGGTGTTCATGTGATATTGAGATCGGTTTCTCGACGTTATCAGGGGCAATCGAAAACTCAAAATCGTCTTCGTCTTCATTATAATCTGCGTCGGTGTCATCGCATAAATCAAATTCTTCAATGTTCGATAATTGCAGAAGTTCTACTTGAACGACAGGCATATTTTTGCGATACAAAACACTCAGTATGACCGATTGGATTGCATGCGCAAAACACAACTGCTGTGAAGCTGGTATTAAGCTGCCTACTTTTTTCATGACAGCGGCCCCATCGTTGTTTTCAAAAGAAATGTTATATATGTTAAGCTTTTCGCACTTTTGGGCTGGTAAGCTACCTATAATTCGGAAGAGACCTAAATTCCAAAATTTCTAGAATATCTTTATAATATTTTAAATTTTATGCCGATCTGGCCGAACCTATAACTTGAATGTCCCTAAATTTTCTTTCTTGGTCACATTGAAGTCATTTTTCGTTCACGCTACTCAACTTTGGAATGCATTACCGACTGAGATCAAAAGGAGCAGTACTGTTGGGAGACTAAGAGAGGCATTATTTGAGGTAAATTTGGTTGATTGATATAGTTTAATAATATATTTGCTTTTAGTTTAGTTATGTGGTTGAAATGCTAAAATGTTATTTTTGTTTTTAGATTAAGTCACATTTAGAACACTACTCAATTCACTATTCAACACTATTCAATTTATTCAATTTACGAATCAAAATTATGCTGTTATTTTAATAACAAATGAATGAATTACATAATACACTCAATTTTATACATGTACTACGCACAGTTGTGGGACAGAGATGATTCTGAATCTGATCATAAGAAATTTTTGTATTATATTTCTTTGTAAATAAATAAAATAAAATAAAATATTTGATGTAACGGAAAGTTGGTACAATTAATGTGTTATTTGTTTGTTTGATTTAGATGCAAAAGAAAATGCACACCTAACAGAATTTGTTGGGCATAACCGAACTTAATTGAAGATGATAGCTGAATGAAGATAGCGTTGAACAAAAACATAACGCAATTTGATAGTTAATTAAGCAGACCAACTTTTTAAATATGTACCATGAGAAAGACAACGAATTGATAAGATGAATGCTTACAACGAGATAATCATATTTACAGCAAATTGTATTATGATGAAAAACAAAGATGAAAAATCGAGTTGTTGAAAAAAAATTATTGACGTTAACAAATATCATCTGCATTCTGCATCAGCATCCTTGCCCGTAGAAGCGAAAGATTTGTTGACAAACTGTATTAAAATTATCGTTTTACCTGTCATGTCTCGAAGAAAATCTCCCAGTTGAGATACAGCGGGTCTTAGCACGACAAAACCACCAGTCACAGCACAAAGTAGGTAAGTATGTACAAATGAGTCAAATGGTAGGTACAAGCGGAGGAGACACATAAATAAGGTAAGTTCTATTGTAATGAAGGACGTAAATGTTGACTACCATGACCAAAAACCGAAGTCCCATACTTGGGAGACCTGCTCAGCAATCGCATGTGGAACTGATGGCAGATTTGAGTCATAATCTCCTTCTACGAACATCAGATTCCCCAAAAATAAAAAAAGCTACCTAACACTCTTACTGGACAGTGCACCAAGTACCATAATTTTTCAGGTACATAGGGAGTCATCAGTTGCTATTGTGGACGATGAGGACTTTTCAGCAAAATAGTAAAAATATTTGTAACGAAATTAGAAATGAATGGTGGAGGTAAACTAAAACAAACCACAGTCAGACAACCGCAGACTGACAAAGAAAGTCTTAAACGGCATTCATCTAACCGGGAAACGTTAATATGTTATTGAATGATTTATTATACCAACCAGGGTTAGAATAATAAATTAAAGTAAACAAAATAAATAATGATAAAAGGAAAACAACTCATAGAAATAAAAATTTAATTGGATACTTTTATATTAAAAAAATAATGTATCATAAAACCGTCATTTATTAACGTTAACGATAACAAACCGACCGGCATTGACAACCGTCCTTTTTAATCCCACCACTCAAAATTAAATTAACACACTAACAATATCACAACCATTACTTGCAATTTATTATATTATTCATATTATTCTTTGTTATTCAATTTTCTTAATACTAAAATTTTATATTTCATTTAAGATACATGTTCAGACTTCAGCGCAAGTTTGTAATTGTTGTTGTTCATATTATTTTTTTCTATTTTGAAAAGGAAATCATGTGAATTTGTGACATTTAAAATAAACCAAAGAAATAATTTGAACATGAAATTATGATAAATGTTAGGTAAAAGTTAAAAGATTTCTACTTTTGGAAATTAAAAATAGATTTAGATTTTGTATTATATATTATATGTAATAAGTTTGCTTGTTAACATTATTGCGTGTAATAAATTTGTTTTGTTGCAATTTGTTGCTCTATTAATTTGTTTGATCAATTATTTCAAAATTCTAAAAACTTTAAAGGATTATTAATAATAATGTTAGAAATTTAATCCATCACAAAAATATTTTGACTAAAAAGGATTCCTTGTCGCCTGGTTAGGTAATTTGTGTTTGGTTTGGTTATCATATTTCAAGTTGACTGAACTTTTTTCTTTTGTTGATAAAAAATTTGATTTTCTATTTGTAAGACAATTGAAAGTCATTGGTAAATAAAAATCGTGAAAATAAAAAAATGTTTTGCTTTTGAACCATTAGTATGAGCGGAGTTGGAGAATTAGTATTTTTCTGATTCTCATCACTTTTTGTTCGAGTTTTCTTGCTTTAATATCTGTGTATCTTTTCGTCGCGCTTTGTCTTACTTTCTCATCCCTCAATTTCTATACAAAATGTAGTGTGCCAAATATTCCCAGATGAGATGTTGTTCATGTTTTACGCTTTAGTGATACAAAACCCATCGACCGTTAAGATGTAAAATTTTCATTTGACAATCACATTTCGCATAAACTATTAAGACTATCGCAATTTAATTTAAAATTGCTTTACACCTGTCTTATATAAAATTACTCATTTCGCACAAAGGAATTCCTTTTATGCTTCAACAGAAATAATAGAAATTCTCTATGCCATCTCACACTGCATTGCATATGCGTTTTTTTCGTGAAAAGTCACCTTAGGTGTAACCATAACTGTTAATCTGATTTCTGGATCTTGGATACCACGCCAGAAAATTCGAGTATGCCAAATGTACAAGCCGTTTCACTGCTGAGGAATAGCCATAAAGGCTTTCTTCATTCCGCTGCAAGCGATCTTTTAACTCAATCTTGTATAATTCCTTTTTATGGTCGCTGCCATATTTATGTTCCAGCGTATTCATCACCTCTGCATAACTTTTTCGATCGTTTTCTGGCCCCGCCTGTAATGCTTAAGCTGCTTTACTCTTAAGTGCAACTATCAATACAGCAAGACAATTTTCGGCGTTCCAAACATTCTGATCTGCTGCCGTCTCAAACTGGAACTAAAAGATGTCAAAAGATGGGGTACCGTCATATGATGGTGGTTTCAATTTAATATTTGCTATTTGTTGTACCACCTGTGTAGTAACTTTAGCTGTTTCAACATCCTACAACCTCTTCGCAAAATCGTCAACTTTAGTTACAAGTTTATTCAATTGTCACGCTCAAATTCCTGAATGTCGCTTTGATTTTTCTCGGCTTTTACATCGAATGCTGTTGAAATTTGTAGAAGTTTCTCGTCCATAATTTGTTTTACTTCATCTCGAGTTAAAGCGAGTTGCTGGCTGATTGTGACACTAATTGTTTCCTTGGTTGAAGCCATCTGTTGGTTGATGTTGAGGCTGATTTCTTCCTTAGTTGCAACCATTTATTTTTCTTTTCTATTCTATTAGAAATAAATATTTCCCTGAGGAAAGTTTCATAGAAAACGAAAATATTTAGAAAGAATTAAAAAGTTTTTTAAAGTGTCTAAGTCGGTTACGAATTATCAGAGTTATTGAAATAACACTTTAGGTAGTTCTAAAACAATCTTCATTTAGTTTAATATTTGCCACTTGTTGTACCACATGATAAGTAACTTTAGCTGTTTCAACATGTTGCAATCGTTTCTAGAAATAATCTCCTTTAGCAAGTGCTTTCGAGTTTTCATCGAAAACTTTTTGTTCTAGTTCTTGGATTTCGTCTTGAATTTTCTCGATTATTATTCAGAGTACTAATCCATCGATGTCACAAATGTAATTTTATTTCATGTTATGACCCTTTTTCTTGGAAACATTGTGACGTTGATTTTACTTTTGAAATATCGTATATGGGAATTTGAGGTTGAATGCAATGTTGTTTTGTACTTCATTGCGATTATGTAGAATTGAGATATGTAATAGTGGTTTTTGTTTTTGTTTCATTGAAAACGCTTGCCACCTTGACACATGTGAAAATCAGTTTTTTGTCTTTAGGCGTGACTCCATACCACTGACAATAGCCGGAACTAGCTAAATGGAAACCTCATGGGACGTACTCTTATTAACTACCATAGCAATCTTAGCCTCAGTTAGAAAGTACTCCTCAGTGATGTCGGCATTTGATTAATTGAAGAACTGAGACTCTACTAAATGATCCTCAGTCGTTGATATAACAACAAGTTCATGTACCTCTTATAACTCCTTGAAATAGAAGTATTGGGCTTAACTACCCCCTTTAGCACGCATTTTAAAACGCATTGTTTATTACACAGAAATACTTTTTTATGCAAGTTTTAAATTTATTTATTCCAACTGTCCAAATTTACTCAATCTAAATTCTAAACAATCAAATATTATATCATAACATTTAATCTTGATTATTTTTTATACAAAACAAATAAATATTCATTCGTCGTCTTAAATTATCTTCCCGTTTTTAAAATAAAGTCGCAAATTCAACTTCTTATAAAATAAAATTAAAAACAGCAAAACAAACCAACAACTGTTCATAATTTTTCAATTGAATTGACTTGACTCATTTTTTCGATTACAAAAGTTTACCGTTATTGAACTGAACCTAAATATACAATCTTAAATCCAATATAACTAACTACATATATGTGAATGTAAAGTTTATATCCATACACATATTAGTATGGATTACTACATATCGACTATAAATTAAAACTAAAAAAAAAAACAAACTTAAAAACTATAAACAGAAACTAAAATAAAAAATCACCTCAGGCTATTAACTTGTCTCTTGACTGCTTATTTTATTGTTTCTTTAGTTAGTTCTAATTTTAATGCACAACACAAATACTGTAACAAAAGTTAAGTCTCAAAGTTATAATTTATAAGGTGAAGGCAAAATATAATAAAAAAACACAGTTTTAAGATATCGTTTGATTGGTTATAAGAAAGTTTTTTTGCTTTTGGATTAATTATTTGAGGAACAGTGGCACATATATTTTAATGACGAAGTGATTTGATTTGATGATTTAGATTGATTGCAGAACATTTTTTCAGTATATTTCGTAATTAAT
The DNA here is from genome assembly GCA_963693315.1 of Diogma glabrata. Classification (NCBI taxonomy): domain Eukaryota; kingdom Metazoa; phylum Arthropoda; class Insecta; order Diptera; family Cylindrotomidae; genus Diogma; species Diogma glabrata. The sequence continues at coordinate 192,410,417 of OY856188.1, read as the reverse complement.
TTTATCGGTTTTAATCGCCCAATGTCTTAATTCTGCATACATTACTGATCTTTTGAGTTTGGGGTTCCTTAAAATTATGTTATCTTTAACGTCTAATAAACGGAAAATGTACTGTAATGATCACGATTCCAAGTTATATGTTAATTATATAAGATGTCTATTGCCGAGCTCCATAATGCACATGTCTTGTCCAGGTGTGAAGCGGGTCACGTTAAATGATTAGCAAATAGGCTGGTTGAAGGTGTAATGCGATTCGTGCTGTGACGATGATCGTCTAGGCTGGGGGCCTATTCAAATAGCTCAGTGACGAACGGAGCCATTTGAATACCGGACAACCTCCAGGTATATTAGTCCTTGCCAAGTTAACAGAGCTCTGACTTGGTCGACCTACTTTCTCGTGATTCTTGTGAGAACAAAATGGAATTTATTTAAAAAAAAAAATACAAACAAACATAATAGCCGGGATGTCACCGCGTTGACCAGAGGAGAGTGTACAAGTGGCAGGTGCAGGAGCGAGTCTCCCCGCCATGCTAACGATGGAAATGTACCGGCGACAAGTGGTACTGCTGTGACCGGGAGCATTATAGCTTCCGTGCCAACAGAAAGTCGCACTGTCAACTGTGCCAATTCGTCAACTATGCCAACTCAGAAGGCATAGAGATCGACCTCTACCACCTTTAGGTCAGCCAGAAGGACTGGACGACTCACTGAGAAGGGGGCTCAGTGGAGTTGGTACTAGGTGGTACCTAAGGATCCTCGCAGAGAGAATCTCTCCGGAGGACTCAAAAAGAAAGGTTCTGGAAAGGAAAGGGAAGGCCCCACTCGTTGGAGCAGAAAACGTAAAGCAAGCCAGAGTGTCGTCGACGCCGCAGGACAATGCAGCAAAGAAACCCAGGATAGCCGGATGGATTGAAGGATTTCAAGACAATCTTGAAGGATTTCAAGACAGAGAGCAACACTTTCTCAATCCAAGCACCAGCTATGCTGGTGTTACTAAGGCAAGTAAGGAGGCTATGATTTAAAGTATCTCCAGACGATGCAAGTGCGGCGGCGCTGGGGTTAATCGAAACAGGATTAGTGCACCAACTAGTGATAGTATGTGCTGATCACAGGATCAGGTTTGGGGTATCTATTTAAACCCGGTTATGTGTTGGTAAAGTTCAACGACGACCAGACGGTAAAATGGCTCTTGTCTGTTTTACTTAAAGTGTAAGCCGGCAAATATGTACTTGTGGCGAAAATGGCGGATGATATTCCGATTCCTCACAATATTACCCTCTTTCTTCCAAGGAGTGCTTGGGAGACCAGGGAGCTATCTTTCGCTCTGCTAAAGGGGCGAAACGCCGGTTAATTTCTTAAGGAGTGGAAGCTGTCGGCAAGTCAGGGTGAGGGCACAGGCCAACTCCTGACGGCACCAATTGACGACAGGGCAAAGACAAACTTATCGGGGGTAGGGAATACCCTCAACTACCGGTTTGGCAAAGTTATTGCCCATGGAATTAGAAGTGCAACAGCAGAAGGTACTGGGGAAAGGGGGCTGGTGGCATCTCGGGGGAAGTACCTCAGATACCACCAGAGAGGCAGACGCAACCTTAACGACACCCAGTGAGGTGGCAAATATGGTTGTGAAGAGGAGGGGATGCTGCTGCAGAGGATTGCAGTAGTATCGAAGACGTGGAGAACGTAGAGGAGGAGAGGTTGATGTATAACGAGGCAGGTACCCACCTCTCCGACAACATCTAATAGAGGCGGCAGGAAGATTGCGCGTGGCAAAATTGAATGTCCACCACGCCATAGTAGCGTCAGCGGTCAGCGGTTGTGGCCAGAACATTCACTAAGAAACAACTAGGACTCATGTTGATACGGAAACCCTGGATCCACAAAAACAGACAATAAAAACACGTAGAGGGTAGATTATGATTAGGAAAAACATTAATTATATTTGTCTTTCAGATTTTCTTACCTGGGACGGGATACCGATACCGCCTAAAAAGGTACAGGGGCTAGTGGAATGTTGCAACAAGAAGAAGTGGCCTCTCATAATCGGGTGTGATGCAAATGCTCACAGCTGACAAGGGGAAGTACGGATACAAACCAAAGAGGTGAGTTTCTGTTAGAATTTTTAATTAAAGAAAACCTAAGCGTGTTTAACGTCGGGAACACACCCGCAGGAAAATCTAAAAGCAATCACCAAGGCGTTCGAGGCCAGCTACCCAATTACTAAGCGAAAAGAGCAGAGGGACGCGTTTTGGTGGAACAGGTAGTTGTCAAAATTAAAAACATAAGTACGGAGGCTCTTTAATAGAGCAAAACAATCCGAAAACTAGGAAGAGTATACTAAAGTGCTTACCACCTACAGTAAGGAAATCAGGAGGGCAAAGAGGGCCAGCTTCAGAACCTTCTATGATAATATCTCTGCAACGCCTGTAGCAGCTAGGTTGCATAAAAACTTTGGCCAAGGACGGTGTCGAGATTAAAACTTCGTTGAGAAGGCCGGATGGAACGCATACTGAGGATAAGCAACAGAGAGCTGCTCTTCTTCTAGAAACACACTTTCCGGGGGTTAACGCGGGTGTGCAGAAGACGGGAGTAAGAAGAGAAGTAAAAGACCAAGCCCAGAGGACTAGAGGATGACTGCCTCACTGTTTACGGAGGACCGTATCAAGTTGGCCATAGGTACTTTTCAGGCATACAAATCACTAGCAGTGAACGGAATAGTCCCAGCTCTCCTGCAGAGGGGGCAAAAGTGGCTATTACCGCACCTCCTGCTGAGCATCTTCAGGAGCATAATGGCGCTTGGGCATATGGAGAACGATAAAAGTGATATTTATTCCAAAGGTAGGTATGAAAAATATCACCCAGCCGAAGTCTCATAGACCCATCAGTTTAACATCTTTCATGTTAAAACGATGGAAAAGGTGATTGACAACCACAGACGAACCAATGTCTTGGTGAGTTCGCCGTTGCAAGATAGTCAACATGCGTACAGAACGGGAAGATCAACAGAAACCGCGCTGTTAAGGTTGATGAAAGAATTACAGTGGACAAAAAAGAAAGTGCTGTCTGTGCATTTTCGGATATTGAAACTTTTGATAACATCTCGCATGGACCAGTCAAGAAGGCTCTAAGCGGAGAATAGGTTTACAATACCACAACTGACTTATAGATGTGTGAGATGCAGAGAACTAAAGTAGATGAAACCAATGGCTGGTGATTGTAAAATCAGCCTTGGCACCACTAGGGGCTGTCCGCAATGTGGGGTTTTATCACCCCTCATGTGGAGTCTAATGGTGGATGAAATTCTAGTTGCATTAAGTATCCAGGCCATTAAATGTCTTGGGTACGCGGATGACATTGTCATTATCGCCAGAGGGAAGTTCGAAGAAACGCTCTGTGATATTGTACAGAGGAGACTTAATCTGGTAGACACCTGGTGCATATTTGTGGGACTAAAACTCAATCTGAGTAAAACTACGGCAGTCCCATTCACTAAGAAACTAAACCTTAGTTTCAAGTCAATCATCATGAATGAAGGGTTCCTTAATTGAATCTGCACATGAGACTAAATATCTGGGAGTAATTTTCGAAAGCAAACTCCTGTGGAGAAACTACATGGAAGCGGTGGTAAGCAAAGCCTTAATAGCTCTGATGGTATGCACAAATTTGCCAGTAAAACATGAGGGTGCAGCTCAGGTATCTTAAGCTGGATGTATACCATGATAGTGAGACCAGCAATCACTTACGGAGCACTCGCATGGAACCAAATAGCCCAACTTAACGCTGGCAAAGCAAAGTTGGAAAAGGTGCAGAGGCTGGCTTGTACCTGCATAACAAGGGCAATAAGAACATGTCCTACCGCATCAATGGAGATACTGTTAGGACTTGTTCCACTCCACTTGCAGGTTAAGAGCATAGCAAGGGAAACCATACTGAGAATCAGCACGCAGGGTATAGGAAAGGGAAAAATCATCGAGTCTAAATACCGAAAAAGTCTTTCAAGGGTGAATCTCTTGCTTGAGCTTTCTACAGACGGAATGATTAAGCAGTTCAACTTCGGTAGGAAATATCGTCAGTGGATATAACGCTCATCAAGCGACATCTATCCCTCGGGCCAGTGGTCCTCGCACTAGATTATGTCGTATTATGTTTCCGGGCGTAATAATCTTCATAGCGCCCTTGGTACATAAATAACTATTTTATACACCATACACCTAAATATAAAAATGTTTGAAAACAAAATTATGACAACCAGTTACTGCAAAAATATCGCAAACGGAACTGACGGGCTAATGATTTTATTGTTCATTATTTTTCAAGCAAATATGTGTTCATCATATAATATTTCAAACCAGAATATTCGTAGATTTGGGTGATTGCCTCCGGATATCGATTTCACTGATTGAACTCGCAAAACTTTTGTCAAAAAAATTTTAAAAAAAACATACAAATTTTGTACAACAAAATTAAAAATTGTTATATCGTAATTATTGCAGTAAAACTGCTGTCATTTCCGCTCACATCAATTATTATTCCCAATCGACGCACTTAATCATTCCACTAAATAATTTTTGCTAATTGAAATATTAATTGTTTTATCTACAATTCATAATAAACTGATAATTAAATTCAATGCAATTTTTGTTTTATTCAAAATTCCAACTGCTTTTTTGTATGAAAGTAAATATTGCATTAAAAATATAATAATTTATTTCGTTTTAATTTATTATGTTGTCAAACTTTTTTGGCATTTTTGTTTATATAAATATGTTAATTTGCATATGTTTATTAATTTTATCACTTTAGTTGTAACTGTAATTTTATAAACGTAAGGACGTGTAATAACAATAAGTACTTGTACAGGGTTTCACAAAATTTAAAATCAACATTTTAAAATGAATTTCTAGCAATTCATGATTTTTGGCAAAGTCATGGTCAATGTGTTGGAAACAGCATAACTGTGCGAATCAGGAAACAGCTACAACTAGAGCAAACTTTATTTTTTACAATGAGGTCAATAAATTCACAAAAAATTGGAAGCAATTCTAAGCCAAGCACTATACGAAGCAAATATTTGGTTGAAACTAAAGCAAATATTTACTTGTCCATGTAATAATGAAATATTTGCTTAAACTATTTGCTGAAAAATATTTGCTGTCGTGTTTGCTAAACCAAAATGAAGCAAATATTTGCTTCGTTCAATGTTCTTTGATAGCGGCGCCATAACTGAGCAAATTGATTTGACTTTTTCTTTGCTGATACCGAAATCTTATATGAGCAAATAGCAGTAAATAGTTGTCATTAAAAAGTATTTTAATAAAAAAGTTTTATAACTTTAGTAACTGTTTTTTACCGAATTGCATTATTAAAATCGATCTCGGTATTAAATAATTTTATGTAAAATGGGTTACAATACTATAAATTAAAATTATCTACGTTCTTCTTTTTGCGAGTACAAGAAGGAAAAAACATTTTTCAATTAATAATAATGAAGTAAAATTTGTGAGCGGACAACAATTTTTCTGGTAATATTTAGGGTCATTTCATGTGTTGAATGTGTGCCAATGTTGTGGAATGTCAAAAATGAGCAGAGAATAATATAAGAATAATATCGATCGTCAATCCACATGGAGTCAAATATCAGAAGTTGACTTTGCAAATAAGCTCAACAGCACTGAGCTTATGGCAAAATGGTCGAACATGCGCATCCAATGCCGGAGCTATTTTGCCAAATATCAAAAAGTAAAAGCCGACCAGGGTGGTTATTTTGTAGCGTTATCTCACTAGGTGAGATAAATAGTGAGATAAAAAAATTATGTTTAAATGATTTCTTTTATCTAATATAATCGATTAAAGACAAATATTTTATCTCACCTAGTGAGATAACGCTACAAAATAACCACCCTGGACTCAAATAAAGCAGTAAAATAGGAATTCTACGAAGCCATTTTGATGGCCGCGCGGAAGATGAGCAAACTTCTACCACCATTTGAAATTTCGTATGTTTTTATTTGTCTTTGTTTTCCAAGAATAAATGCCGATTAAGCAATACATTCCCCGATTGATCGATGCTCAACAGAGACGGGTTTCGCAATCTCCATCCGTAACTGCAACTTCTTCATTAGCGGCGTACATATGTAATAAGAGCATCAACAAAAACGTACAGAAGATGAATAAGATGCATTTGGGAAATATGACGCAACCGAGCTTCGTACTCAGTCTGATGCGAATTCCACACAACGGTTGACATTTAAAGTAGCACGTCATTTAATGGACTATATTGAAGCTGAAAATCAGTTGAACAGCCAAACAAGCAATTGTGATTTTTCGTACTTTTTCTGGATCAAAGTTGATAGGTTTTCCAAACACGAAAACGACTTGCTAAAATACCAAATTCTCCACTATACGTCTTGTACGAGATAAACGATAAATGAAAATTCATCATACTGCACTTAAATTTTGTTGCGCATATGGCTTTAATCATTGAAGTCAAGAGCCAATTCGAGCCAGTTTTCCTCGGCCGATGCAAACTGAAATATAGTATTTTTTAATTTTTGAGCTGATTGAAGAATTGAGAAGAAACTACCTCCAAAAACTAGGGCAACAGAACTGTGTATAGTGCGTCGCAAACCACCGGAACTATGGTAGAGATAGTTGTTTGCCGAATTCTAAAACGATATTGTATAGACATGAAACTCACATTGTAGCGAGAAATCGTAAGTTAGGAGTGGGTCCTCATTTTAGCAAAAATAAAAATATTTTAACATAAGCAATAAATTTATTTTTTGGAAGGAAATGAATGAGTACGATTTTATATAAACTATGGTGAAGAGGTTTGTAAAATTAAGTTTCACTTTACATGCATTGTGGGGTTTATTTTTCACTACACATATTTCTACTTAATATTCAACGATTCCTAACAAACATTTTTTTTTATTTATTTATTAAATTTATAAAGTTTACACTGTACAGGGTAAATATATTGTTAAAATTTGAAGTAACATAATGAACAAAGTAATTGTCAACAACCAGTAATTGTCAACTAACCTAAAAGTTTAAAATCAATCACAGTCCACTTCAATTAGTTAATTTCTTTTGAAAATCGATTAAACTTATTTTTAGTTTCTATATTTAACAATAGAAATTTTCAACTTTGTTGTTACAAAACTTATATGTACTCTTAAAAAAGAAAAACGTCAAAGTCACTTTACAAGAGAAATAAAAAAAAATAGAAGACTAAAACGTCAAAAAGAAAAACTTATAAAATCGATAAATGCAAAATAATTTTCAAATTATATATGCAATTACTGACCTAAAAGCAACTCAACTTGAATCGATTTATAAACAACAACAAAAGGTTGTATTTGTTTAATGTTTACTAAATGATGACAAATAGGTTTTTATTTTTTGAGGCACTGCAAACGGAACGATGGTTGTCTGTTTAGTGTTAATTGTTAACAGTGCTGTGTTCGTAGATAAAAACCCATGTTAAGGGGTATATATAGCCAGTAAAGGAGAAAGCTTTCAGGGCAATTGATGGCTTTTAGTGATTTTTCGGATTTTCACATAAAATACACCAACCCTCAATTGAGTGGAAATAATTTCTACAGTTAATTCTTATGAATAGTCTTATTACTGATTCTAGCAACCAAGTTGAATAGAAGCGTATAATTATTACTGACACGATTATAAAACATTATCAGACAAAATAGTAAAACCGAAAACAAAATGAGGCTCATTTATTTTAGAGCAGTATAGGGCTGTTGACAAATAATTTTGGTACACCGCCAAGTGAGGTGTCATATGAAAAAGGGAGTCCGCTGAAAAAATTGTTGAAGTTTGGATTTCTCAAATTTTAATATATATTAATTTAATGGACCCAAAAATTAAGCTCATGGAGTCCACTTTTTTTCAAAACGAAATGTTATGACTTTACAGAACAAAAATTCTATTACATTTTCAAAATAAAACTAATACCCGGGTAGAAGCTGCCAATATTAAACGACGAACCAATTTCGGCCCCTTTTGGCGTGCAAAGCCTTGTCTAGTTAACTTTGGTTTCAGTATGGGCAAGATGTAAATGTAAACCAATTTTTATCAACAAAAAATTTTAACTCCTAAAGTTCGAAAAAATGATGAACAATTTGAACTTTAGCCCGTCAAACAATTTTGGAAAAAATGCATGAAATGTGCACTAATTGTGCATGACACAATATGTATAAATATAAACAATTTAAACAATTTAAAATTCTAGGAAATATTTTTTAATTCGATGAAAATTCTTTATTTCTGTATAAACTCAACCTTAATTTTCATAATTCTTTTTGTAAAATCAAAAGTGAAATAGTTATAGGCGAAAAACGAACATTGATTTTATTTCTGTAAAATTCAACTGTAAAAGATTTTCTTTTTCAAGCTTAAAACAAATTTTTTTGCTCAAACAAAGAAAGAATTCGATGTATTTTTTTAAGATCTACAACTTTTATTTGCATAATTTTTTTTGTAAAATCAAAACTGAAATAGTTATAGGCGAAAAACTGATTGTATCTAATGATTTTTGATCCTTGAACAGAAAAAATAAAATAGCAAGTGCTAAGTTTTTTTTTAGAATTCTGAAAAAATTCACGGATGACTTTTAGACCATAAACAAGGTTATGAATATTAAAATAAAGCACTTTTTGTGGGACACCCTAATGCACATGATGTGCACCATACCATGCACATGTCGTGAAACGCCTTAGCACATATATGCACAGACATTTCAGACTCATGTGCATCAATTGGGCACTAAATTGTTCACAATATGTTCATTCACATGTTTGCAGCAATGTATACATTTTTCAGACACATGTTGACGGCATGTGCATCACCAGATTTACAGAAAAATCATATTTTGTTCAGGAAATTTTCAGGTTCATTTTGGACACAAATGCACCACTTGTGCCTTTACATGTTCACGATAACTTTACAAAAGGTACATAAAGTTTCTGTATACTTCTTAGAAACATGTTTATAACATATTACAAAATATCAAATAAATTCGTTAATAGAAATATCAAAACCTTTTACCTTATACTAACCAGTGTGTAGTCATAACACAGCCGCTGTTATCATAGTCTTTAAGCGGAGAAGCGATAACTAAAGTATATAATTTTGTAAACTATGTATATAGTTTGGGGTTTGGGGCCGCTAAGCACGAATATGATGTCTGCGATAACCTTCGGAGTACCTAGGGGCCAGGGCGGGTATGTCTAACTCATCCCCCGAAACTTTACATTAATTCAGCTCGAAATTGATCGAAGCTCGTTACTGGGGGGTTTTGGGGCCACTGAACACGAATATGATGTCTGCGATGACCTTCGGAGTACCTAGGGGCCAGAGCGGGTTATATACACCTCATCTCCTGGAACTTTCCATAAATACAGCTCAAAATTGATCGAAGCCCGTTACTCGGGGGCTTTTGTGGTCGCAAAACACGAATATGATGTCTGCGATTACCCTCGGAGTACCTAGGGCCCAGGGCGGGTATGTCTAACTCATCTCCTGGAACTTTCCATTAATTCAGCTCGAAATTGATCGACACTCGTTACTCGGGCGGTTTTGGGGCCGCTGAACACGTATATGATGTCTGATGTCCAAAATTCTTACAAATTCAAACTTTTCCAAAATTTTAAAAATATTGCGAAAATCATTACAAAAATTGAAACTTTTTTCAAAATTCCAAAAATTATAATAAAATCAAAATTTTAAAATTTTTCAAAATTCTAAATATATACCAAAAATTCTTACAAAATTAAAAATTAAAACTTTTTCCAAAATTCTAAAAATATTGCAAGAATTATTACAAAATCAAAAATAAAAACTTTTTTCAAAATTCCAAAAATATTTCAAAAACTATAACAAATTCGAAAATTTCCATGTCCAATTTCATTTTCAATTACATTTACGTCATAAAAACAGCTAATTTTTTTTCCCAAAAAATTGTCTTTTTGACACACTTGACATTATTTTTTGGACAAACTTATAATGACATAATTCTCTATAATAATAATAAAATTTCATGTCATACAAATCACTAATTTTATTTTTTTCCAAAATATTGGGTAAAAAAGTAAATAAAAATCTTTCTTTTGACATACTTGACAAAATTTTTTTGACAAACTTATAATGCCATAACTCTCAATAATAATAATAAAATTTCATTTCAAACAAATAATTAATTTTATTTTTTTCCAAAAAATTAGGTAAAAAACTAAATAAAAATCTTTCTTTTGACACACTTGACAACATTTTTTTGACAAACTGATAGTGCCATAATTCTCAATAATAATAATAAAATTTCATTTCAAACAAATAATTTCAATCAAACAAATACTTGACAACATTTTTTTGACAAACTTATAATGCAATAATCTAGATTTTGATCTCACATACCAATCCCTACCATCAAGATTTCTCCAAATTCAATGCTTCTACTCGTAATCACTTAAAATGAACGTTTTTTAAGCCAAAAATATGAAAATTTGCTGTTTTTGACACACATAATGACTTCTTTGACACACTTCCGGTACAGTTATCGAACACAGCGTCCTTTCGGACTTGTTCCTTGAGTATACCTATTTTTAGAAAAAAAATTTTTTGAAATCCCTCCAGCGGTTTTCCCTGCAGCGTAGGTAATGACGGCCGAACGGACGGCCGGCAGACAGACATATATTTTTTTTTGCTTATTTAGAATCAGTAGGTCCTAAAACGTCGAGGAATGCCAAAAAAGTGGGGGTAAGAATTTCACTTTTGGCTCATGAATGTAATACTTAGGTCTTTCAGACCGAAGTAAGATACTTAGATTTTTGAGACCGAAGTAACAATTACTTCGGTTTCAAAATTTTAAAATTTTGAAAAAAGTTTTAATTTTGTAAGAATTTTTGGAATATTTTTAGAATTTTGAAAAACTTTAAATTTTTGATTATATTATAATTTTTGGAATTTTGAAAAAGTTTGAAAGATTGAATTTATGAATTTTTAAGAACTTTTGGAATATAATTAGAATTTAGAAAAAGTTTAAATATTTGATTTTATTTTAATTTTTGGAATATTATGTAAATAATTACATGGATATTTTTGAATTATTTATAGTTTTTGAAATATTTTTTAAATTTTGAAAAAAGTTTTTTTTGATTTTGTAAGAATTTTTGGAATATTTTTAGAATTTTGAATAATTTTAAATTTTTGGTTTCATTATAATTTTTGGAAACTTGAAAAATGTTTCAAGTTTTGGATATTGTTATAATTTTTGCAATACTTTTAGAATTTCGGAAAAAGTTTGAATTTTTGATTTTATTTAATTTTTACAATATTTTTGGAATTTTGAAAGAAATACGAATTTGTGGTTTTGTAATATTTATTTTCCCGAAACGCTAAATATACATCGCTGCCCAAAACTAAAAACCATGTCTTCATAAAAGTTTTTTGCTGTTAAACTATATCAAAATCCTTAACCCAGGTCGAAGTCTTGATATCTCAGAGCTTGAGATTTCAGCCCCTCCTCATTTTTTGATTACTTTTGCAATTTGTTACAATATATCCTAGAATACTTAATTTCGAAAAGTTTAGTCCAAAATATTGTTGTAGATTTTCACAGTTTGAATTTATATTTCGTTTGGAACCAAAATCCGTTTTAATAAGTTGATTGGACCCCGTATCTATCAAAGACTTCAACTCAGTTTTCTCTCCAAGTAAAACTTTCATATCCAATTCGAATGGTGCTATATCTGACACTAACGCGATTGTTTGTTTTTGACGTACACAAGTTTCAGCTAAATGTCCGAGCTTATTGCATGACGAACAGCGAGAATATTTTTGCGGTTCTGAACAGTTGCTGTATTTATGGCCCACAATTAAAACATTTAGCTTGGTTTGCTTCGTTACGTACTACGTCTAAAAATACTTTTGATGGATAACGTTCAGATTTGGTATCATGATTGAAGTTATTGAGTTGATTATGATGTGTTAAGTCATTTTCCGTTTCACAAAATGATGACTGATATCGTTCTGCGTACCGTAAGATTTCCAAAATTTCGCCGCATGTACTAAATGGATTAGTTAACAGGATCCGTTTAATTTCCATATCGTTTATTCCGTTGATTATGATTCTGTATCGTTTTATTGCTGAATCGCTTAAATTACCATGACGTTCTATTGCAATCATTTCAAAATAATACGAGGAATAAGATTCGTCTTTTTGTTTACGGCGATTTGATAATTTATTATGAGTATCAATTTCGTCGTTGATATTTGAAAACGTTGTTATTAATCTATGTTTAAATTCAACCCATGATTTAATAGATTGCGTTATGATAAACGATTTTGCAGCTGCTCGTAATCGTGTCTTTGCTGAGAAGAAACGCATTTTTGTATTCCATTCAAATATTTCTGATGACGTTTCGATTTCGTTAACCCAATTATTTACACTTATTGTTGATTTATCTGGATCGAATTCAGGTATCAATTCTGTATATTCCGATGGATGAATATTTTTATAATTTGATGGAAGATTAATTGGTTGTTTTCCATTATTTATGTTTTGTACTGGTGTATTATTGAGGTTAGGTTGAATTTTATACTTATCGTTTGTTGAACTGGATTTTCAATTTTGTTTATATATAACGTATTGGAATTTTCGGAGTTGATAAATAATATGAGTGAGACTGCGACTCTGGAGTTGATGCGTATGGACGAGATGTGAATTCCTTTAATTTATTATCTATATTTGCAGCGTTTTTAAATACTATTATTTGTTTTATCGAACGTCCAATTTATATCTGGTGGTGGAGTCACGTTTGGAATATAAGTTGGACTTCGTTGACAGGTAGACTTCTAACTCCGTTGAGTATATTTAGATATCGCACCCAACTTGTTTTCCAAATTTAAAAATATTCGTTTTTGGTTTATACTGAACATTATACTACATAAGGAATTGTTATTATTCGTATCTCTAAAATATAATTGGCAACCAGAGGATCCAATAGTACTACACTGAACCAAAAAAAATTGAAGTAATGACAACCTCATCTCGAAGTTGGCAGTTTATTATTCATGCAAAGATAAAGTCGTAAATTTGTCGCACCCACTTGCAATTCCCAACTGAAAATTTTTACAACTTTTATAAATCTGTTATTTTTCTTCGTGCTGGAAGTTGGTGAATACTTAATATCCCGTCTCCAGTAAAGGAACGAAATGTGATATTTAAAATTATAGATTAATAGTCTTACTCCCAGTCCTATCTAAAGCTTAAGAACATTATATTAATTCAGATATATTAATATATTTCGAAGGAATAACCATAGGCAATATGATGGACAATATGAACAAAAGATTATGCCAGCCATACTTCTGAACATTGTAGTTCATTGTTGGAACTGCATACTTGGAAAAGGTAAAAGGTGAAATACATACGAACGACCTGGCTTGTGGATCAAGTTGGAATGCCGGACCCAATCAAAACTTTTCGAAATTTCTAAAAAAGTGACGAATATCTCGTCATCTTTATCAAAGATACTGTTCCAACATACGCTACATAACATTAAATAACATCAACGTATTTCATTAGATTTATAATTTCCATTTCAACCAACCCTAATATGTACATAACATAAATTGTTAATTTTAAAATTATTTTTTTAAAAAACATGAATGTTGTATAAGAAAAAACATTTTGTGTAAGTTGTCAAACGTGACAAAAGTATAACGTAATGTGGATTAAAAAAAATTGAATGTAATTTTTAGTTCTTTGAGTCGTGTGAATTTGAACGAATGAGAGAATATATTGTCGTTCTTCGATTTTGCTTTTAAAATCTCGTGTAAGATTTAATTTTGATTTATCTTTTGACAAGATTTTGAACGGTTTTGTAAAAGTTTTTATTTTACATTGTATTTAAATGATTGGTTATTGACAGGTTAGAAAATTACTGAAATTAATTGAGGAATATTATAAAGCATTCACTTTGATCGCTACTATTTACATTTCCAATCGAAGAAAATAAAGTTATTAATTATTTTGGATATACCAAGCTTTCTTTACTTTAAACCTTTATGGGTGCCTTTCTTAAAATAAACGATAAACTTGTTGTACATAATTTACAAGTTTGGTCACTTTGTTTATTTTAGCTGCACTTTCATATTTCAGTGCTGTTGGTTGTTAGCAAGGCCAACGTGCTTTGGTTGAAATTAACCAGACTGACCAAATTTGTTGTAACACCTTCGCTTGTCATGAATAAGTCACGAAATAGCAAGTACAATTACCAGCTGCGTTGGTGAAACGAGGAACGATATTCATATTTTTATAGTATTAAAAAGTAACTGTAGTCTACCAGCATAATTTCCAGCATAATGTTTTGAATCTTAAAGTTGGACTACACTACAGTTTTAAAATTTTTTAATATGTTTGAAATAAAATAAAGCCGATAAAATTTATTTTAAAATTTGGTTTATTATTTTTTCCCAAAAGATGATTTTGGGCCTTCTGTGCATTACAAAATTCAATCAGAAATATTGGTATCAAAGGAGGATTCTCAGGTTAAGCTTGTTTTTGTAACTTAATCAAGCTTAATGGCAGCTAGCATTCACTCATATAAATATATATATATATATATTTTTTAAATTCAACACGGTTGGTTTAATGAAATAGTATATTAAGAAACTAGTTTTATAATCGACGATTTTATCGCACGCAATCTGCTTAGAAAACGACCCGCGCAGCGGAGAGTTTTCTAAAGGATAAGTGCGATAAAACGTCTTATGAAACGAGTTTTTTATACTATTTTTTCTATTTTGCATTTTTTGTCTTGAAATTTTAAAAAATGTGTATTTTATTAAAAAATAGCCAATTTGAAATTTTGTTATTATTACTAAATATTTTAATTAATTAAAATATTTAACACTAATTTAGATATTCTTATTAATTTTATTTGCATAATTATTCGTTTTAATGTTCACTGACGTTTGTATGACCAATGTGACCAACATTGAAAGACAAAACTTTGCGTATCGTAATGAAGGCCATTTCGATAGGCAGTGGGGTATCGAAATGACTTTATTTTAGACGCAAAATAGAAAAATATTTTTCTGCTTTTCCTTAGGTTAGACCTTAAACTAAGTTTTAACGTAATATCATTTTTGGTAAAAAAAAGGTATGGATTGCTGAAAATGTCAAACCTATCATGCCAAATAGAATTACACCTTGGTTATATACTCCACTTACTTGATGATTACATAAAATACCAAAAGACAACCGCATTATAAAACATTGTCTTTTGATCTTTATAACCAGGAACTAACTAGCCATCTTTGGTTTGTCTCTAAAAACCCAAAAATGGATGTTTGGTGTATCATTCTGCACAGATTGATAAAATCAAGATAAAATTAGTGACTTAAAAACCATAGGTTTATTAGCCACTAGAAGGTGTCCGCACGGCGATGCCCGTGCTTTCCAAATAAGTGGTTGGAAACTATTTTTTGTTGAAGTAACTACTCTTATAATTTTTTTATTGTCATTTAATTTAATTTATTTAATTAGTTCTAAAAATATTGAAAGAAATTGTAATATTGGTATCATTTGGCAGTCAGCAAGAGCAGTTAGGTAAAGGTCTCTAAAGTTAAATAAATTTACGTTAAAATTTATGTTAAAATTAAAACACATTAGTTCACACAAAAATTTAACACAATAACGTAAAAAAATTCGTTTATTTGGCGGCACAATTGCAAATGCCTTACTCTGGAACCTCATACTCGCAATACAAAACGGTTTAGCGTCCTGTTATGATAACTAATTGCATTTATCAATCCAGATTATATGCTGTTCTCAAATACGGTCAAATTTTGCCAATACATTTTATCAATTCTTTGCAATACTCTACATTGATGCATGCGTTTTGTGTGATGCGTGCGTTTAGTATAGTAATGGCAAATATAACACTGAAATAAAACCTGAAAGAGCAAACCAAAACATGAATAGGGCTCATGTTTGAAATTAATTGAATAGCCGGTCTAAGAATGTCAGCATTTTGAGTGAATATTTACATTTTAAGGGTTTTGTCAATTTATGGCCATCGCCTTATTTCGACCTTCCTGCAAGCATTGTAAAAAAAAAATTGGGACAAATGTAATAATAAGATTAATTTCATAATTTCTAATATAAAAATAATAATAAGACTAATTTCATTTATAAATCTAGAGTTATATACTATTTTAAAAACAGTAAAATCACATCATTTGTTGATATTTTAGCATATATTTTAGCGATTCCTTGCATGATTCCTTGCACCTATGTGCATGATGCATGTGCTTTGTTTGTTTTTGATGGTGATAGTGTAGCATATTTCCCTCAATAAGTAAAACACTTTAAACCTGTAGCTTTGATATTATTGTTCATAATCTTGATCTTCGCTACTAAGGTTCCATTGCAAAGACTTGGTGCATCAATGTTACTCAGAAGAGGAAAAGAAACACCAATTTCCAATGTTTGGAACATGTGATTGCAGTTCAGGTAATGCAAGCAGATTCGATATTGTTTAATCATACCTAAGCAATGCTTATTTGTATCTTTTTAGAAATATGTATTACATACAAATAAACCAAACCAAGAACATATCAGAACCAAGAACATAACGCGTTAGATAACAATAAACAGAATTTTGATATAAATATATTTGTTTGTCACATTATACCTTAATTTTTCATTTTAACGATGATTCTGTTTAGCGAAAAAAAATCAATCAAAGATACCTGAGCGAATAAAATGAAATTTGAATAAAAATCCAAATTAAATTATAATCAACATTTAGGCAAACCCTTAAGAAAATTAAAATATATTAATTAAAAAACCCTAAATCAAATTTTAAAATTTCGGCATTGGGTCTGCATTAGTACCTGTTAATTACCTTTTCCTGAAAAAATATCAGGCTCGTGTGTGCTCCAGATTTCTCTGGAGAGCGCACACAGACAGACAAACACTTTGTTTTATTATTATAGAAGATAGATAGCTAAAATGACATTGACTTTTCCTAGTTGAATAAGACATAATTTGCGCTAGCCCAAGTAAGGTTTGCCGGACTCTAAAATACAGCCAAGCATCTCACCCATTAACGGTGAACAGCACTTGGCTGTTGTTATTGGACCAGTACTAGAAGCATTCATCGGTCGATCTATGGTTTACAGAAAAGAGTCAGTATATAGTTACATTTGAATGGGCAAGCACTGGCCAATTAATGGTTATTGGACCATTACGGGAACCATAAATCGGCCGATTTACGGTTTATAGGAAATAACCAGTACACTTTACTTGAAATAGCAAAGCAATGCGTTACTGGTCGCCATTAATGGAGCATGTCTGGACCAGTTGTACAACCCTGTATGGGATTCAATGAAACTTACAGAGCAACGGAAAAAGTTGTCGCACAAAATTGCATTTTGCAATATCAAAAAAACTATCAATCAGATCAACACATTCGGGCAATCCCCTCTATCAAATTTACACACAATTTCAGTCGTAAAAGGGCTTGCCAGAAAATTACAATACATTTTATAAAACTCAATACTTTATGTATTATGGACCTACCCATCTGATTTTCACTTCCTTTAATTTTCTTGGAAATAATTTAATAATCAAAACGAAAAAACTCTGTGAAATTTGTAAATTGGTCAATTATAACGTTAAACTATAACAAACAAACGAATCTTAAACAATAAAACATATTCGAGCTTTGTAATTTGTACAACAATAATAAACAAGTAAATATATTATATTTGAATACACAACTTAATTTCCAAAGACAGTGAGAATAAAATCTACAATCCGTGTTTAACCTCGCAACATTAAATTCGCAAGCAAAAACTTTAGCCATCCAGGCGAAGGTAACGCAAAGTTATTATACGTTTTGTTTGGTTGCTTGTGAGGCACAATATAATACATAGTACTGTTACGATTCTACATAAACGCAATGAAATACAAAACAAAATTATATTCAACTTCAGTTTTTGATATACAATATTTCAAAAATAAAATCAACTCCACATTGTTTCTAAGAAAAAGGGTGAAAACATAAAATCAAATATATCGAAAATAATTACATACTTTTCTGGAGCTTTCTTTCTAAAGAATGGATTTTCCTAGAATATACGAGAAGTTAAGCAGAATTATGCATATATAAGGAATGCCTTTTGTAGCATGTGAGTGAGTTTATGTTAGACTGCGATGACGTAAAGTTATAATTCAAATTAAAGTGCGATAGTGTTTAAGTGGAAATTAATTGTGAATAAAGTTGTAAATGTTATTTAGAAGAAATTTTGTGTATTATTTTGGACGCTGTGTTTAAACTGGAAATTTCTACAACCAACCGTTGGAGTTTCTGAAGCTATTGGGAGAATATTCGAGAGAGGAATATTATTTGCTGTATTGTTTACTATTGTTGTGGAACAATAGCGGTGTTGAATACTTAACAAAACCTGGTATTTTTGCTTATTAATCAATGATCGAACCCAGAAGGACATTTGCGTTTATTGAATTGAGAGTAACGCCAATTAGAGGCAAGGCTGTAAAAAATGACAGTATATTATGAGTGTTGAAAATAATGAGTTGTTTAATGAAATATTTTATTATAACGATTTCCATGAAAGAAAGTGAGTGTCGCCTTATATCATGAATTTGTGATAAGATTGTGATGAGCATTTGCGACAAGGTTGTGATGAGCGCATTTTGATTGGAAAAAGAAAGTTTTTTTCAGTGTACATGAAGTGTTCGTACCCTTATTTTATCCATAAATTATTTCTACAACTTTTAAGTAATGTTAATATTGTAAAATTTTGAATCGTAACCCGAACATTATTGAAATTTCTGGAAAATGAATATCATGTTAAGCAAAATAATCATAATTAGACAAAACACAAATAACAACCCATAGACCATGTAAAAAAATGATGAATTGATTAAGAAAACCCGAAAAAATATTGACAACGTTGATATGTACAGGCTGACTTCACATTAGTTTTAGTTCTAAACATATAGTGCTCTGAAAATGTAGAGAACTTATATCAATTTCATACATACATTGATTAAAACAGAGTTTTCTTATTTATAATTATAAATACAACGAAGATTATTTCACCCAGTTTACCAAAAGATAAAATGCAGATTAAGTGTGAAGACTAAAGAAGAGTGCCAAATTATTGAGATTTAAAGTTGTTCGATAGACCCGCATTACTTTGTTAAAA
The DNA here is from genome assembly GCA_963693315.1 of Diogma glabrata. Taxonomy (NCBI): domain Eukaryota; kingdom Metazoa; phylum Arthropoda; class Insecta; order Diptera; family Cylindrotomidae; genus Diogma; species Diogma glabrata. The sequence goes on along the minus strand of OY856188.1, from coordinate 192,391,157 downwards.
AAAAAACACAAACACGCACAAGATGGTTCTCGTACAGAACCAGAACAGGTATTAAAATTTTATCAAAATCCAGCCATGAACGATGGCTATAGTGTACAAACGAACAAAAATTTTGATCTTAAATGTAAAATACTAAAAAACTTTATACTAGAAGCGAGAAACCCGTTTTGGCTTGATATATTTCATTCTTTTCATTCTTTTCACGAATTTATGTTTTTTTTTTGAATAAAATGTGTTGTGTTATAGGGTTTACAATATAGGGTTTACAATAGGGTTTACAATACCTTTTAAGACCTAGGTCCCACATCATGATGAACGCTTTTTTTAAACCTCTGCGGGTTGAAGTCACCTGAGACTAAGGATTCCGGCAAACTATTCCATTTGTATGCAGTTCAGACAAAGAAGTCTTTCTGCTATCTGCCAGTATGACAGCGTGGGATCTCGACCGTTTGACTGGTTGGGGTAGCCGATTGTCGAGTGGAACGGGGGTAAGAATAAGTTTGGGGCATGATGCTGCTGATTTCATCTGAGCACTGTTGATGACGATATATATAAAAAACAAGGAGGTCAACAACAGTGCGACGATGTTGTAGGGAATCAAGTTTTGATATCAAAGTTCGATCACCCACAATTCGTATAGCCCGCTTTTGAACAGAGTCCAAGAGGGCCAAGATGGAAACAGAAGCAGCACCCCAAACTTGACAAGAGTACTCCATACAGGGACGAATATAGGACTTATGAACATGGAGCAATTGGTATGGAGTGAAAAATTTTTTGCATCTATTTAGGAGGCCGAGTTTTCTAGATGCACTTTTTGCCATTACATGATCGTTCCAGAGTAGGTCCTTTGAAACTGTGACACCCAATAAACGAATGCTTTTACATTCACCTATTGGTTCGTCACACATACTGAATAAAATATCTTTGGGGAAGTCGGTCTTTGATCTGGAAACAATCAACAGCTGTGTTTTGGTAGAGTTGAAATTGACCAGGTTTTGGTCACCCCAATCGGCGACATTTTTTAGGTCTTTATTGTACCAAGAGATCCATCAAAATCGCTTTTAAGAGTTTAAAGTAATTAAAGTTTAAATTAAACTTATCATCGGCAGGTTCCCATCACTTTGTCTAATAGAGCTAAGAAGCTGATCAGTTTCTTGGAATACACATCTACATAATTTGGTAATGCTCATCAAAACTGGTTTATGAACAAAGGCTAAAGGTTTACAAAAACAAAATAAGAAATCCTGCAGTTGTATAAGTTGTCATCACTTTGTGTAACACACCCCAAAAATAATTAGTTGACTGCAACGTTTAACCGAAGTATCATCAAAGAGAAGTAATAGTGTATGTAATAATGTATGTAGCTTCATAATGCTACCGCCTCCGGGTCTACGTGCTCTTTCCTTGGACGTGTGTTAATGATACAGGTGTGGAACGGGTCACGCTAAATGATAAGAAAATGGGCTGGGTCAAGGTGTCATGCGACTTGTGCCGTGCCGATGATCGGCCAGGCTGGAAAAAATAATAATAATTTTAAAAATAAAAACAAAAACACAAATAAACATCAAACATTCACTGCGTTTAGGTGGGAAGCAGGTACAAGTGGCAGGCGCAGGAGTGAGTCTCCTCGTCATGCTGCTGATGTGAGTGTACCAGCGGCAAGTGATAATTCTATGGTACCTAAGGTTCCTCGCGGAGGGGATGTCTCCCGAGGACTCTAAAAGAAAGGCGCTGGAATGGAAAGGGAAGACCCCAACCGTCGCAGCTGAGAAGGTGAAGCGTGCCAGAGAGGCTACGACACCGCAGGAAAAAGCAGCAAAGAAGCCTAGGATAGCCACCCGTCAGGACAGAGGCAGGATCATCTCAAACCAGACATCAGCTACGCTGGTGTAATTAAGACGATTAAGGTGGCTATCCTGGAGGAGGATTATCCCCAGCAGATGCTTAGGACGGAAGAGCTGGGGTTAATCGAGGCAAGGCTAGTGAACCAACTAGCAATAGGATGCGCTGATTACAGGATCGGGTTTGGGAGGATTCACTTCAAAGCTGGTTATGTGATGGTAGAGTGCGACGACGAGCAGACGGTAAAATGGCTCGTGTCTGTTTTTCCTGAAGTGAAAGTTGGTATTCACGTGTGACGTGTAACATTCACGTGTGACAAAATTGGGAGACAATATTCCGATTCCTCACAAGATTACCGTCTTTCTCCCAAGGAGTGCTGGGCAGACCAGTGAGAAATCTCTCGCGCTGCTAGAAGGGCAAAACGCCGGCTTGTTTATCAAGGATTGGAAGCTGTCGGGCAATCGGGATGAGGGCACAGGCTAGCTCCTGACTGAACTAATCGACGACAGGGCAAAGACAGCCTTATCGGAGGTAGGAAATACCCTTAACTATCGATTTGGCAAAGTCTTTGTCCACGGACCAAGAAGGGCGGTTGCGGAAAGAACGGAGGAAAAGGCGACAGGCAGTATCTCGGGAAAGCACCTCAGATACTTTCACCGACAAACGGAGCAGTCGCAACCTTAACGACACCTAATGAGGTGGTAAATATGGTTTTCGAAGAGGTGTAGGATGCTGCTGCAGAGGATTGTAGCAGCATCAAGGATGTGGGGACCGAGGGGCAGGAGAGGTTGTTGATGGATGACGGAGCAGGTACGCCCTCTCCAACAACATCTAATGGAGGCGGCAGGAAAATTGTGCGTGGCCCAAGTGAATGTCCACCACGCCATAGCAGCGTCAGTTGTGGTGGCCAGGACATTCACTGAGAAACAACTAGGGCTCACGCTGATACAGGAACCCTGGATCCACAAAAACAGGGTGAGGGACCTTGTCAACAGCGAGGCGAAGGTAGTATGGGATACTAATGCAGACTCACCCAGACCGTGCATTATGATTAGGAAAAACATTAATTATATTTGTCTTTCAGATTTTCTTACCAGGGACTTGGTGGCTATATCAACTACCATCACACTCGGAGGTATTCGCCGCCAGGTAGTGGTAGCATTGGCATACTGTGCAGGGTACGGGACACAGATACCGCCTATAGAGGTACAGGGGCTGGTGGAATGGTGCAACAAGAAGAAGTGGCCTCTTATCATCGGTTGTGATGCAAACGCTTACAACGAGACATGGGGAAGTACGGATACAAATCAGAGAGGTGAGTTTCTGTTAGAATTTTTAGTAAAAGAAAACCTTAGCGTGTTTAACGTCGGGAACACACCCACCTTTGTCACAAGGGCAAGACAGGAAGTGTTAGATTTAACGGTAGGAAGTATCGAAGTAAGTCAGTTCATAAAGAACTGGAGAGTTTCAAATGAACCCTATCTGTCGAATCATAGAATGATTCTGTTTGAACTGGATAGTACGAAAGAGGAATTACCCCAATTTCGGAGCCCCAGGAACACAAGGTGGGATCCATTTGAGGAGAATCTTAAAGAAAATCTACACCTAATAACTGTTAGAGGGACAGTAAAACACTACACCGCCCTGGAACAAGCTGTAGCGGAGGTAAATCTGGCAATCACCAAGGCGTTTGAAGCCAGCTGCCCAATTACTAAGGTAAAAGAACAGAGGGAAGCGCTTAGGTGCAGCAAGAAGTTGTCAAAATTAAAAACAGAAGTACGGAGACTTTTGATTAGAGCAAAGCAATCCGGAAACTGGGAAGAGTATACCAGGGTGCTTACCACCTACAATAAAGAAAACAGGAAAGCAGTAGTAAACAAAGCCATAAGAGCTCTAATGGTATGCAAAAACCTTGCGGGTAAAACATGGGGGTGTAGCCCAGGTATCCTAAGGTGGATGTATACCATGATAGTTAGACCAGCCATCACTTATGGAGCGGTTGCATGGAGCAAAAGAGCACAGCACAGGGCAAAGAGGGGCAGTTTCAGAACCTTTTGTGATAATATCTCGGCAGCGCCTGTAACGGCTAGGCTGCATAAGGCTTTGACGAAGGACGGTGTCGAGATTAAAACTTCTTTGAGAAGACCGGATGGTACGCATACGGAGGATGAGCAGCAGAGAGCTGCTCTTCTTCTAGAAACACACTTTCCGGGAAGCATAAGCGCGTATATAGAAGACACGGCTAAGAAGAAAACTTAAAGACCTAGCCCAGTGGACTGGAGGGTGGCTGCCTCACTTTTTACGGAGGAGCGTATTAAGTGGGCTATAGACACTTTCCAGCCATACAAATCACCAGGAGTGGACAGTATAGTCCCTAGCTCTCCTGCAGAGGGGGCAGAAGTGGCTGTTATCGCATCTCCTGGGCATATTCAGGAGCAGTCTGGCGCTTGGGCATATTCCAGAACTATGGAGAACGGCGAAAGTGATATTTATTCCGAAAGTAGATAAGAAAGATATCACTCAGCCGAAGTCTCATAGACTCATTAGTTTAACATCTTTCATGTTAAAAAAGATGGAAAAGGTGATCGACAACTACCAAAACCTTGGCGAGATCACCTTTGCAAGATAGCCAACACGCATACAGAACGGGCAGATCAACGTAAACCGCGCTGTTCACGTTGACGAAAGAATTAGGAGTGGCGGTGGACAACAAAGAAGTTGCTATCTGTGCGTTCTTGGACATTGAAGGAGCATTTGATTACAACTCACATGGAGCGATCAGGAGGGCTCTAAGTGAGAAAAAGGTTAACAACACCACTATATACTGGATGTGTGAGATGCTGAGAACTAGAGAAGCAGAAACCAAGGCTGGGGATTGCAAAATCAGTCCTGGCACCACTAAGGGCTGTCTGCAAGGGGGGTCTTATCACCCCTCATGTGAAGTCTAGTGGTGGATGAAATCCTAACTATATTATTTTTTTTTTTTTTTTTTTTTTTTTATTGGAGGGCCTTGAGACTTACAGTTCAAGTAGCACTACGACCTGAAGGTCTATTGTGCTTACCCTGATTTTGTTATTAGTCAGTCGTCGTCTGTGCCGTTACTGGTTGTATTCTGTCATCCAAGTTGAGACTTTTAATAAAATTAATTAGCTCAATTGGAGCGACGTTTTGTGGTAATGGAAGTGTTAGTCTTCTATGACCAAGTTGGTTGTATCTGTGCCCAGAGAGTTCAGGACAGCTGCAGATGACGTGTTCCATCGTTTCCGCGTCCGAGTAGCAGAATCTGCACCTGTCGGAAACAACAAGGCCTATTTTGTTAAGATGGTGGTTTAAAGGACCATGTCCAGTAACGCACCACGTTAAAATTCTTAGAGACTCTCTGTTTAAGTCGATTGTTTTTAAGGGTGAAACAGGGAGGTTACCTAGAAACTTTTTGGAGTGTACTAGTCCCTCTCTGCTTTTCCATAATTTAGCATTTTGTTCCTGTTCCATTGTTTGGATTGTGCTTTTGAGCGAACTCTTGGCCATTCCAAAGCATGGTTCCGGTCCAACAAATTTTTTATTGGCACCTTGCTTTGCTAAAGCGTCAGCGATAGCATTTCCTTGTATTCCTGTGTGGCTAGGTGCCCACACAAGTGTTACTGTGTTATTGCACGAGATTTTTAATAGATTTTGGTAGCATTCCCATACCAGTTTTGAATCAAAGCGCGTAGATTTTAGTGCCAAGAGTGCTGCTTGGCTGTCAGAGATAATATATATTTCAATATTTTGGTATTTTCTTTCAGCGCATAGCAAAGCGCAACTGCTAATGGCAAAAATTTCGGCTTGAAATATGGTTGTTGTGGTGCCTAAAGCAACCGTTTGTTTTGTTCTAGGACCAAACACTCCTGCTCCCGTGCCCATGTTGGTTCGAGAACCATCTGTGTACCAGATGCTGGCGTTATGTGGCAGTGACCGTATGTAGTTTTTAATAAGATCTCTGGCCAATATCTTGACATCAAAGTGCCTGTCTAAATCTATTGTTTTTGGCATACAATCCGAAATATGGTATGTATGCAGTTCAGCTTGTAACTCAGAAAGGATTTTAAGGTGTCCAGTTAGATTACCCGGCTTAAACCCTTCTGTGAGCTGCAGTCTATAAACGCTCAACACCGCTACAGATTTAACATGTAGGTGCAATGGAGAAAGCTTTAGAAGAATCTCCATTGCTGACGTCGGCGTGGTTTTGAAAGCACCTGTGGCACTAAGACACACAAGCCTTTGTATTTTTGTAAACATATTTTGAGCAGTTATTTGGCGCGTTTTAGGCCACCAAACTAAAGCTGCATATGTTAGAATCGGTTTTATAATACTTTGGTGCAACCAAAGTATCATTTTTGGGCTAAGACCCCATGTTTTCCCAAACAGGTTTCTGCATGTGAAGAAAACTTTGTTTGCCTTATCAGAGATATATTTCAGGTGTGGGTTCCAAGTTAGTTTGCTATCCAGGATCACACCTAAATATCTAACCTCTTTTGATGTTTGTATTGGATCGCCGTTTAGAACAGGAGAAACGAAATTGAAGTTTCTCCTGTTTGTGAAAACGACAATGCTTGTTTTTTGTGGGTTGATCGACAGTCCCAATCTGTTGCACCACTTTGATACAATATTAAGAGCTGTCTGGGTTCGACCAGCGACAATGGAGTCATGTTTCCCTCTAACCATGACTGCCAAGTCGTTGGCATAGCCTACAGTGTTGAAGCCGGAATCATTTAGCTTAGTGAGGAGATCATCAGCCACCATTAGCCAAAGCAGCGGAGAGAGCACGCCCCCTTGCGGGCAGCCTCTAGATGCAGTAACAGTCACTGAATAATCACCTAGTGAAGCCGTTATCTTCCGACTCTGTAGCATCTTGATAATCCACGCAATGATAAGCGGGTTTATATTTTTCTTTGTGGCCATTTCAATGATAGCATTGAAGTGGACATTGTCAAAGGCTCCTTGTATGTCCATAAATGTACAAACAAGTGCCTCCTTATAGTTTAGGGTGCTCTCAATTTCTTTCACCATTTTGTGCAACGCCGTTTCAGTAGATTTCCCAGTCTGATAGGCGTGCTGGCTAGAGTTGAGAGGGTTTTGTTTGAGACATACATGACGGATGTGATAGTCCAACATCTTTTCCATTGTTTTTAATAGAAAAGATGTAAGACTTATGGGTCTGTATGATTTGGCTTCATTTGGTTTTTTTCCTGGCTTAGGTATAAAAACAACTCTGGTTTCTCGCCATATCTGAGGAATGTAAGCAAGGCGAAAGCTTGCTTTGAACAAACGCATGAGGTATGGAAGAATGATTGTTAGACCCTTTTGCAGAAATACCGGAAAAATTCCATCACCTCCTGGAGATTTATACGGACCGAAGGATTCTGTAGCCCATCTCGCTTTGTTGGGGGTGAAAATTGTGTTGGTTAAATGATCTGCATTACTTTTAGTTGCAGGATCTAGAAGACGTACGTCTTCGTTGGCATTATCTTCCGTGCTCCATTTTATTGAGCCCGGAAAGTGGGTTTGAAGTAAAGTATCTAGTGTCTCAATACAGCTGGTGGTATACGTACCACTTGGTTTGCAGATTGAGCCTAGAGGGTTTGTGTGATCAGACGACATCAATTTTTGGAGTCGAGCTGCAGCAGGCAGATTATCTATCGTATTGCAGAGCTCTTTCCAGCTATTTCTTTTTGATTGTCTGAGTTCTTTATTATAATTGGTTAGAGCTACTCGGTACTCTGTCCAATTATTTGTTGTTTTTGCTCTGTTAAAGAGCTTGCGAACTTTATTCCTTTTCCTCTCCAAGTTACCATTCCACCAAGGTACATCTCTGCATCTTTTGGATTGAGTTATTGGAGTATTAAGGTTGTATGCTTCAGTGATAATTTCTTGTAAATTATTTGCTGCAGAGTCAAGCTCAAATGTAGAGTTGATACTGCTGCAACTATTTACATTATCATGAAGGTATGTTGTGTAAAGTTCCCAGTTGGTTTTTCTTGGGTTTCTAAAGTACTGGATGCTCTTCGGGTAGTGTTCTATGTTGAAACATATATAAGCATGATCAGACATAGAAGCTTCCTTCGAAACATGCCAGTTCTTAATATGGTTAGTAGCGTTTATGTTAGTTAAAGTAAGGTCAAGGACCTCGCCTCTGATTGCGTTTCTAAAGGTAGGCTCACTACCTTTGTTTGCAATAAACATATTGTTTGTATACAAAAATTGGAGCAGACGCTCGCCTTTTGTGTTAATGTTGCTACTTCCCCACACGATGTGATGAGCGTTAGCATCACACGCTATTATGAGGTTATAGTGGTTATTGTTGCAATACTTGATGAGTTTCTCTACCACTTCTGGTGGTGTCTCGTCCTCATCCCCCGGGAAGTATGCAGAAGCTAAAATGAATTTACGAAATCCACCTTGAGGAAGATGAATTTCTATCTGGACCGTTGTAAGATCTCTACAGATAAATTCATTCAACGGAAATATTTTCAGATGTTTGTTGAAGAGAATCGCGGTTCGCGGTCTTTCCACATCTGAGAAATAGATCAGTTTTGTATTTTTGTTTGACGATAGACCTTTTATTCTTTTGCTGTCTGCCCACGGCTCCTGTATAAATGCAAGATCGTGAGCATCCTGTTCAATTAACCGGTTCAAATTAACTGAGGCCATTTCTGATCTGTGCAGATTAATCTGAACGCAACTTAATTTAGGTACTAGAGATTTTTGTCTATATCGTACAGATCTTCTGTCTGACTTAGAGTAAGCTGGAGAATCAGAAATTACCATAGAGTCAGACATGGTGTGTGTACTATCCGAATAAACTATATTAACTATATTAAGTAACCAGGGCATTAAATGTCTTGGGTACGCGGATGACATTGTCATTATCGCCAGAGGTAAGTTCGAAGAAACACTTTGTGATATAGTACAGAAGGGACTGAATCTGGTAGATACTTGGTGCACATCTGTGGGACTAAAACTCAATCTGAGTAAAACCACGTTGGTCTTGGTGAACGAAGAAAAGAAAACTTTACATGAAACCCATCATGATGAGGGGCTTCATAATTGAATCGGTACAGGAGACTAAATATCTAGGAGTAACTCTTTCTAGCAAACTCCTGTGGAGAAGCCACATGAAAGCAGTGGTAAACAAAGCCGTAAGCGCTCTAATGGTATGCAAAAACCTTTCGCGTAAAACATGGGGGTGCAGCACAGGTATCCTAAGGTGGATGTATACTATGATAGTTAGACCAGCCATCATTTAAGGAGCGGTTGTATGGAGCAAAAGAGCGCAGCATAATACTGGGAAAACTGAATTGGAAAAGGTGCAGAGGCTGGCCTGTATCTGCATAACGGGGGCAATAAGGACTTGTCCTACCGCGTCAATGGAGATGCTGTTAGGACTGGTTCCGCTACACTTGCAGATTAAGAGCGTAGCTAGGGAAACCATACTGAGATTTAGTATGGAGGGTATGGTTAAGGGAAAGATCGTAAAGTCTAACTATCGGGATAGTCTTTCAAGGGATAATCCCTTGCTTGAGTTTCCTAAAGATGGAATGATTAAGCAGTACAACTTCGATAAGAAATATGCATTGCAGTTGTGCAAAAAAGCGGAGTTGAGCAGTGAATACGCTACGTACCATCTGGGTAACGATGTTATCAAACGGTACGCGGATGGGTCAAAAACCGGGGTCTGGGTGGGCGCCGGAGTATTTAGACCGAAAACCAAATACTTTGAGCCCTGTTATATATAAAATATGTTCTTGTTCTGCAGACTGTGTAGTATAAAAATATATGTATATATATAAATAATAATCAATTGAATTTCAATTTATATTTTATGTATTTATATGAGATGATTATTTTTATGCATATAAAACCGGTAATTTAATTTTAAGAGATTTGCTATATGTATTTAAAAGATTGTTTATAATTTTTTGATGATTCAAAAATAAACTTAACTTGTAATCAGTCAGCTGAGATATTTAAATAAAATAAAATTATATTTAATAATTTAAAAGTTATTGGTCTGAATTATTTATTTAATTATTACAAGTAAAAGATATTAAAGAGCCCATGGTTACCTACCCCAGCGTCTTCCAGGCTGAGATATGTGCAATCGAAAAATGCGCAAAAATTTTGCTTAAGAAGGAAATATAAGAATAAGAGAATTGCCATCTTATCAGACAGCCAAGCAGCAATCAATGCGTTACGCTCATACACCATCACATCCAAAATTGTTGGAGACTGTGTGAGCAAGCTAAATAAGCTTGGGAATAGTAACAAAGTAACAGTTTACTGGATACCTGGTCATGCGGGTATCGCAGGTAATGAAAACCGACAAATTAGTAAGACGAGGTGCTTTAACATCGTTTGTTGGTCCGGAGCCCTTTTGTGGACTGGGGACTAAAGCCATTCACGAAAGGATGAGGGAAGCAATTATGACGGATTGGTCCAAAACCTGGAATAACACCGAGGGTCTAAGGCAATCCAGTTGATTGGATCGTTCAATCAAAAGAGAGCAGCAATGTGCTGTAGGGTAAATAGGATTAATCTAAGAATACTGACAGGGGTTCTTACAGGACACTGTAAACTAAGAAAACATCTTAATAACATTGGGGTGGAGCAGAGAGACGAATGTAGATTTTGAATTTTGGAAGAAGAGACCCCAGCCGATCTTCTCAAAGATTGTGGAGCCTTGATCTACATGAGAAGGTTTGATCTGGGGGGTGGTACATTGACGGGCATGATCTGCATAAACTTAACCCTCTCCATATCCTGAAGTTCCTGAAGGAAGCTGGGCTGGAGGAGGTGCTCTAACTGGGTAGTCACCAGAGAGTAGTAGGGTGGGGTACAATAGATCATTTTGGTCGCAGTACAAAATATAACCACCAAATTTAAATCTAATCTAATCTAATCTAATAATGTATGTAATATTAACGATTAAATTATAATTTAATAATTATAGCTTCTGTTCTTAAATTATCAGTTAATAACCAGAAGGGTTAATAACCAGAAGAAAGTTGATGGAAATATAACTCGTGAGAAAATTAGTTTTACGACTATCCGATTAGTTTTGTTTTGAGTTTTGTTCATAATGTTCAAAATCTAAAAATCGATCTTCATCACATAATTAATCCCGAATCAATAAAAAGTCCATTTCCTCTAATCAAAGATAGAAATCGTGATAACTCATTTTCTTTATTTCGAACAATCAAATGGAATAGTAAAGTTTTCGTTTTTTTAATATTGAAGACAAAAGTTTAATTTAGATAATATTAGAATAAATGAATAAATTAAATTTATGAGAATTTAATTTTTTTACTTATGTTTTCTTAATGTTTTCCTATAACTTATTTCGGTAGAGTTGATGGAACGATCAATAATACTTTGACTATCATAGAAGAAATTTGCTTATTAACTAACATTGTCTACATCCATAAACCTTTAATTTTGCAAAAATAGAAAGAAATAAATAAATAAAAAACATATTGGAACAAGAAAAGTGACGGTTAAAAGTGACGAAAAAAGGGAAGGGAAAGCTTTACGTACGATATTTGGCTTAAAAACCATTTAGCTAATTACACCCGATACAAATTTTATAATCAAAACAAAAAAAACTAATAAACGTTAATAATTGGAAAAGTAGTATATTGTTTTTATTTATCTTCTTTAACCATATCAATCAAAATTTAAAAGAAAATAACAACAAAATAAATAAGTTATTTTTCTGGTTGAACAGTTTTTACATAAATAAGATTTTACGGAGACAAAAAACCAAAGACAAACTTATAATAGATTTCAGAATTAGTTGGAGTCTTAATTACTTTTTGATTTTTATTATGGGAACTTTGTTAATTTTTAAGATGGGAAATTTATATCGTATAGTACTGATGTTATTTATTTTCTGAACATTTGATAGTATATTGTAGTATTGTACAACGATGTCAAAATGAAGCTTATTTGAAACTTAATGAAACACTTGAAGTGATCAGCCCTGAATCAGTTCACATAGATCGTTTACCACTATCGTTGGGATAAGATTTGCCTGAGAAAAATGCTAGTCGATTCCTTGTTTAAAAAACCAATAGAAAAAAGACAAAATAAAATCAAAAAAACATACCTATTCTATGCTTACTATATGCTAATACTTATATGAAGTCATTTCTTAGCCAATTTTATAATAGCCTTTAAACAAGAAACTAATAACTACAATTAAAATTTTACAAACGATAAAATTTATATATAAAGAAAGACTGCGAGAAATAACAAATCGCTTGAGATCATAGAGTATAAATATAAATACAGAGAGAACATAACTATAAAATTGTATGAAGAGAGACATGAAAATAGTGATTGCTGATGTGTCATATTCAATATCTCTGTTCTCCATTTTGATTTGATTTTATTTACAGCCACAAACTAATTTATTAAATTATAAATTAAAAACAATTAAATAATTTTAAACGAAAAAAAGGTGTAGTAGGAAGTTTGTCTGGTGGTCCGTGAAGGTCCACCAGTTGTTGGTCGTGTACGCGAAATTCACTCTGCCACTAGCTCGATTGAGTGAAGGTTCTTCCGACCAACCTCTTTGAAAGAAATTTTAAACTAACTAGAATCACATACGTGTGTGCCTCAAAACACCACCCAGGTTTGATGGGTGGTTGCACTGCCGAGTCACAACTGTCCCTAAATTTAAATTACGTTAGCACATCATTTTCTATATATACATAAACACTACCACAAAAAAAACCAAAGCTTTGCAGCCACTCCAAACCGAATTACAATTTAAAATAAAATTCTAAGGCACTCTCCCTATTCCATAATAACTCTATGTCAATCACTCACCGCATCACCGCTCCTAATTGTGTTGGTCCTCGGGTTAAGTATATTCTTGCTGCTTCTTTTTCCAGATACATATCTCCACCAATTCGTTCATAAATTATTTGTTCACATTTACTTCAATTTCGGGTTCCTCACATAAAACGCTTTCGGTTGACTTTTCTAATTAATTTACTTTAAAACATTACGTGATTAATTAATCACAAGTTCCCAAACAATTAACCTTATTACACAGGTTCTTAATTTGTCGCTTAATTACCTTTTCTTTACGTAAACGTTAATTAACACAAATTTTATCACTACAGTTCTAAAATGGGGTAGCGAAAATCCGAAATTCTACGTCCACGCCGTGCTACCTGGGTAACGCTAACAGAATTAGGTTTGTGTAGTTGAGAGGGGCAGAGTAAATACTGCTTATACTCAATGATTCTGCACCATGGCGAGTCATTTACGCCATAAAACCAATGCAACTCAAGCGTCTGTTCTCCATGTTAGGGGCGGCTTGGAGCGGGCGTCTGTCTTGGATCAAGCGGCTCGCTATATAAATGTGTAGAAAGCGTCTGTTCTCCATGTTAGGAGGCGGCTTGCAGCGGACGTCTGACTTGGATCAAGCGGCTCGCTATATAAACGTGTTAAAAGGTTGTTTCTTGTGACCTTAAGATGCAGAACGAACCCATTCACGAAAATTTGGGTTGGGCGAAGGGCTAACACCCCATTTCCGTAAAAAAATTATTGTCATGAATTCTGTACATAGGCCTCGGAATATCTCGGAATCATTATTGGAACGACCTCGGAAACTGTACCCGGACTACGATTTAAAAATGGGAACCTGGAACGTGCTAAGCCTTAGAAGACCAGGAGATCTCCTAAGACTCACACAACAAGTCGAGAGCTACACACTGGATATAGTGGCATTACAAGAACTTAGATGGCAAGGTAGTGGAATCCATGAAACAGCGAAAGGATACACTCTTTATTATTGCGGTCATCAAAACGGAGGAGAATTTGGAGTTGGCTTTCTTATACATCGTCGCGTGAATCAGCATGTTATCGACTTCTGGCCCAATCAATATGCGGTTATGCACACTGAGAATCCGCACGCAAAAATTCAATGTAACGATCGTCAATGTTCATGCACCTACTGAAGATAAAGCAGATGATATTAAAGACCTGTTCTTCCTAGAACTCGAAGAAGTCATAAATAAAATCCCGCGGCACGATATAAAAATCGTGGTAGGTGACTTTAATGCTCAAATCGGTAGGATTGCAGAACTTAAAACACATATCGGCCCTAACAGCTTGCATCATACCAGCAACAATAACGGTTTTCGCGCAGCCGAGCTGGCTATGATGTATGATCTAGTAATTTCTAGCACTTTCTTCCCTCACAAGAGAATCCACAAGGCAACGTGGAAATCAAATGACGGAAGAACGGAAAATCAAATCGATCACGTCATGATTTCTAAGAGACACTCCACAAGTGTAACTGACGTTCGATCATACAGAGGTGCTGATATGGACACTGATCATATGCTTGTCATCTTTAAGTACGAGTGCAAATTATCATCTACATTTAATAGACAAGCAAAAAAGACCGTGCGCTGGAACGTCGATGCATTTAAACATCCGGAAACGCTGAACAGATATCAGGAAATTGTAACGCAAAGCATAGAAGAGCATGACATCTCTTCTGAGATGCCATTTAACATACAAGAAGAATGGCAAACGCTTCAATCAACCATTATAGCCGCAGCACAAACTACAATCGGAAAGCGGCCACCGAAATCACACAACGAATGGTTCGACGACGAGTGCCGCCAATCCGTTGAACATAAACAAAAACTGCGAGAAAAATGGTTAACAAGGAACACCCGAAGCTCCCAAGCTGATTATCTATGCGCCAGGAAAGCCTCAGCAAAACTTCTACGTAAAAAGAAACGCGAACACATGAAGAGCTGCATCGAAAACATCGACCAACATGCGGCGAACGGAAATTCAAATGAGTGCTTTGCCAATGCGCGGAATCTGACAAAAGATTTCCACCCAAGATCTACAGCCATCAAAAATGAAAATAATGAACTTACAACAAGTGAACGTGATGTGCTGGCAGTGTGGCGATCCCACTTTCAAGACCTATTGAATAGGACGAATGAAGTTCATCCTATTCGAGCAATTGCTCCATCAACTGAGGAGATTTTTGTCCCTTACCCAGCAATAGAGGAAGTGGAAGCTGCAACTAAAAAACTGAAAAATGGCAAATCACCAGGTTTCGATGGAATTCGCGCAGAACTTTTGAAAAATGGAGGAGCAGCTCTGGTCTCACGTATATACGATCTGATTCTTGCAATCTGGGACCAAGAAGAACTACCTGCTGAATGGAAAACAGCTCTCATTGTTCCGCTACATAAGAAAGGTGACCGTCTAAAGTGTGAAAATTATCGTGGCATCGCACTGTTGAACACTGCATATAAAATACTAGCTAATGTTGTACTTGCTCGACTCATTCCGTTCGCCGAATCTATCATCGGTGACTATCAGTGTGGTTTTCGTCCCAACCGTTCAACCACAGATCAATGTTTTACCTTAAGGATGATTCTGGAAAAATGTTGGGCGTACAACATCAGCATTCACCAGCTCTACGTTGATTTCAGGCAAGCATATGATAGTATCATCCGCGACAACCTCTGGTCTGCACTTATATGCCTTGGTATTCCAGAGAAACTTGTTTCTCTGTGCAAACTCACAACATCGGGATCAAATTATAGAATAGTAATCGAAGGGTCAGTTTCTGATCCTTTCGATATAACATCAGGTGTTCGACAAGGTGATGCACTCGCGCCTGTACTGTTTAATTTGGCGCTAGAGTACGCGATAAGAAAAAGGCGAATTGAGACGCAAAACTGCATATATAATAAATCTAGTCAAGTTCTTGGCTACGCAGATGATATTGTGCTTCTCGGACGTAGAACGAGCGATATTAAAGATAGTCTCTCTCAGCTTGAAAGAAATGCTAAACGACTTGGATTATGCATCAACACCGGCAAGACTAAAGTGCTAACAACATCAAAGAACATACCTCCTGGAAATCTGGATACTGGCGACTACGAAGTGGAACGCGTGGAAAACTTCAAATACCTCGGGTCTGTAATAACATCGTCAAATGACATGCAGGCAGATATCAAAGCCCGTGTCTCTGCCGCATACAGAGTTTTCTACGCATACTCAAAACTTCTGCGATCAAAACATCTTTCGCGGTCGTGTAAGCTCACACTTTACAAAACTATAATTCGAC
Organism: Diogma glabrata; assembly: GCA_963693315.1. Taxonomy (NCBI): domain Eukaryota; kingdom Metazoa; phylum Arthropoda; class Insecta; order Diptera; family Cylindrotomidae; genus Diogma; species Diogma glabrata. The sequence continues at coordinate 192,375,160 of OY856188.1, read as the reverse complement.
CTGTGCTTACATTTGGAAGTGAAAGCTGGACACTGACTTCCTCCGATTGTAGAATTTTATCAACATTTGAGAGGAAGGTCATACGAACAATTTATGGTCCATGTAAAGTTGCTGAAAATCAGTATAGAATCCGAATGAATCACGAAATCAGACAGCTTCTTGGAGGCTGCGATGTAATCGGATTCATTAAATCTAACCGGATCAGATGGTTTGGTCATGTAGAAAGGGCTCCATTAGAAAGAATGATAAAAAAAGCGTCCCAACAACAACCAGCTGGTGTTCGTCGAAGAGGAAGACCTAGACAACGCTGGCGTGATGACATCATCCAAACCTTCTTGATATAGGATGTCGAAACTGGGGTCAACTGGTCATGGAACGAGATGATTGGAAGCTTATTGCACAGACGGCAAAATCCCTTCATGGGATGTAAACGCCAGAGAGAGAGAGAGAGAGAGTTCTAAAATGCAATATTTAAAAAAACTACAAAACACTACAGTTCTAAAATGCAATATTTAGAAAATGAAGATAATAACACAATAAATTTTTTGGATTTATCAATAAAAAATGTAGATTCAAAACACACATTCAAAATATTCCGAAAACCAACCCAAACGGATCAAACAATAAATTTAATAAACAATAAACAATATCACATCATCCATACCAACATAAACTAGCTGCCTACAACCACATGATCAATAGATTGAACAATATACCTATGAATGCAGAAAATTATCAAAACGAATTAAACAACATAAAATACATAGCCAGTAAAAACGGATATAAAAACAAAATAATTGACACATTAAATAGAAAATATAAAAACAAGAAAAATTTGCAAACTCTAACAACATTAAAAGATGAAGAGAAATTAGCAGGCAAAAAATACGTATGCGTAACATACAATAAAACAACATTCAAAATAATGCAAAAAACTTTAAAAAAATATGGATACATTACAGCTTACAAAAACAAAAATAAAATAGAAAATTACCTAAAAACCAAAAAAACCCAAACCTTAGACACAGGTGTTTATAACCTTGCCTGTGACGACTGCAGTAAATTTTATATAAATTTTATACTTTCCGCATGGAGGGATCAGTTTTTATTTTTTTTTTATTTTTGATCTACGGGTGTGACAACCCCGCGTACTCCAGTCCCTGTTATTGACGGATGAACTGTGGCGGTGGCGGATGAACTGTATTCAGTCAACGGTAGCACCCTCAATCTTAGCTGTGAAATAATCCTTGATAATGAGACGCTTTTGCTTCCTTGAAGAAACGAGGCTTCATATAACTATGTGTGGGCTTTGATCTTTAAGAAAGACAGTGCGTCACAGGATCAAGGAATATGCCACCGGCTGGATTATTGGCAACTACATTTTTGTTTTGTTTCAGCAATTTTTTGTAAAAATTTGCTATTTACTTTTTAATTTACTTTTATTTTCTCTATTCTATCATAAAATATTGGCCTATGTCATATTTTATCAGTGATAGGATTTTTTGTTTAGTTATCCATTCTTTAACAAAAAATATAAAACAAGAAAAGAAAGATTTACGTCCATCAACACCTTTGAATGTAGGTTGTTGTGGGACCTTAGTCTTAAAAGGTTTTTATGTGTTATTGTGATACATATTGTAATTCCTACTACACAACACATTTTATTAAAAAAAAAAAAAATTAGGTCAGACGGGGCGGTCCTCCACAAAAAGATTTATTGAGCACACCAATGAAATTAACAGAAGCGATCTAAAATCCAGATATGCCCAACATTTAAAAATAGAAAAACACAAATACACCAATATCAACACAAATTTAACCATATTACATAAAAAAAGAAAAGGACAACATCTAGATAGATTGGAAGAAATAGAAATATATAAACATAAAAACAATAGCAACATTTTAAATGATAAAATCAACACTAAAACTAACAAAATATATGACATAATAATAAAAAATAGCAGTTGAAATAGTATATAAGTAGTAGTTTAAGCAAAAATTGTAATAATTATTTAAGAACTGAGGATGACGTAAGTCGAAATCGATATTTCCAATTAATCGATAATCCAATTTGTTTTTATCCCATGTAAACTAACTTAACACTTCTTACACTAGACTTCCAATCTTTAACCTTTCCAACCCAACAAGCTAAACTTTACAACTCCAGTCTAAATAAAAGAAACCGACCCATTTTTCAACTAAACTGTCTATCTCACCAAACTCAATATTTCCAAACTAACTCATTAACTACTCAAAACTAAATACCTCACTTAAAAAAACCAATTCAATAAAATTCTTATAGCACGAGTCATAAAAAATTCGTCAGCATAAATTTTCTTATACAAAACCAGTAAATAAACAATTCTTTTTAATTAGGTGAAAAAGTATAACATGAATTTAATACTGGTTTTCGGTGTCAAATGTACTCATAAGCAATAATGTATTGCACACAATATAAGCTAAAAGTATCTGAAAATGTATAATTACAATTTCAAGGTACGCTATAGTGTATTACTATAGGTGAAGAGGACGGATAATGGAAGTATATCTGATTAAGTAAATCTTGCCCATTACAGGACAGGACGAAAGGAGAAAGTTCGTCTTATTACATTCGCCCTGAGAATCAAAGAAAAAAATCAAGAAGTGAAATGGGAGCCGGGCTCGAACCCAAACCCCGAGATAGACTCTCAGGTTCTACCGACTGCATTAGCAGGGCCAGACAAAAAAAATTAAGGCCGAGGTCTGAATGAAGATAAGAAAACCAATATAAAAAAAAGGATTTTTCGGATAATAGGAAGTCAATGAGAACTTGAGAATTTCAAGGTCCGCTATAGTATATTGCTATAGGTGAAGAGGACGGATAATGGAAGTACATCTGATTAAGTAAATTTTGCCCATTACAGAGGGAGAAACTATTATTTTTTTGAGCAAAAGAGAGGAAAACAAAAAAACGATTTAACATAAATGGTCACGCTAAATATTAGTTGTGGTAATCGGTTTCACGAGATCAATCTAACTAACTCACACAATCGAAGAATGTGAAAAAATTATTGAAATCTTTTGCAGAACCCTTTTACAAAACCCGTCATTTTGTGAATGACACATGGTAAACATCTGAGAAAGTCAATGAAACCCTGTTTCTTAAAAGTTTTAATTTGAGTTGATGAATTACCACTGCAGCATGAAGCCTAACATACTTCGAACAATCATCTACAACGAGACTCAAGGAACAAAGCAACAGTATGTGATTTAGTTAAAATAATCAGTTATATATTGAGTGTAGACTACTTCCAGAATTTTAAATTCATATTACAACCATAAAACTCTTAAATAATTGAAACATTAAAATCTTAAAATCTCATCAAATCCCTTAAATTATTTTTCATATTCGATCAAAGTTAATAAACAATTAAAAGAAACAAAATTATTAACCTTATTATCTTCTTAAAAATAGAAAATAAATCTAGGCTTAATACTAATAATATAGGTATTTGTTCATTATACTAAAATTAATGTTATACTTAGACATGATCATTAATTTCACGATCAACTATTTAGCGCTGATCAAATTAAATCATCTAACCTAAAAATAATAATAATACAAAAAAAATCTTTTTTTTTTTTAAATTATTCAAAGCGATTATAATTAATTAATTATTTGTAAATTTAAATTTAATTCAGATTATTATCGATTTTTCTTATGAATAGTTTTTAGGCTCAGATTTATGTAAAATAATAGATTTTGGTTGAATATTTTTTTTTCAATTTCAGGTTGGTGACTTTTCACGAGATAACGTTACGTCTTCAAAAGCTATAAATTAAAGTTTTATTTCAGGATATATAAATTAATTTTAAAGTGTTTTGTGTTCTTTACTTTTTTGTTAGAGATCAGGTGACAGGTGTGCTAGCTGGGTTAATGATAATGTGAAAATTGGTTTATTTATAAGAAATTTAAATATTTTAATTGATAATATTTAAACTAATTTTTATTACGATCAGGTGCTTTGATGATCTAATATGACATCTAAATTTAACTGTATATTTCAGGAAGCACGATGTGTGCTGTATATGATTTTCTTTAGATAATAGATGACTTAAAAATCTTATCACGTAATAAAATATGAAATTGGCAATTGGCATCCCTCTGCTATTGTCAGTGTTATGTGATATCTCACGTTAACTAATATGTTAATAGCCGGAGCTGGAGTACGCAGGGTTGTCACAATAGTAGATCAAAAATTAAAAAAAAAAGAAGGCAGTGTTAAGGACTGCTGACAGAAGTGAAACCTTAAATCTGTAAAATAGCTGTATTTTTTTGTATCTTCCAATTATTGTAGCATCGCAAATTAAAATTTCAGATTGTTAAATTAAAATTATTCTGGGTTTGACATCTATCAGTATTCCAAGCAACTATTATATACATTTTTATATTTAAAATAATCAAAACATATCATATAAAAATTTACGTCTATCAACACCAAAGCATGTTGTTTTGGGCCCTTATTCTTACTCTTTGTTGTGGCACACCTTGTAATTTCTACTACCAAGCATTTTATTAAAAAAAAAAGCGTATCATCAAAGAATATTCCATAACTTAGAGTAAGGGATGGTATCGTTGATTTAAAATACTTCATCCGCCAGCACCCCTAAGATATCACTTTGGCTAATGAGATTGCACTGCTGTTGCCAGTGGTATAGCTATCTCAAGATAACTCATATGCCAATAGCAGGGACTAGAGTACGCGTGGTTGTCACACCCATAGATCAACAATTTTAAATTTTACAAATCTTCCTGCGGAAAGCTAAGTAAATTCATTGGTATTAATGAGAATTTTCGCCTTTTGCAAATCACTATCAGCTAAGTGCCACCATTTTTAATTAGTTTATTTATCATGATTGCCATCCATGTTTAATCATACAAAAGCTATGCTGCTTTGTATAGAATTTATGCGATTTCCGTCGCGTAATTGTGAGTTTAAAACCGATAGAATCGATGTTATCAAGTATCAAGTTACAAGTATTAAGTCTTCCCTTAATTTTAGAAACATGTATTACATACAATTCCAAACCAACAACATATTTTTTGAAGATGATAAAATTTGTAACATCATTATGTGTTAAATTCCAATACATATAATTTTGATATCCAAATGTAATTGTTTCAGGTTATACTATCTTTCTTACGTTATTTTTAATTTCATAAAAATTATGTTCAACAAAAAAAACATTGATCAAAGCAAACTACCGTTTAAAACAATAGTTAAATAAAAAGCAAATTAAGGGTACACAATAACTTCCCAAATTTTCATGATGATTAATGTATTAATGCATAAAGGACAAACAGACATACTTCAAATTTTATACACAGGGTGTCCCACGAAAGTTGTCCCACCGGTTAACTGTGGATGCCTTGGAATAGCGCTAACAACTTTTGTTCAAGCAAATTTGCGAAACATGCGAAACAAAAACAAAAATGAAAAAAAACTAGTAGGGTAGGGTGTGACCATAGCGGCCACGCCAAGAACTTCCCGTTAAGTTAAATAGGTAACATAAAGATATTTTCTTAAAACTTTAATGAATTGAAATTCTCTTTCTAAGACTTGCAATTAATCGTCATATTTTCATCTTTTGGTTACACTGGAAAGAAGATTTTCATTGCACCATATATTTAAAAAAACTAACGGTGGAGTCTACTTAAAGTCTACTTTGTCAACGTTGCTGAAATTTTTTCGATTTTTATCATACAATAACACCATTTTTAGGGTTTCGTACTTTGAAAAAGTAAAAACGGTACCCTATTGGTGAGACTTCGGTGTCCGTCCGAATTTCTACATAATCGATTTTCTCAAAAACTATAAGTGCTATCAACTTGAAATTTTTTACAGTTATTCAATATATTTGTCCACGCCTACTGACAACACAAAAGTTTTGAATATTATTTTTATCAATATTTTATGGACATTGATAAGGAGATAGTAAAACAAAAGTTTGTTTTAAGGAATCGAGTTTGGTTTAAAAAAATCCAATCCAAAAAAAATCCAAAAATCCAATCCTTGGTTGTTATAATTTCAAATGTTCATTGGAGGGGGTTGAGAGTAAAAATTACGAAAACAAAATATTTTTGGTCATGTCAAGTGGGGGGTATCATATGAAAGGTTATTTTTTTTCTAGTCTAAAACAGTTTTTTTCTAATTTTCGAAAGCACAGTAATGGACTTATTTTAGAAAAAGTGAAATTTTAGTTTTGTCCCCCCCTCCCACTTATCTTCGAACATTACAAAAGAAAAAATTTTAAAAAATTCACGGTTGTAGGAACTTGGCAATAAAAAAATGAAAAATTTTTTTTGGTTGTTATAATTTCAATTGTTCTTTGGAGGGGGTTGGAGTAGAAATTTTGAAAAAAAAATATTTTTGACTTGGACAAGTGGGGTGTCATATGGAAGGTGATTTTTTTTGTAGTTCAAAATAATTTTTTTGTATTTTTCGAAAACACGGTTTCTGACTTATTCATAAAAATGTGAAAAGTTGTTTCTCTCCCACTCTTTATCTTCGAACATTACAGAAGCGAAAAATTGAAAAAATTCACGGTTATAGACAATGTTGTAAAGATTGAACGAAAACTATAGCGGTTAGCTAATTATTTCAGATGTTCCTTAGAGGGGGTTGAGAGAAGAAATTTCGAACAAGTTGCAAAACGACTATAAACATTACAAAAACCTTATGCTCTAAGTTTCAACAAAATTAAATGTCAAGACTGAGAAGTCTAAAAAAACAGTTGTTCAACGAACCACAGACATCCTCCCCGAATCCTTTGCCAAATTTTGAAAATAGCTGATTCAAAATAGCACATTTTCCATATTCAAATAAAACCGGATGCGTTTGCGGCTCATTTTAATTCAAAAGTTTCATCAAGTTTTCATGCGTTTGAGTAATGAAAATAACGCCTATTTTTCAAATTTTCTTAAAAAAACTCAAAAAGTAAGATAGCAATTGTTTATACAAATGTCATTATAAATGGCTGACATGATGAAAAACAAAATGGGAGGTAAATGATCTTGATAGCATTATTTATTCTAGTAATACTTGCAAAAGATGATATTCAGTTTTTTGGAAACCCCTAAAAAATAAATGTACTGATTTCATTAGAAAAGACTGGGCTGCAGGTTACACCAAGATATATCGATTGTGACCATTGAAGTTGAAATCGGATCATCCGTTGTTGAGAGAGCGTTGGACAAATGTTTGTCCACATACGATGATACACACGCACATACCCACACACACTACATACTGCCAGCTAAAAATAGCCTAAACAGCTTCAGGTGGTCTTGAAACGTAAAGATATTATAAAAATTTCGATTTCAAAAATCGACCCAAAACAATAACTTCTCATATCGGAAAGTTAATAAACAGTTGACCAGGCAATCTCCTCTCGAACCTCTGACCTTTTTGTCAAATTTAGAAAATAACTCAGGTTTTTGATATTCAAGTAAACCCGGATGCGGTTGCAGCTCATTTACATACAAAAGTTTCATCCAGATATCATTCGTTTGCATAAAGAAAATAACACGTAGTTTTTTCACATTTTGTTGAAAATCTCAAAAACTAAGATAGCAATTGTTTATACAAATGTCATTATAAATGTCTGGCATGCTGACAAGCAATATGGAAGCTTCATGACCTTGATAGCATTATTTATTAATCTCATGATATTTGCAAGAGATGATTTTCAGTTTTTTGGAAACCACTAAAAAACAAATGATATAATTTCGCTAGAAAAGGACTGGGCTCTAAGTTACGACAAGATAGATCGATTGCGACCATTTTCGTTAAAATCGACCCATCCGTTGTTGAGAAATCGTTGGGCAAAAATTCTCCACACAGCGATATACACATACATACACACACACACACACACATACAGACTGCCAGCTAAAAATAGTCTAAACAGCTTCAGGAGGTCTTGAAACGTAAAGATATCAAAAAAATTCCGATTTCGAAAATCGACCCAAAAACAATAACTTCCCATATCGGGAAGTTAAAAAATATTAAAAAATGAAGAAAAAAAAGTGCATGAAATGCTTTTCTGCGAAATGCTTGAACAAAAGATGTTAGCGCTATTCCAAGGTATCCCCAGTTAACCGGTGGGACAACTTTCGTGGGACACCCTGTGTATTCAATATTTATTTAGCATGATGACTCGAATGCAAATTGCAAAAGACAGTAGCAATATGACCTTAAAAAACTGCATTATAGATCAATTTTTTAAAATTCGTAAAAAGAAATTTTTATTATTTTTATGAATTCATTAATAAAAAAAATAATTTTAATGGTATTTAATGAAAATTAAGAAAAAAAACAATAAAAAAATATGTACCAGACCATGGAATTGAAACTCACGACCTACAGAACATCAGTCGAGCGCGATATCCACATCGCAATTTGAAACAGTAAGAAATGATAGATGTATTTCATATTTAAAAAAACATTTTTTTGTTCTTCGAAAATGCATATTAAAAATGGTAACGCGAATATATAAATTTTACCTCATACAAAATTGCATAACGCGGCTAAAGAAGTTTTCACTTCAAAAAATACAAATCAGGAAAAACTGATCAGTCCATACGTTTTAAAAAAGTTTTCAGAACAAAACTAAAATGTAACAATGCGCAAACTAATCAAGGAATATGCGCTACTCGTTGGATTATTGACAACTACTTTTTAATTTTGTCTTGCAATATTTCTAAAAAATTGCAGTTTGCGTTTTGTTTTATTTCCTCCATCGTATCATAAAATATTGGTCTACGTCATATTTTGCGTCCATTAACACCTCAGCACGCATTTTGCTGTGGGACATAAGTCTTAAAAGAAGAAAAACGTGTTCTAGAATCTAGACCGAATTGTAAAATCTTGATAATTTTTGATTTTTCTGAAACTTGGCATACAAGTAGTATGGACAAAACAAAAACTACGCATTATTTTAGAATTTTTTTTAAGTGCATAGTTTGAGCATAGGAGGCGGGCGCCTCAGCATTTATGAACAATGAAAATTCTGCCAATCCAAAGTATCTTTGAAATTAAATTGCCCAAGAATGGGTATACCGATTTCACCAAATTCTTTTTTGTTTGATAGGTGATTAGTTAATCTTTAGAAAAAAAATAAATTAATCTTTTTATAATTAATTTGAAAATTAAAATATAGGGAGGTCAAAGATCAATTGAATTTTACCTTTTTTTATTTTTTAAGAATATTTCTATTCTTACTCTAAAATATGTCAAACTTATAAGGAGGCTGTTTGTCGTGTTCTTGGGATATTTAATTTTAAAGATTTTTGGTCCGACTAAAATTCTAATTTTTCATTATTTTTTCGAACAATTTTTATTGACAAAAAATTTTAGCTACAATTAAATTTTAATTTTTTTTTAAATAGTTCTATCTTTTATGCTCCCTTTTTTATATCGCAGTCCAAGTTTAGTTGCCGGGGTCGTTGTTGTGATGAGTTTTTAAGGGTTCATAGCAGGTTGTGTTTTTTACGAAAACAAGGGTTAACATGTCAGTCACTCAACCTTTTTTTTTTAAATAGATGGCCCACGATCTGGTAGTGGAATTACATCTTGATGTTTTTAAAACAGCCGTTATATACGTTAATAAAACAAGCTTCTTGATCCATAAATCGCACTTATCATGGAGAATAGACAACTCGCGTTGAAGAGCAATATAATTTTATTATCCTTGTAATTAAATAGTATTAGCTAACGCATTATAAATTTATTTTTAAATATTTTCAAATAAACCAAAACTTTCTTTACACAAAATTCAACAACATAAACATGAGCCTAACAGTAAAGGAATCTCACTTAATATCCAATTGTTTAATTAAAATTTGAAACTTAAATTTTTATACCTTCATTTTATTTTATTTTAGACCAACCAAATCCACTGAATATCAAAAAGAATAATGGAAGTAACAATAGTTCTGCCCAATCGCATTCTCAAACCTTTTCTATATAAATAGAGAAGACTCTAAAACATGATGAAATATTTTATAAACTTCCCAAAAAAAAATACAAAAAAACTAAACAATTCAAATGAAATTCTCCATTGAGGAACATAACTTAATGCATAGTTTTGGAAAAATAAATTTTTCCTTCATATACTTTTCCTTTTGTTTTTTAAATTTCAAAAAATGTGCATGTGCATAATGTACAAAATTAAAACAAAAAAGTTGAAAAAAATTCTTCCAAGAAATAATTGGAATAGTTTCAGGTATACGTCGTCATTATTGTCGTTCTGTGTTGTCCGTCGTCTTGTAACTTAATTCTTTTTCTTTTTGTTTAAAGGAAACAAAAAAGTTATTTTAGTTACAATTTTTTTACAATAAAAAGAAAATTTTTCATATTAGAAAATTCCTTTCATTGTCTTTGGTTGGAATATTTACAAAATAAAATCAAAAAAGTTTTATTTTTTCGTTGGTTTCAGAAACACGGATAAAAATGATTGTGATGAGGATGAGAATTGAGATAGTTGGCTACAACCAGTGCGTATAAAACCAAAAATATCTACAACAATATTATCGCAAACAACAATACAAACAAGAATCTTATCTAACAGATAATCATATAAATTAATAAAAAAAGTCAGGCAAGTGCTCGCTGAGGGTTCCGTGTATATAATATTTGAGAAAAAAAACAGTTTTTGTTGGTATAGTTTCACGTTGGGTTGAATCTTCAAAATTATTTATTTGAAATTATAACAACCGAAACAAAAAAAAACGATTTTCTTTATGCGAAATTCGTGCAACCACGAATTTTTCTAAATTTTTTCTTTTGTAATGTTCGAAGTTTTATGGGGGGGGGGGGGGGGTGTAGATTACAAAAAAAAATTACATTTTCGAAAATAAGTCGAAAACTGTGCTCACGAAAATTACAAAAAAACTGTTTTGCACTAAAAAAAAAAATCACCTTTCATATGACACCACACATGACATGATCAAAAATAATTTTTTTTAAAAATTTCTACTTTAAATTTATTACCCTTTATTACCCCCTCCAATGAACATTTGAATTTATAACAACCAAAAAAAATCCTGGTTTCGATTTAGCAAAATTCCTACGCCCGTGAATTTTTTTAATTTTTTCTTTTGTAATGTTCGAGGTTAAGGGGGGGGGGGGAGAGGGGGTACAAAAAAAATCACTAGATTTTGTCAATAACTCAGTCGAAAATTCATCGAATTTTTTTTTTTAAATATTTTTATCATTTTCGATTTTTCTAAACTAAACTCGATTCCTTACAAAAATCTTTTGTTTTACTATCTCCTTATCTATGTCCATAATAATATATAGATAAAAACAAATATTTGAAATATTTTTGTTATCAACAGGCGTGGGAAACACATTTAATAACTATAGAAAATTTCAAGTTGATAGCACTTATAGTTTGTGAGTAAAGCGATTATGTAAAAATTCGGACGGACACCGAAGTCTCACCAATAGGGTACCGTTTTTACATTTTCAAAGTACGGAACCCTAAAAACGACAAATTTAACGTTTTCATAAAATATAGGTTGACGTTTTCATAAAATATAGGTTAACAAACTCAATATGCAAAAAGATTACAAGTATCAGATAATTTTGAATTTATTACAATACATATTTCGAATGTATTTTATTAAAATCTCATCCTAAAAGGAATAAAATTAAATAAGTTAACATTTCGACCGACATGTTTTACTTATAAAGAAAATAGTAGATTATACACAAAGGGAGAGGAGTGCATGTTTTTTGCCCAAGGTGCGTTTGGAGCCCGAAGGCGAAGCCTAAGGGTTACATATCACTGAGGGAGATGACATTCACTCTCCCGAGGTATATACTATGTTTTGCATCGACCAAAATATAATTATGATATTAAAAACAAAATCATTGTGGACAACCAAAATTCAAGTAGGCAGATCTTCAAAAATCAAATATAAAAATATGAAGGTGCTGAAATCTCACAGCTCTGAGATATCAAGACTTCAGTTTTTGTTAAGGATTTTGATATAGTTTTCGGTATAAAACTTTTATGAGGACATTGTTTTTAGTTATCGGCAGCAATGCATATCAAACATAAAACCCTTTGTAAAAGTACAAGTATTTTATCTTTGTTTAGAAATATTTTATCTCTGTTACAAAACTAACACGAAACATCAATTCGTCGCCGGAAAATTATAACAGATCATAAACTAACATAATTTAGTGAAAAGATGATACAATCACCAAACTACTCAAAAGTCTCACCATTTAGCGTTTCGAGAAAATATTACAAAATCACTCATTCATATTTCTTTCAACATTCCAAAAATATTGTAAAAATTAAATAAAATCAAACTTTTTTCAAAATTCCAAAAATATTTCAAAAAACTATAACAAATTCAAAAATTTCCATGTCCAATTTTATGTTCAATTACATTTAGTTTCAATTACATTTAGTTCAATTACATTACAAACAGCTAATTTTTTTTTCTCCAAAAAATTGGCTAAAAAATAAAAGAAATCATTTTCTTGGCACACTAGACAATATTTTTTTGATAAACTAATAATGCAATAAAATTCTCAATAATAATGATTTCATGTTCATTATATTTCATTTCATACAAATAACTAATTTTATTATTTTCTAAAGAAATAAATGAAAATCATTCTTTTGACACACTTGACATTATTTTTTTGACAAACTTATAATGTCATAACTCTCTATGATAATAATAAATTTCATGTCATACAAATAATTAATTTTATTTTTTCCAAAAAATTGGGTAAAAAATAAATAAACCGAAGCAAACGTTTTCTTTTGACACACTTGACTACATTTTTTTGACAAACTTATAATGCAATAATCTAGTTTTTGATCTCACATACCAATCCCGACCATCAAGATTTCTCCACATTCTTTGTTCCTACTCATTATCACTAAAAATGAACGTTTTTAAGCAAAAAATATGCATATTTCCTTGTTTTGACACACTTGACGATTTTTTGACACACTTTCGGTACAGTTATCGAACACATCGTCTTTTGGACCTGTCCATTGAGTATACCTATTTTCAGAAATGTAATTTTGAAATCCTTCTAGCGGTTTTCTAGATTTCGTAGGTAATGACGGACGGACGGCCCGCCGGCCGTCAGACAGACATACATTTTTTACTTCACCACAATATTAAATTGTGTGAAGTAATGTAATCTATCGAGAGAAAAAAAATCCTACACACCCCAAACTTTGTTTTAGGTAGATTTCATATAAAAATCTACCTATTGCAATGGGCTGCATCTCGGAATTTCGGAAAAATTTTTGTGCCAAACGACTATATATGATAAGCGGAGACGAAAACACAAAAAAAAAATTTATATATATATATATATATATATATATATATATATATATATATATATATATATATATATATATATATATATATATATATTTTTATATATATATATATATATATATATATATATATATATATATATATATATATATATATATATAATTATATATATATATATATATATATATATATATATATATATATATATATATATATATATATATATATATATATATATATATATATATATATATATATATATATATATATATATATATATATATATATATATATATATATATATATATATATATATATATATATTAGACTGGTCGTTAAAAACTAAATTTTCCGAGACGCCCCCTAGAAAAATTCTTTGTGGTCAAAAAAACCACAATGGCACTATTTTTTTTTTTTTAAATCAAAAGAACACGTGCCGCAAAATCGTCGAAGTTGATTTTTTGAAAAATTCGTAGATTTTTTCAAATATCTCATAAAATATGCAGATGTCAAAAAAAATCACATAATTATTTTTGTAGGAAATTTAATTTTCTACAGAAAAGGTCCAAGTCATTTTTTTCCCGAAAACGTATAGTTCTCATGATATTTTGAAAATGAACTTGTAAGTTTTCGTAATTTTTAAAAAACATAAAAAATAAATATGACGAAAAAGTCCTAATTTTCTTCTTATGCTATAGAATGAAATGTATAAAAAAATAGTCGTGACAAAAAAAATCAAAATTAGTGCTTTTTCGTCGAACTTTTCATCATTTGGTTTTACGAGTTTCGAAGAATTTCAAGTTTTATTTCAAAATATCATCAGAAATATAGGTTTTAGGAAAAAAATGACTTGGACCTTTTCTGTAGAGAATTAAATTTCCTACAAAAAAGTTCATGTGATTTTTTTTGACATCTGCATATTTTATGAGATATTAACAATTTTATCAAATAATAAACTTCGACGATTTTGCGGCACGTGTTCTTTTGATTTAAAAAAAAAAAAAATAGTGCCATTGTGGTTTTTTGACCACAAAGAATTTTTCTAGGGGGCGTCTCGGAAAATTTAGTTTTTAACGACCAGTCTAATATATATATATATATATATATATATATATATATATATATATATATATATATATATATATATATATATATATATATATATATATATATATATATATATATATATATATATATATATATATATATATATATATATATATATATATATATATATATATATATATATATATATATATATATATATATATATATATATATATATATATATATATATATATATATATATATATATATATATATATATATATATTTAAAATCTATATAAAATCTATATATTTTTAAAATCTTCATAAATTTAGAATTTGTGAAAACATTTTAATCCGTTTCTTATAAATATAAACCTCTGCAGTTAGAGGTTTTTGACTTGTTGGCTTCAACAAAAAAGTTTGCAACAATCCCCAACTACAATTTCCAAAAACCTCAACCAAACTTTTCTGCAATGAATATTTTACACACTACCACTGCAGAAATATTGCAGAGTTCTGCAATAGTCTAATTGCGGCTTTACTCTTTAAAGGTAGTAAAATAAATAAGAAATTCAACAATGAACAACAACAACATTAAACAATTGTTGCACGTTACCGTCCACGAATATTTCGAATTGATTATTAAATTATGTTTGCACTAAACAACAAATTTAAAACACTATGTATAATACCCATACACTATAGATTTACAATATATGAAAAAAACTAAATATATTAAAAAGCTTATCTTTATTTTCCTTCCTCCTGAATCTTTGGATCTATGTTATTGTTTTTCTTAACTTTTGTTAAATTTTGTTCGTGAATTAATTAATCCAAATTGTGTATTTTCCTTACCTAAAATAAAAAAAGATAAATAGTGTTAATTAGTAATAAAAAATGTTTCCTATATTAAAAAAATAAAAATCGTGCAAAAAATAGTATATACACCTCGGAAGAGAGCAAGAATATAAGCGAGATATAACGAGAATATTACTTAAGCGAGATCATAAGCGAGAATGTAACTTCGGTCTGAGAATATAACTTCGGCTGTCCATTCTCGAGAAAAAAGCGAAATTCTTACCCCACATTTTTTGGCATTTCTCGACGTTTTAGGACCTCCTGATTTTAAAAAAGCAAAAGAAAAATGGGTGTCGGTCTGTCGACGAAATTTAAAAAACTGCTGGAGGGATTTCAAAAATGTTTGTTTCTAAAAACAGGTTTACTCAATGGTAAGAGCCAAAAGGACGATGTGTTCGATTACTGTACCGCAAGTGTGTCAAAAAAATCGTCAAGTGTGTCAAAACAAGGAAATTTGCATATTTTTTGCTTAAAAATGTTTATTTTAAGTGATTACGAGTAGGAACATTGAATTTGGAGAATTTGGTCGGGATTGGTATGTGAGATTTGGTCGGGATTGGTATGTGAGAAGAAAAAAACTAGATTATTGCATTATAAGTTTGTCAAAAAAATTTGTCAAATGTGTTAAAAGAATGATTTTCATTTTTTTTAGCCAATTTTTTGGAAAAAACGAAATTAATTATTTGTATGACATGAAATGTAATTGAACATAAAATTGAACATGAAAATTTTTGATTTTGTTATAATTTTTGGAATATTTTTAGAATTTTGAAAAAAACTTTAAATTTTTGTTTGTATTATAATTTTTAGAATATTTTTGGAATTTTGAATGAAATATGAATATTTAATTTTGTAATATTTTTTCGAAAATAGAGAAGTTTTTGAGTAGTTTGTTGATTGTATCATCTTTTTACTACATTATGTTAATTAATGATCTGTCATAATTTTCCGGCAACGTATTGATGTTTTGTAATAAATTTCTAAACAGAGATAAAAAATACATGTACTTTAAAAAAAGAGTTTTATGCTTGATATACATCGCTGTCTAAAACGAAAAACAAACAGTCCATATATAAAAGTGTTATGCCGAAAACTATATCAAAATCTTTAAACCAGATCGAAGTCTTGATATCTCAGAGCTTGAAATTTCAGCCTTCATATTACCTCACCACAATTTTGAATTGTTTGAAGTAATGCAATCTATCGAGAAAAAAAAATCTTACATATAACAAAAATTTTATTTTTTCTTTTGTTTTCAACCATCCTCTATCTAAATACCCAATGAAAATTTTGGTTTTTGTCTGTAGGTGGGTGGGTGACTTTCGTGACATTTTTGCATAGAACATTTTTGCACAGGTTCACTTGAAAATCGAAACTCTGGGTTCATTTCAAAATTGGACAAAATGGTCTTTCGAAAACCTCTACTTTAATTCTTAAATAACTTCTAATCCGGGTTTTCGATCTTATTGAAACTTGGTATATAAGGTTTGGTACTGTTCCTAATATTTCTGCATACCAACTTTCGGTTTTTCAATTCAAGTTAAAAATTTTTTTTCAGATGTTTATTCCTACTGTAGCCTACAAATACGGATGGATTTTCATGAAACGTTGGTAAAAGCTTTCAATCAATATGAGAAAATTTGTATTAGCGTTTGGGGTACATTGGGCAAAGGATAAGGGGAACCACCATACAACAGGTGTTTTTTTTCGCTATGTTTTTTAAGATTGTCTGGTAGCATACAACATTCTTTTGTTAATAAATTTTGATGATACTTTGGAAAAAGATGCAAATATGTCTAACAAGGAACTGCTTAGTTTTTAAACGATATTGAACAAAGTGGTAGGGGTCCCCTGATCACCTGTTTTTTTACTCTGTTCATTCATTAACATCGGTACCTTATAATTATAATCGAATTGGATGAAACTTGGTACATAACATGGTGTGCACTTTTTTCCAACACCAAATTCCATGACTTTCCAGAACAAAAATATGGATTTTTTATTCAAAGTTGGCATGGCATGTTTAGTGTTAATTATAATAGATTATAAACGAACGTCTCTTAATATCCGAAGATACCATGCTAACTGTGATTTGAGAATATAAATCAAGTTTCTTTAAGAAATTTTTTGATGTTGGTTTTAAAATTCTAAGGATTAAAATTGTCCGGAAATGCTCACACAGTTAAGATATTCCAGAGATGAGAAGCTCTGTTGAAAAAACCACGTTAGAAAGCGACAGTTCTACACCTTATTTAAACCGTAAATTAGACTAAGTTGTTACGGCTGCTCTGGTTTGCAGACTCAGGCGCGCAAGGTTTGCAGACATAGGGAAAATCTAATTATTTTTCCACGTCTGCTCGTGCCAATAATGTACTTGTAAAAAATTGTCAGATCAGCGAAATTTCGTCTATGTTGCAAGGAATTAGGTTCATTTGTAAGATTTGAATTCCCGATCAACTTAATATCTCTCCGTTGTATAGAATGAAGATATTTCAAACTACTTATGTATGCTCCAACCCGCATGTGTGAACAATACTTTAAGCAGGGACCTATAAAAGACTTTTATACTAAAGCAAAACCCCAATCCAAAATTGTTTTTAGATCAATATTTAAAGACTCCACCAAATTTGATCTAGAGTCATTAAGCGCAGTCGATCATCATCAGCAAAACAATGGATTGGATGAATTTTTGACTCCAACAAATCATTAGTATAGATGAGAAAAAGAGTTGGGAAAAGAGCGGAACCCTGAGGAACTCCTGCATTAGTAGAAAATACATCCGATGAGACACCTAGGCAACGGCTAAGGAATGTTCATTAATGATAGACGTTATTGCTTGCTCGAAGAAACGAGCCTTCATAAACCTCTATAGGGTTGGGTTGTGGGACTAAGATCTTAAAAGGTTTTAATTTATTATTGTGATCAATATTGTAATTCCTACAACCCTGGACATTTTATTAAAAACAAAATGTATCACTTTGCGTGACATTCATGTATTTTAATTCCAACAAATGTATAAAAAGGTCTAGTGTTCTGACCACTTTTTAGTGATTTCATTTATCAAAATGATTTACTAATAACTTGAGTTTCCAAATCCAATCAAATGTATTTTTTGGTCGTCGAAGTTTTTTCCAATAATGAAACCCCAACATAAATATTTGTTTTCGAAGGCGCGTTTCTAAAGCGTAAATTATTTAATATTTGGATTCATAACAAAAATCCAATAAATCACTCCCAATATCCAGAAATTGACAGAGTGAAGCTGCATTTCGACGTGTCAATTTTTGCCAAAAGTATTTACAATGCAATTAATTTTTAAATTTTGGTTCGGTTATTTAATGGTAACTGACCACACACATCTTGAAAAAGAGGGTTCGGATAAGTCGTTTCAAAAGCATTTGATCGAATCTTGCATTCCAACTTGATAAATAAACTCGTTGCATACGACATTAATTCCGCCATCGAAAACTTAATTCTATGTTTTCTGACCGATGCATTTCGGTTCCCAGTTGCTTTCTTTATACAAAGTTAGTCATTTTTGGTATGAATTATAATGAATTATAAATTAACGTCTCTGAATATCCGAAGATACCATGGAAAATGAGGTTTTGGTAAACGATTTATATTTGTTCTAAGAAATTTATGGAAATTGACCTTGATCTGGGAATTAAAATTGTCATGAAAAACCCAATATGGTAAAGAAATACAAAGAAGCGAAACTCTTGAAAAAGTCACGCTGAAATGCCACTGTTATCCATTTGATTTGACCGCCTCAGAAGAATGCTCATTCATTATGTATTGAAGTAGATGAAGTTTCTAAATTAATTAACGCTGGTGTAACGAAGGCTCTGTTTTATATCCCTAACTAGTTAAATTTATATGAATCACTTGTTGAAAACTACTGACCTGTTGAAAACCACTGGTCTCATCAAAGACCTGTTCAAAAACACAGCACAAATCATTCGTCTCCTATCTCTAAAGGTAAAATAGATGAACGATTCAACCCGACAAGGACATAAACGAGGACATAAAAGAAAGTTGCCGATTGGGATAATCAAAATTTGGTCAATTTCAATTGAAAATAAAAAACAGCTTTTGATGGTTTCCAGAACGAAACCCGAGTTTTCCAACGATATTTCGCTTATATTCGTATATCCAGAATGTTCTTCATTCAATGTCAACTTGGTTGAAGTATGAAGAACGGTAAAACATGTTCGTAGAATAAATAAAAAATAAGATAAAAATGGACACTAAAATTGAGCTGAAATAATTGTGATGTTAAGTCGATCGTCGAAAAATAAGTTTTTATCTTGTCACTGGTCGTGTTGGTTAAATGGTTAACCATAAACTATGATCAGAAGGACGCCGGTTCGATTCCCGAACCGGAACTGAGATAAAACATTTGTTACGGATTTTTCGCTTTTCAAAGCAATTTTTCATTCTATTCAATTGAATACATTCATTTCTATTTTCTAGTGACTTATAATCCTAAACTACCTAATGGTTAATTCAGTTCTATTTATATTTTTTTCTTTTTTCCAAAATCACTTAGAAATGTGGTAGAAACACTAAAAAGTCTGTCGCCACCAAGTAGGTGAGAATCATAGAAATAATTTGCCTTGATCCTATGTAAATCCTAATACTTGAATTTTTTTGGAATTTTCTTGGTAGTGTGTAGTATTTAATTGAAGAGGGAGCCGATCTTACACATTGTACCAACATCTACGACGCAAAACAAAATAAAACACAAACTGTTACTCGTTTAAAATAACTCGTTAATTGTTACCATTAGATTTGGTCAAGTCTCCTAATTTCAAAAAGTTTGAACCTGAGAGAAACATGTTATTTGTCTGCACAAATTATCCTTATTTTAGGTAGATTTCATATAAAAATCTACCTATTGCAATGGGCTTCATCTCGGAATTTCGGAAAAATTTTGGTGCCAAACGACTATGAATGATAAGCGGAGACGGAAAAACAAAAAAAAAAAAATTTATATATATATATATATATATATATATATATATATATATATATATATATATATATATATATATATATATATATATATATATATATATATATATATATATATATATATATATATATATATATATATATATATATATATATATATATATATAGGGTGGGGCGATTTATATGGAAGGGAAAAAATCTTCATGGGCCCCTCGCGATTCTGATTCCTGGAGTTGTTCTGAGCAAAAAAGTCCACTAGACCATATGTCTACGGTGAAAATCGAGCTTGCGAATTTTTGTTTGAAGTTTTTTTGTCGCAATTTATATATTGTGAAATCTTGCAAATTTTCTTAGGCTCATATCTCGTAAACCATTTAGAATTTTTGTATAAATAAATAAGCAAATTGTAACTCTTGACCTCAGCTACAAATTTTCTGAATAAACAAACCGAAAAAAATCACATCTTCATGACCAAAAACACGAAAATGCCAAAAAGTTGCCATTTTTTACACTGTTTTTTACCGTTTTGAGGCCATAGCAGCTAAACCGCAGAAAATTAAAACTAATAATCTGCTAAAAAATTGTAGCCAATCTGAAGCGCAGCACATCTGAACGTTTCTTCATGCAGTTTTTGTCCTGCAAAAGTGAAAATTTATCGCGAAAATACTGAAAAATTACCATTTTTGCTTGTTTATAATTTAAACTCATCAAAAACTTTCTGTTTGTTATTTTACTTCGGTCTGAAAGACCTAAGTATTACATTCATGAGCTAAAAGTGAAATTCTTACCACCACTTTTTTGGCATTTCTCGACGTTTTAGGACCTACTGATTCTAAAAAAGCGAAAAAAAATGTATGTCTGTCTGCCGGCCGGCCGTCACAACCTACGAAATCTAGAAAACCGCTAAACAGATTTCAAAATTTTTTTTTTCTAAAAATAGGTTTACTCAATATGAAGAGTCGAAAGGATGATGTGTTCGATAACTGTACCGAAAGTGTGTCAAAAAATCGTCAAGTGTGTCAAAACAAGGAAATTTGCATATTTTTTGCTTAAAAAACGTTCATTTTAAGTGATTGGATTGGTATGTGAGACCAAAATCTAGATTATTGCATTATATGTTGTCAAGTGTGTCAAAAGAAAGATTTTTATTTATTTTTTACCCAATTTTTTGGAACAAAATAAAATTAATAATTTGTATGACATGAAAATTTATGATTATTATAGAGAATTATGGCATTATAAGTTTGTCAAAAAAATGTTGTCAGTGTGTCAAAAGAAACATTTTCATTTAATTTTTTAGCCAATTTTTTGGAAAAAAAAATGTAGCTGTTTTTATGACGTAAATGTAATTGAAAATGAAATTGGACATGGAAATTTTTTAATTTGTTATAGTTTTTGAATTTTTTTTTGGAATTTTAAAAAAAGTTTGTATTTTTGATTTTGTAATAATTTTTGCAAAATTTTTTAGAATATGGCAAAAGTTTTAAATTTTGATTTTGTTATAATTTTTGCAATATTTTTTGAATTTTGAAAAAAAAAATAGAATTTTTGAATTTGTGAATTTCATATATATATTTTTAGAATTTTGAAAAAAGTTTCAATTTTTGATTTTGTAAGAATTTTTGGAATATTTTTTGAATTTTGAAAAAAGAATGGAATTTTTGAATTTTATATATATATTTTCAGAATTTTGAAAAAAGTCAATTTTTGATTTTGTAAGAATTTTTGAAATATTTTTAGAATTTTAAATTTTTGATCTTATTATAATTTTTGGAATTTTGAAATAATTTACAATTTTTTTGATATTGTTTTAATTTTTGCAATATTTTTAGAATTTTGGAAAAAGTTTGAATTTTTTAATTTGCAAGAAGATATTATTAGAATTTAGAAAAAGTTTAAATATTTGATTTTATTACAATTTTTGAAATAATTTTGGGATTTTGAAAAAAGTTTGTGTTATTGATTTTGTTATAATTTTTGCAATATTGTTTGAATTTTTGAAAAAAGTTTTAATCTTTGATTTTGTAATATTTTTTGGAATATTTTTAGAATTATGAAAAAAGTTTGATTTTATTTAATTTTTACAATATTTTTGGAATTTTGAAAATATGAATTTGTGATTTTGTAATATTTTCTCGAAACACTAATTATAAAATTTATTATATTTATTATAAAATTTATAGTATTTATTATAATTATAATAATTATAATGTATAATATTTATTATAAAAGTAAAAAAAAGTGCAAAAACAATATATTTTAATCAAATTCTATGTTAGTTGACGGTTATGCAGTTGATGTTCGCTTCAGGGACTTCCATTGAAGTTGACGGTTATGATGTTCGCTTCAGGGACCCCTAATATGAGAGTCTGAAAACGTAGCCTCAAATACAGTTTTTACCCAGAAATGGTTTCAAAAAATTTAACAAATGCCTGTTTTAGGATTTATTCAGAATCTAGATTTTTTGGCATTTTCATGTTTTTGGTCATGAAGATGTGATTTTTTTCGGTTTGTTTATTCAGAAAATTTGTAGCTGAGGTCAAGAACTACAATTTACTAATTTTATTCATACTAAAATTCCAAATGGTTTACGAGATATGAGCCTAAGAACATTTGCAAGTTTTCACAAAACATAAATTGCGACAAAAAAACTTCAAACAAAAATTCGCAAGCTCGATTTTCACAGTAGACATATGGTCTAGTGGACTTTTTTGCTCAGAACAACTCCAGGAATCAGAATCGCGAGGGGCCCATGAAGATTTTTAAATCGCCCCACTCTAAATATATATATATATATATATATATATATATATATATATATATATATATATATATATATATATATATATATATATATATATATATATATATATATATATATATATATATATATATATATATATATATATATATATATATATATATATATATATATATATATATAA
>OY856188.1:192226765-192351765 GCA_963693315.1 Diogma glabrata | reverse complement strand
AATATATAAGATAAAAAAGTAAAGAAAAATAACGTCTACACTCTCCTAAATCAATGCGTAAATTGAAAAGAAAATATAAAATACTATAAACAAAGAAAAGATTTGGACGATTCCATTTGATCCATATGATTTGATTTGAGGGGAGGCAGTTGAATTCAAAAATACATTATAATTCGTCTATAACTTTTTTATTTATGATCCGAAAAATCCCAAAAATCTCTCAGATATAGATTACACTAATATCAGTTAGCAGTAAAAATTTGGAATAGGTGAAAATTCGAATAAAAAAGCCTTAGGCTGTACAAAGTACAAAGTTAGCGTATTAAATATAAGATTCCTATATTAATTTATTTAGGAACGATTTGTTATCTTGTTGAAAACACACGCATAATTGTTCAATTAAAATAAATTAAATTAAACATAAATTTGATTTTGTGTAAATTTTTTATTAGTTGTTTCCAAAGCTGTTAACTACAAATAAACTAATACAAAGCAATATTTTGGATAGTAAAAAGGACATTTGTATGGCTGAAGGGCTTGGCCCTTCAAATAAATTAAATGATATGGTTAATAATATAAAAACATCTGTGACGAAACCAAATAACATTACCTTAGGGATAGATTATTCGCCAATACCAACAGCAAACAGGTTCGAAATTTTAAATTCACATTATTTATCAAAATTTCATCATACATCTGTTGCGAACTAGCTTTAGATTTTAATAAAGTGTTGGTTGCGATCAGCCTTAATAAATTTTTAAGATATCAATGTAAACGTCTAGCCATTGTTTATTCTTAAAAGTTCATACTAAGTAACACGTTTAGAAAAAAAAAATTTTATTATTTTTTTCTACCACGCGTATTCTAATCACTAATGGATTGTAATTTTTAATACGTTAAAGTAAAATATTTGAATCGTGGTGATATAAATGAATTTATTTATTACAAGAACTTTTTTAGGTAGATTTCATATAAAAATCTACCTATTGCAATGGGCTTCATCTCGGAATTTCGGAAAAATTTTGGTGCCAAACGACTATGAATGATAAGCGGAGACGGAAAAACAAAAAAAAAAATTTATATATATATATATATATATATATATATATATATATATATATATATATATATATATATATATATATATATATATATATATATATATATATATATATATATATATATAACGATATGAGCTATAACGGAATTTACCGGCACTCTCACGATCGCATTTCTTGATCTACAACAAAAATTTTTTCTGTATACGTTGCGGCAAAGCATATCTTGGACAAGTTCGCGAACTGGCCATATCCGGGTACAGGTTAAGTGGCTAGAGCCCAAAAACTTGAAAAATCTAGGACGTTATAATTTCCGTTTGAATCATAATATTTTAATAAAATTTATCAATATTGAATATTTGAACATATTTCTATCATTTTTTTGCAAATGCAAACCTTGGCGTTCCAGGTTCCTGAAAAATCAGCTGTTTTAAAAATTTAATAAACTTTGTTGTCCTTGAGTTGGCTGAAAATGGCCAATCTCACTTTTGAATATGTACGCATACGTTAACTAGAACATAAATCTTTCCAAAATTAAAAAAAAAAATAGTTCAAGTCTAGAGGTTGAGACACCACGACTGTTAGAACGAAAACAAACGCAAACGGTCATGCCTTCATTTTTGAGCTTATGTTATTTAAACTCATATTAACTTTTAGATAAACTTTTCAACTATAACCTCAAAAATTTTCAGCTTTCTAACCCAAGAGGTCTCAATGTAATTAGCATTAAACCTAATGCATGTCATTCAATTACAACAACAACTTCCATTAAAATATAAAAATATCCCATAGAAAAAATATTAAAAAAATTTTCTTTTGTTTTTTTTCAGTTTTTAGTGTTTTTCGCAAAAATTTAAAAAAAAATTAAAACAAAGCTGAGTCATTATTGTTTTAAATTAAGGAATATTTTCTTATATGCATATTGATTACACATTTACAAAAGTCTTCCTAAATTGTAGATATTTGAATTATTTGAGGTGTAAAAGTTGTTTGACAATTTTAGATTATAAATTATGTGTGGTGGTGTTGTAGGTGTGACGTTGTGAGAACGTTTATTTGCTTTTTGTTGGATTTAATATGTTATTAAAAGTAGTTTTAACCAAATTAAATAAAACTGTTCCGAAATCGCATTGATAAAGTAGTTCCCGTTAATGTATTTAGTGTGGTTTGTTAAATTTGTTGGATTATTCTGGACTTGGACTATTCTACTTAAATTTTTTATTTAAATTAATCTGACACATCCAATTCTATTTGTACACAAAGCTGTCTGGTCCCGAAATCTACCTATTTCTAGCGGATATACGTGCCGCTTGGACTTTTTTTATCTGCAATGAAAATATCATTAATTGCACAATTTAATTTAATTAATTATTTTATATTTGTTTAGTTCTTTTTATTTTTATTATATTTTCTTTCTATTTTTATATGTAACTTGTAACATAAGTCGCCGTGACATAACAATTGCAGAAGAAATTTGAAGAAAAATTGATTTAAAGTTTAAACTAATCGATGGAGAAAGGAAATTAATTTTTTAAAAATAAAAGTACTGATTATTTCTAAGTTGCTTTTGTGGACTTGCTAAGCTCACTTGGCAAAAATGTTTGATATCAAACAGAATTTTATGACACATAATCGGTATAGATAGACAAAACTTACAATCAACATTAAGTAATTGCTTTTCTAATTAACTATTATTAAAACAAATAAACTCATAGCGACAATTACACAATTTCTTGGATTTAATCCAAATTTTTTATTTTTATTTTATTTGTCATCTTCTTCGAATTACTATTCGCAAAACAGAAAAAAATATAAGCGTTTTCTTATGCGTTTTTCTTTTGATTTTTTTTATAAACAAATTTAAAATTTTATTCAACTTCATGTTGTGGTTGTTAATTTTCAGTATTTCCTAGTTTATATGAGGGTGAGTTTATATGTAATCCTCATGAAAAAAATATGCTTTCACTTTTGATAAATTGATAAAGGAATAATAGAACAAGATATCCGTTTTGATTATGATATTCTTAACCGATATTCGGTTTAGAATATACATTAGATTCACACATTTAGCCACCAAACCTCATGACATGTACTTAATACAAAAGAGATACAGACTGAAACGATTTTAAAAATAAATATTTTTTAGACAATTAATTTTAATTAAGAAAAACACTTTTTCTTTCACATGTGTCGAGTTTAATTTTTTTTTAATATCCTTGAACCTGTCACATCTAAATTTTAATTTCATTTTTCCGACGTTTTATTTATTTTGTGTTTTGTATATATTTAAATTACTTTTTGTTATTTCAAAAACGAAGATTATAGTTGAATTTTCTGTGGTGATATTATTAATAACATCTAAGCTTAATTACCTTGAAAAAAGTAAAACACAATATGAAACTGGTGCTCCACGCGAGAGATAATAAAATTCGTGCAAATTAATCTTAACTTTTATAAGACTTCATCGCATTAATTGAAACATATTAAATGAAACATTTTCTATCATCAAATTCAAAAATTATTTTTCATTATTTAAAATGTGAAAATTATTAATATTTTGACATAAAACCTACACGATTAACGAAAATCTTTGTCAGACAAAAAGCCGTCATAATTCATAAAGTTAATAATAATAATAATAAAAATTTTGTGATTGTGAATTTATATTTGGAGGAGACGATGGTAAGTTTTTTTTAAAACATTTTTTTTACTCAACATGTGAATAATATGAGAGTTGGAGAGTTGAGTACTTAAAGTGGAAGGTTTGGATAAATTATAAATAGAAATAGTTTGTTAAAATGTAATATGTTGAGTGTGCCCATCTCTGTTTCTCGTGGCAACAAACCAAGTTTACATATCGAACAACAACGGAGAACGATATTTTGAAAATTTAAATAAACCTATGCTACCTCCACCAAACCTAAAAGTAAATAACAGACGTTTTCTAGTGATAACTGGACAACAAACTCAGCATTATTTTTATACAAAAAACTCGTCAACGGAAGAATAGAAAGAAAGGCACAAAAAATCATTGCGCAATGTTTCATCAGCTGGCTGATCAAAAACTGGAGGTGTGTGTAACTGCTAGACCAGTGATCGCAAATACGTGGCACGCTTGCCAGACTTGGAACGTTTGAAAATTTGTCTGGCACGACAAACATTCTGAAATTGTGTCCTAAATTGTCTTCAATTTCGCGTTTTAGGAATCATAATAAAGAAAAGAGTTTTTCAGATATTTTGTAATGAGTTGGATATTACTGTTAGTCCAGTAAAAGACAGTACTAAAAATAGTAGGGAACCTCCGAATTCTTTGAATCAGCATCGATTTACCTGAAATGCCTGAATCGATTTGCCTGAAAATTTGGAATTAGGCTCAACACATCCTCCATTTGAAAATCTACCCTACGCGCTTTTATTTTTTAGGGACAAAAACTACCCCTTCCCATACAAGGTTGTACAACTGATCCATTAACGGTCCATTACTAGCGACCAGTAACGCAGCAATGGCCGAGTACTGCCAACCATGACTGGACCATTAACATAATTTTACTGGATGATAACTTCGGACAATAAATAGCTGCCATTCATTGGCCAGAGAAAACAACAGCAATGGCCCAAACAAGGTTGTACAGTTGCCCTAGTACTGAACCGGCAATGATGATCAGTATTGCAGTACTGGCCGAGTACTGATAACCATGAGTGGGCCATAAAAAAATATAAAATATTAGCATACGCAAATTCAAATAAATTAAATACAAAATAATTTAAAATAAAATAAAAATGTTAAATGAAAATAAAATTTACAACTTATCCCAACCTCATCAATATTATCATAGTCTTTTAGCCGAGAAGCTATAACTAAACTATAGGTGAAAATTTTTCAAATATATATTTCTAAAATGGATATTACTCTAGTGAATTTTAACCAAATGACATAGATCGGGCAATTCTTGGTTGCAGTACTAGCCCAATAACAATAGCCAATTAATGTTAACCATTAACGGGCCATTGCTTCGCCATTTAAAATTGTACTGGCCATTTTTCATAAACCGTTGATCGGCCAATTCATGGTTCCAGTAATGGCCCAACAATCGTAGTCAATTAATGTTAACCATTCATGGCCCAGGGTTGGTTAATTTCTGCCAACCATAGACCGGCCGATAAATGGTTCTAGTATTGGTCCAATAACAATAGCCAAGTACCATTAATGGGCCAGTGCTTAACCGTATTTCAAAGTCTGGCAAACCCTGCTTGGGTTATTGTCAAAACTTATTAAGCTATAAATTAAATCTTAACAGATCGAAATAAAGATCACAACCACATATCTCAAACCTTAAAAACCACCCACTATTATGATTACATTAAAAAAGTTATTACGGGCGACAAATTTATTTTTTTAATTTAACTACGTTAAATTTAAATGTTTTTTCATAAATATTTAGCACATGGAATCCTCCTTTTCTTGATCTAAAATCGGAGCACTATTACGACAGATTTTGCCGGAGCATCCACTACAAGTTGCGTTGCAAAAAAGTCCAACTTTTTGACAGATACATAAATCATAATGCACCACATCGTTTTTTGCAATTACAGAAAATCGTTTTTAAAAGGTTTTCCGCACGAATTTTTTTGCATTCTGATGGGTTGCAAAGATAATTCTTATGTATTCTTATGAGGTAACTTTTGTGAACGACGGTTTATTTGTACCACCTTCATACTTTGTTCATAATAACTATCAAATACAACAGTAATATTATTACTGAAATTTCTTCTCAAATAATATGTGTATTCCCGGAAAAAACTGCTGTAAATGTACCATTTAATTTTATACAAAAGCATATTTCAAAAAAAGTTTATGAACATGAAACGCAATCAAATAAAACTACTAAATATACTAAATCTTCTAATAATATAACCGACGCAAGTTTTAATGCAGCAAGAGATATTGCCAAACATGGCAAAGCATTAACGGATATATTAAATCAACTCTTTTAAGTTATGGTGAAACACTTTTCGAAAATTTTGAAAGCAAAGATAAAATTCTCACCCGTAGCCAAAGTACGTAGTTAAGTGCAAATACCGTAAGAGATAGAATTATAAAAATACGTGAAAATATTTCTAAGCAGTTAAAATTTGATCTTGATGCGGCAATTTCTTTGCGTTGTGCTACAGTTGGGAAAATACGACAAACTCTTCAAAATAGAAATTTTGAAGAGACGAATTTTTATTTACACATTTAACGTTCGAAAAATTGTCTCTCTCTACGTTAACGCGTCTCGTAAATAAAAGTGTTACTCACGAAAAAACAACGGTTTATTTCATCTCTTGTAGCAAAATGTACTATTACTTCAGTCTGAAAGACTTAAGTATTACATTCTCGAGCCAAAAGTGAAATTCTTACCCCCACTTTTTTGGCATTTCTCGACGTTTTAGGACCTACTGATTCTAAAAAAGCAAAAAGTTAGACAAGTGCGAATAAAATTCGCTCGCCAAGGGTTCCGTGAATGTAAAAGAACACAATATCAAAAATTATTGACAAAAAGTTGTGTTGTAAATTGTAATTTATATTTCCAAACCATAGACGCATAACAAAATAGATGTTTAATCGTAAATGTCAATAGTAAATTATAATCAAATCTACATTGATCAAAAATGACTCAAAAAATGTTACTTTAAGTTAAATCTCATCCATAGATGTTTATGGTAACTCAAGAAAGATTCGATTACACCAGCTTGTAAATGGTTTAAATTTGATTATTTTTTCAGTCAATCAAGTGTTGAAATTTAGGGGGGTGGAGAGGCTACATACTAAAAATATTTTTTTTTAAATAACACAAAAACTGTGCACCGCAAAATTCTAAAAAAATTGTAATGTTTCTTAATTTAAAGTGCTCCTTCATATGACACCCCACTCGCTTGGGTCAAAAATGGTTTTTTTACTCTCCCCACACCCATCCCCTAAACACACAGAAATATAGTTATTTGAGACATCGCTATGATTTTCATTCAAAATTTACAAATTGACATTCAAAGTTTACAAAATTTACAGTGTCGAAACGTAGGGAGCGAAGCGATCTGCATTTTGCACTTTTTTGACAATAACTCGAAAGCTGGGCACCGTATCATTCTAAAAAAAATTGCAATGATTTCTAAATTAGGTGCTCTTTCAAATGACACTCCACTCGCTTGGGTCAAAAAAGGGTTTTATTTACTCTCTCTATACCCCCGTTTGTCAATCAGTCTCGAAACGGGGGGGGCGGTCTGAAAGTTGCACTTTTTTGACAATTGACAAAAACTGTGCATCGCAAAAGTCTAAAAAATGCTATGTTTTCTAAATAAAGTGCTCTTTCAAATGACACCCCACTTGACCACATTTTAAATAGCGTTTTTACCCCTCCTCATTTCCACCCCCTTAATATTTTTTATATTCTTTGTACTAATCATTCCCAATACATTTGAAAATTTTCGATCAGTTACGTTCGAAACTAATCGAAGTAAGAAAACACGAAAAAACGTCATTATTCGAAATTATAGAAAATATGGTGAGGTGTAAAATTCCAAAATAAATTTTTAAGGAATACTGAAATGAAGCCCTTTCATATGATACCCTTTCATAATCTGTAAAAAATGTGCATATTTTCTCAAAGGTCTCACATCCCCAGTAAACCACCAAAATATGGTGAGGTGTAAAATTCCAAAATAAATTTTTAAGGAATACTGAAATGAAGCCCTTTCATATGATACCCTTTCATAATCTGTAAAAAATGTGCATATTTTCTCAAAGGTCTCACATCCCCAGTAAACCAAACGAAAACCACTTTAGTTTTATTTGTATCCGTCATTTCATGTGGACATATTAGTTTTATACGCACCTCAAATTTCATATCCATAGCATTTATAGTTTACGAGATAATCGATATAATGTGAAAAATTCGTTTTACTCTCACCAATAGTGTTCCGTAAAAAAACGGAACCCCAAAAATGTATGACTGTCTGCCGACCGGCTGTCCGTCACAACCGACGAAATCTAGAAAACCACTGGAGGGATTTCAAAAATAGTTGTTTCTAAAAATAGGTATTCTCAATGGTAAGAGCCGAAAGGACGATGTGTTCGATAGCTGTCCCGGATGTGTATCAAAAAAATCGTCAAGTGTGTCAAAACAAGAAAATTTGCATATTTTTGCTGAAAAAAGGGTTATTTTAAGTGATTACGAGTAGGAATAGGAACATTGGATTTGGAGAAATCTTGATGGTCGGAATTGGTATGTGAGACCAAAATCTAGATTATTGCATTATAAGTTTGTCAAAAAAATGTTGTCAAGTGTGTCAAAAGAATGATTTTCACTTTTTTTTACTCAATGTTTTGGAAAAAAAACGAAATTAATTATTTGTTTGACATGAAATTTTAGCGAAATCTTGATGAAATCAAGAATTGAAAATGGAAATTTTGGATTTTGTTATAATTTTTGAAATATTTTTGGAATTTTGAAAAAGTTTGCATTTTTGATTTTGTAAGAAATTTCGGAATATTTTTAGAGTTTTGAAAAAGTTCAAATTTTTGATTTTGTTATAATTTTTGGAATATTTTTAGAATTTTGGAAAACGTTTTTTTTTGTTTGGAAAACGTTTCAATTTTTGATTTTCTAATTTTTTTTTAATTTTGGAAAAAATTTGTGTTTCTGATTTTGTTATAATTTTTGAAATATTTTTGGAATTTTGAAAAAGTTTCAATTTTGGTTTTATTATAATTTTTGCAATATTTTTAGAATTTTGGATAAGCTTGTTTTTTTGAGTATGTGAATTAAGAAATTTTGCAATAATTCTAGAATTTTAAAAAAAGTTTGAATTTTGTAAGAATTTTCGGAATATTTTTAGAATTTTGAAAAAGTTAAAATTTTTGTTTTTATTATAATTTTTGGAATTTTGAAAAAGTTTGTACATTGATTGTGTTATAATTTTTTGAATATTTTAAGAATTTTGAAAAAAGTTTGAATTTTTGCAATATTTTAAAAAAATTTTCAAAATTTAAACTTTTGATTTTATTATAATTTTTGGAATTTTGAAAAAAAAATGTATTTTTGATTTTGTTATAATTTTTGCAATTTTTTAAGAATATTAGAAAAAGTTTCAATTTTTGATATTGTTATAACTTTTGCAATATTTTTAGAATTTTGAAAAAAGTTTCAATCTTTGATTTTGTAATAATTTTTTAAAACTTTTAGAATTTTGGTTGAAAAAAGTTTGAATTTTTTATTTTATTTAATTTTTACAATATTTTTGGAATTGAGAAAGAAATATGAATTTGTGATTTAGAAATATTTTCTCGAAACGCTAAATGGAGCGGTTTTTGATTAGTTTGCGGGTGTATTGTATCATCTTTTCACTAAGAATTATATTAATATATGATCTGTTATAATTTGCCGGCAACGTATTAATTTTTCGTGTTTGTTGTGTAACAAATTTTTAAACAGAGATAAAAATACTTGTACTTCAACAAAGAGTTTTATGTTTGATATACATCGCTGCCCAAAACTAAAAACAATGTCCTCATAAACGTCTGTCCGTCTCGTATTTGTGAGCTTTAAACCGATACAATTGATATTATAAAGTATCAAGTTACAAGTATTAAGTCTTCACTTAATTTTAGAAACATGTATTACATACAATTCCAAACCAACAACATATTTGGTGTAGATGATAAAATTTGTAGCATCATGATGTGTTAGATTCCAATACATATAATTTTGATATACAAATGTAATTGTTTCAGGTTATACTATCTTTCTGACGTTATTTTTAATTTCATAAAAATTATGTTCAAAAAAAAAAATATTGATCAAAGCAAACTACCGTTTAAAACGATATTTAAATAAAAAACAAATTAAATAATTACAACGTTTAGGCAAAATCCCTTAAGATAATTATAAGGGCCCTGTGGTGCAATTTTTGAAAATAGAAAATTTGCCAATTATCTTTGGGCTAGTGTACACAACAGCTTCCTAAATTTTCATGATGATTATTGTATTAATACATAAAGGACAAACAGGCATACTTTCAATTTTATATATATTAAATATTTCTTTAGCATGATGACTCGAATGCATAAGACAGTAGCAATATAACTTTAAAAAACTGCATTATAGTTCAATTTTTTAAAATTCGAAAAAGAAATTTTTATGATTTTTATGAGTTCATGAATAGTAAAAAATTTTAATTATATTTAATAAAAATTAAAAAAAAGCCAATAAAAAGATGTACCAGACCAGGAATTGAACTCACGACCTATAAAACCTCAGTCGACCGCGATATCCACATCGCAATTTGAAACGCTAAGAAATGATAGATGTATTTCATATTTAAAAATATTTTGTTCCCTTAAAAATGAGTACGCAACTATATAAATTTTACTCCATACAAAATTGCACAACGCGGCTAAAGAAGTTTTACTTAAAAAAAAATTGTTTCGGCACGCCAATAAAATTCAGTTGTAAACCCTGTGCCAGAGAGTCATAATAATAGTGCAGGATATAATTAGGCTTACTTTAAAAAAAACAAGCACAAAACGACTTAAGTCAGTCAGGACTTGTTTGTTGTTTTATTTTTCTAGAATCCTTAGAATACATATTCTTAATACAAAAATTGACGTTCACAGAAACGAATCAGAATAAGAATGAAATTCAAATTATGAAAAATGATTAAATTGTAATGTTGTTATAATTTTCAACAAAATAATTCATTAACTGTAATTCGTAAGCTACGCAAATTAAATACAAAGTTTTACTCCTCGAATGTAATCGACATTTAAAATTCAAATCAATTCCACTTCATAAAAATCTCATTAATTCACTCAACAATTGTTAAAATTCTATTTTCATTATTTACTTCATAGTCCAGTAACTTTATACATTACCGTATGCGTCAAATCCGGTAGTTCTGATTTTTTGCAGACTTGCTTATGATGTTGGCCTAATGAATAATCCAAGTTTGTGACCTCGAGCGCCGAACGCAACTTGGTCAAAAATCGCAAAAACTGCGAAAAAATCGTTATTTTTTCAAATTTTGGCGATTATAGCCATAAAGTACTAGTTTTTTCTTTAACTTTTCTTAGGCCGTTTTTAAAGTAGACTAAATTTGCTACAATATGATACTAGAACTGTCTCTGCAGACCCACTAGTTTCCGAGATTAAGCCTTTCAAAGTTTATCATTTTTTTCGAACTTCGCAATTTTTTGCAATTCTGTCGTTCTAAATGAACTTTGACCCTGAATATACTATTGAAGCCCTGTACTTTTATGGTGGGATGTTAAAAAAGAAAATGAAAAGTGTGAACAGTGTGCACAGGTATGTTGAACTCTCGATTCTTTTCCAAAATCATCCTTATCGAGAAAAGTGCATCGGTAGTACCTCGGCCCCGCCGGAAACCACACTGAAATTCTCCAAACAGTTGTTCAGCAAAAGGAAATAAATGATTAAATTAACAATTAAATCAATATTTATAAATTTTATGCATTTGTTACAAAAAATTGTGTGTATAACTAGTGCGAATGCGTTTTCCAAACGCGAGTTATTGCAGCGCTCCCTACGGTCATGCTGCAAATTAACTCTTGTTTGGAAAACACATTCGCACTAGTAATACAATCTACTATTTCTCATTAGCCACCACACACACATGTATTTATTAATACAATTATTAGGACAGGGATGTACAAAACTCTACAAAGGTATAAATTGCAAGCAATTGCGAAGTTCGAAAAAAGTGATAAACTTTGAAAGGCTTAATCTCGGAAACTATTGGGTCTACAGAGACAGTTTTGATATCATATTGTAGCAAATTTAGTCTACTTTAAAAACATTTAAAAAATTTTAAAGAAAAAACTAGGCCTTTAGGGTTATAATCGCCAAAATTTGAACAAAAAAAAAAAAACGATTTTTCGCGGTTTTTTCGATTTTTCGATTTTTGACAAAGTTGCGTTCAGCGTTCGAGGTCACAAACTTGGATTATTCATTAGGCCAACATCATAAACAAGTCTGCAAAAAATCAGAACTACCGGATTTGACGCAGACTATGAAAACTACCGGATTAGACCCAATACTCTCAGGCGACAAAGTTACTGGACTACATCAAAAAATTAAATTAATTTAGCTCTCTTGGAAGGTTCCGCTTGAGGTTCGTCCGTATCTGGATTGACGTATTGGGATGGCATATCCCCATCAGGGGATGGTGATGAATCGTCGACGTCGTGTGCCCACAAGTCATCCTCCATCTCGACATCGGAGAGATCGTCACCTTCTGGGATATCTGCTACTGCAACTACAAAAATGATCAGGTACAGTTACATAATCTTCGTTTCTCATCGGCCACCACACACATATATCTATTAATACAATTATTAGGACAGGGATGTAGAAAACTCTACAAAGGTATATTGCAAGCAATTGCGAAGTTCGAAAAAAGTGATAAACTTTGAAAGGCTTAATCTCGGAAACTAGTGGGTCTACAGAGACAGTTCTAGTATCATATTGTAGAAAATTTAGTCTACTTTAAAAACGGCCTAAGAAAGGTTGAAGAAAAAACTAGCCCTTTATGGTTATAATCGCCAAAATTTGAAAAAATAACGATTTTTGCGATTTTTGACGAAGTTGCGTTCGGCGCTCGAGGTCACAAACTTGGATTATTCATTAGGCCAACATCATAAACAAGTCTGCAAAAAATCAGAACTACCGGATTTGACGCATACTACCCCATACACTCAGGCGACAAAGTTACTGGACTATCATTAATGTAGATCATAATACAATCATCTCAATTTGCATATAAAATCGAAAAAGTTTAATTTTATTTTTTTTAGTGAATTATACCAAAATCTTCAAGTAAAGTAAAATATTTTTTGACAAAACTTTGACCTATAAATTAAAAGATTTATTCAACACTATCTTAGCGATCTTAGCCTGATGCTAATCGTTGAGTTTATTCGATTTTTTTTATTTGCGTATATTTAAATTTAATATTTCTTATGCACGTTTTGGTTTGGTTCTTTTATTACTTAATATCAGAAATAAAAAAAATATATGTATATATCTTAAGAAATGAAATAATGTTCAAGTGAAGAACCGGATATGAATGAATCATAAGATGGTAAAGTTATATAAAAAAAAAGAAATAAAATTATGCTTCTTGATTAATCATTTATGAAAGTTGCGTCTTTAGTTTATTATCTATTTTGTGTGTTAAAGTTGTTTTCTGGTTTGTTTTTATAGCTTTGGCAATGGATGTGTTTTTGTGATTGAGTAGAAGTTTTGTTGACGAATTCGTTTTAATTGTTTTCAAGGAATTAATTTGATTTAATGAGCTATATACGTGATATTTATTATGAAATGGTTAAATATAACGAATAAATGGATGAATATTGGATGGACAGGTATGTTTCGATATTATTGTGTTTTTACAAATGATATAGAAAGCTGTCTTTTATTTTAACTCTAAGGAATAATTAAATTAGACTATTGTTATATGATTTTATTGAGCAATACTTTGTCGTTTGACTGGTTTGTTAACTTCTTTTTAGTTCGACTAGCGCAGATTTGTTTTTTATTAGAAAAATTAAATCTTCATGATTGGGATCGAATTTATCTCTAATGCGACGTGTTACACTTTAAAATATCCAGGTCGAGTCAGACAACCACTATGACCGGTTACAGATCTTCTTAACCAGGATAAATAAGATATTCAAGAACAAAGAAATCATATTTGATTTCTGGTACGTAGCAGCTGTGAAATACCCTACCAAGACGTTCTAGTTCACCCTAATCCAGCCAGGACGATAAAAACAAATGCCAGAACCAGGGCCTGGTTTACAATCTTGGTCCAAACAAGATCTTCCCCCTTCTTTATAAAAAAATATGTAATGTAAGTTTTAATAATAATTATTAGGAGTTTTCTAATTTTTTTGACTTGACTTTTTAAAACTTGTACGTATTGTTACGATTCTACATAAAGGCAATAAAATACAAAACATTCAATTCAATTCACGATATACAATACATATTTCAAAAATAAAATCAAGGTCACATTCGTTTCTTAGAACTTGGGTCAACATGAAATAAAATATATTCGAAAATAATTACGTAGATTTCTATTCCAGATCTTTCTTAGTTTTTCCTAGAATATGCGAGAAATTATGTAGAATTGTATATAAGGAATATGTCTCTTGCAAAATTAGATTAGTTTTATTTTAGACCTGCGTTGGTATAAAATTAAATGTAAAGTTGCGATAGGAGAAATAGTTTAATGTGATTAAAATTTAATTGTAAACGAAAGTTGTACCGGGCATATAAAATCGTGTAAATAGAAGTTATTTTTAAAATAGTGTTACGAGTGCAGAAAAATCTAGACGATTACAGAAAGATCTAAACGATTACGGTCACTTCCAGGAAAATAAAATCAACAAACAAGTTAATGAAATTAATATTGTTGTTGTTGTCTCTTCTTAGAAATAGGGTAAACATAATTATGAATCAAATCAACATAACGTAAAATAATCGAGTATTCTAATGTTTTCTCAAGGTTTCTGGAAAGTGATGTCGAATTATCTAGAAGTATTACAGAAGGTATATAAGAAAAATACCTTTTGTAGTTTTTAATTAGTTTTATTTTAGACCTGCGACAGTAAAGTGAAATTAAATGTAGAATTAGTTTTATTTTAAACCTGCGATAGTGAAGTTAAAATTATAAAAGTGATCTTTAAATTGGATTTTGTGTAAAGTTATAAGTGTAATAAAGTTATAAGTGTTATTGAGTAGAAATATTTTGTGTATTATTTTAACGCTGTTATTACTGGAAATTTCTACAATAAACCGTTGGAGTTTCTGAAGCTGTTGAAAGAATATTCTAGTTAAGAATATTGTTTGCTGTATTGTTTTCCTGTTGTTGTGAAACAATTAAGGTGTTGAATACTTATTAAAACCTGGTGTTTGTGCTTACTAATCAGTGATCGAACTCAGGAAGAGATTGGGAATTACGTTTATCGAATTGAGAGTAAGGCCAATTCGAAGTAAGGTGTGAAAAACGTAACATTGGTGACATCGGCGGATTAGTTAGCTGTTAATAATGGTTTTATTAAGTGATTTGAAGGTTCTTGAGTTAAAGAAAGAACTAGAACAACGTGGATTGGCAACAACCGGCAACAAAACTGAATTAACGATACGGCTTCGAGAAGCTATGGAAGCTAGTGGAGTAGTTGTGGAAAGTTACCAGTTTGGAGTGATTAGTACAAATAATGATCTAGTGGCAGCTGATGAGGAGAAAAGTTTTGTTGCAGAAACAACAACAACATTACCATCTGGAAACTGCGATTTTACGCAGTTAATGGCTATGATGCAACAAATAAATTTGAATTTGAATCAAAAACTGGATGTTGTAAGCGCTAATATGGTTGCCAATAAAGACGAACTCAATCAAAAATTTGATCAACAAAGCAGCAACATCAACCAACAAATGGCTGCTACTAAGGAAGAAATCAGTAGCAACATCAATCAACAGCTGGAAACAGTCAACAATAACATTGCTGTTAATAAAGAAGAGATTACTGCAACTCTTGCTGCAAATAAAGATGAGATGAACCAGCAAATAAATGAGTTGAATATTAGCATAAATCAACACTTAGACGAGAAGCTTCTACAAATGTCAACGGCATTTGATGTAAAAGTCGAGAAAATTCAAAACGAAATTGAAGAATTTGAGCGTGACTTGAATAAAGTTGTAACTAAAGTTGACGATTTTGAGAAGAGGTTGCAGGATGTTGAAACAGCTAAAGTTACTTCACAGGTGGTGCAACAGATAGCAAATATTAAATTGAAACCACTATCGTATGACGGTACCACATCTTTCGGCATCTTCAAGTTCCAGTTCGAGACCGCAGCAGATCAAAATGTTTGGAACGCCGAAAATCGTCTTGCTGCATTGATAGTTGCTCTAAAGGGGGAAGCAGCTGAAGCATTACAGGCGGTGCCGGAAAACGACCGAAAAAGCTATGCTGAAGTAATGAATGCGTTGGAACGAAAATATGGCAGCGACCACAAAAAGGAGCTATACCGAATCGAGTTAAAGGGTCGCTTGCAACGGAATGGAGAAAGCCTTCAGGACTATTCTTCGGCAGTAGAACGGCTTGTACATTTGGCACACTCGAATACTCCACCGTATTTTATGGAGAAAATGAAGATTGAGGCTGTTACAGATGGTATCCGAGATCCAGAAACCAGGATCAAAGTAATGACTACACCTAAGGCGACTTTCAATGAAACTGTCGCATACGCAATGCAATATGAGATGGTACAGAGGATGTGTATGCCATCTGGTGGATGCAGAAAAAGGAATGTGGAGGGGAACATCAAAGGGGAAGTTTTGGCACACAGAGATAGAAGCGACATCAGATGCTGGGTATGTGATGAAGAGGGTAACATGGCACGGGAGTGCAAGCAAAACGGGGAAGCAGACAGATTGTCGTCTTCTGTGAAGAACAGAGGAGCCGAAGAAATGGAGCACGTAGGGTTCAGGAACAGCAGTAGAAAACTCCTGTGCTGGATATGTAGGAAATCGGGCCATATCTCACAGGACTGTTGGAACAGGAAGCGTGATAGATCTTCGTCTCCTATTCAACGGAAGCCTGTTGAAGGTGCAACTGTAAAGCCAAAAAGTGAGGAGAATGCAGCCTACATTCCAATTTCAAGAATTGCGGTAAATGGTGAAAGCTTGGGTATCAACGGACAACTTGAAGGTAAAGGTTGCTTCATGACACTGGATACAGGTTCAGCTCGAACATTCGTTCGCAAAGGTTTAATTGACGGCATTTTGGAATCATCAGATGGATTGAAACTCCGAACAGTAACTGGAGAATGCGCTGACGTAGCTGGTAAAAGAATCGCTGAAATAAAATTGGGAAATAACTGCTATCAACAAGAGGTGCTAGTGGCTGACATTATGGATGAAGTCATTTTGGGGATGGACTTCATGAAGGCGAAGGGATTAGTCTTCGATTTTGGATGTGGAATCCTAAAGGTTAATAATGTTGAGATGCCACTACTTGTGAATGACGCAGAGCCAACAGTTATTGGTAGCGATGAGGAACTACGCAGTGCAGAGGAAAATCCAGCACCATCCAAACAGATGAGGGAGAGAAACGTCAACCGACGCAGACGATTAAACAAACGCCGAAAGTTAAAAAGGAAACAGCTCCAAGCCCATAACGAAGTGAGCGATGTAAAAGAGGTGGTTCAAATAGCTGCAAACGGGGACGAATCGCAGCTGAAAACGAGAATGGTTCGGAGACATGGCAATGTGAAACACTCAAAGGGAAAAGATAAGGAGGACTTTAGAGATAATGAGAATCCATACTTATCACGGTGGGCGGACATAGAACAAAGTAATGGCCAAGGACTTAGAAAGGGACCAGAAGCAATTCTAAACCGCCTGGGAAATAGAAAAAGAAAAAAAAAAATGTTTGGATTCAACAATTGGAGGAGAGATCTAGATCCTGTTCGGGACGAACAGGCTTAAGTGGAGGGTAATGTTACGAGTGCAGAAAAATCTAGACGATTACAGAAAGATCTAAACGATTACGGTCACTTCCAGGAAAATAAAATCAACAAACAAGTTAATGAAATGAATATTGTTGTTGTTGTCTCTTCTTAGAAATAGGGTAAACATAATTATGAATCAAATCAACATAACGTAAAATAATCGCGTATTCTAATGTTTTCTCAAGGTTTCTGGAAAGTGATGTCGAATTATCTAGAAGTATTGCAGAAGGTATATAAGAAAAATACCTTTTGTAGTTTTTAATTAGTTTTATTTTAGACCTGCGACAGTAAAGTGAAATTAAATGTAGAATTAGTTTTATTTTAAACCTGCGATAGTGAAGTTAAAATTATAAAAGTGATCTTTAAATTAGATTTTGTGTAAAGTTATAAGTGTAATAAAGTTATAAGTGTTATTGAATAGAAATATTTTGTGTATTATTTTAACGCTGTTATTACTGGAAATTTCTACAATAAACCGTTGGAGTTTCTGAAGCTGTTGAAAGAATATTCTAGTTAAGAATATTGTTTGCTGTATTGTTTTCCTGTTGTTGTGAAACAATTAAGGTGTTGAATACTTATTAAAACCTGGTGTTTGTGCTTACTAATCAGTGATCGAACTCAGGAAGAGATTGGGAATTACGTTTATCGAATTGAGAGTAAGGCCAATTCGAAGGAGGTTAAGAAAAACGTAACAATAGTTTTTGTAAATAAAGTTTTAAGTGTTATTTAATAGAAGTATTTTGTGTATTATTTTGGACGCTGTGTACTGGAAATTTCTAGAATAAACCGTTGCAGTTTCGAAGCTGTTTGAAGAATTCTCTAGATAGGATTATTGTTGCTGTATTGTTTTTCTGTTGTTGTGGAATAATTAAGGAGTTGAATACTTAATAAAACCTGGCCTACTAAACAGTGATCGAATCAGGAAGGAGATTGGGAATTTAGTTTATCGAATCGAAAGTAAGGCCAATTCGAAGAAAAGGTTGGAGAAACGTAAAATTGGTGGCAGCGGCGGGATTAGTTTGCTGTTACAATGGTTTTCTTAAGTGGATTAAAAGTTCCTGAGTTGAAGAAGGAACTAGAACAACGAGGTTTGTCAAAAACCGGCAACAAAAGTGAATTAATGCTACGGCTTCGAGAAGCTATGGCAGCCAATGGAACAGAAGGAGAGTTGCCAGTTTGGAGTGATTGGTACAAATATTGATTTAGTAACAACTGAAGAGGAAAAAAGCTCTGTTGCAAATACAACTTTATTACCGAACTGGAACTGCGATTTTGCGCAGTTAATTTCAATGTTGCCACAAATGAATTTGAATTTAAACCAGATAAAACAGGAAATTAGTCTTAACATCAATCAAATCAATGCTAATATGGTTGCTAATAAAGAAGAAATGTATCAGCAGTTGAATACAGTAAATACAACAAATGGCTGCTACTAAGAAAGAAATTACTGCAACGCTTGCTGCAAATAAAAATAAGATGAACCAGCTGAATTGAACAATAGTTGTATACCATATACTACTCAACATTTGGATGCGAAACTTCTACAAATGTCAACTACTTGTATTTTTTATTTATGAAAGACTATCTATAAACAAAAAATAATCAAAATTAAAAAGGGTCAAGTCAAAATTTGCTGAACTTGCGTGAAATTGCTTATAAGCAAAAAATGGAATAGCATTGTCTGGAAATATTTAATTTAGAATTAAGGTAACGCACATCAAAATGAAAATTTCATCTTTGCGCTATTTCAGTTTAAATTGAATTAGTGCCGAGACTGTATACAAAATTTATTCGGCGGTATGACAGTATTTTTCACGGCACTATTACAGTCGCCCTAAGTCAGTACACCATCAACAAAACCTCCAGTCTGGACAACATTCCTCCTATTATTCTAAAAACATTTTCAAAGGAACTTGCACCTACTCTCATCAAAATTTTCTACAAATCCTATAAATCTGGAATTTTCCCTTTGTGCTGGAAGTTGGACAATATCCAGCCCATCCCCAAAAAAGGAATACAATGTGATATTTCTAATTATAGACCAACAGCCTTACTCTCAGTCCTATCTAAAATATACGAGCATTATATTAATACACACATATCAAAATTTTTGAAAGACATCCAATTAATATCTGACAGCCAATACGGTTTTAGAATCAAAAGATGAACAACCGATCTATTAAACTATGTAGCTCATTTTTGGAACAGCATACTTAAAAAATGTGGTGAAACGTACGTAATCGCATTAGAGATCTCGAAAGCATTTGATCGAATCTGGCATACCAACCTGATCAACCAGTTCGTTGCGTATACGGATTTCACCCACAGTCGTAAAGCTGATACAAAATTTTTTCACCGACCGATACACTTCTTCTGAGCCTAAATTAATTAACGCTGGTGTACCCTAAGGTTCGGTTTTATCCCCCACTCTATTTTTATCTTATATCAAAGAGCAGTTGAAAATCACCAGCAATCCAATAAACAGTTTTGCAGACGACAATACACTGCACAAGTCATTCGTTCCCCTATCTTCAAAAGGTAAAATGCATGAACGAATAAATCCCGCCCGGAGGGAAGCTGCCATAAGTGTAAACGAGTACCTAGAAAAAGTCACCGACATCAATTTGAATTCCACAAAAACACAGCTATTGATTGTTTCCATCTATTTCCAAGTTTGGGGCGCTGCATCTGTTTCCATCATAGCTCTTTTTGACTCTGTCCTATGTGAATTGTGGGTGATCGAAATTTAACATCAAATCTTGATTCCCTACAACATCGACGCACTGTTGCTGATCTCGTTGTTGTTATAAATATCGTCACCAGCAGTGATCGGATGAAATCGGATCCACCATGCCTTAATTATATTTTTTTCCCCATTTTACACGTCAATCGGTTTATGCAAACAGTCAAACTGTTGAGATCACTCACTGTCATAGTGACAGAATGCAGAGAGATTTCTTTGTTCGTACATCCGTCCGTTCATCAACACCTCAGAGCGCATGTTGTTGTGGGACTTAGGTTTTAAAAGGTATTTTTGTGTTGTTGTGATACATATTGTAATTCCTATAACAACACTTTTTATAAAAAAAAAAGTAAAAGTTGATAAAAATGATTCATACAGTGTCATTCCACAGTAAGTCATTTAAAATTGTTTGTTATTCTTTCGTGCCGTTTACCCTTTGAAAAAAGGCCAACGAACACATTGCGTAGTGTAATATCATCATCTTCTAAACTGGTGATTTAAACAGATCGACGTAATTTAAAAATAGAGTGAGGAGAAAAGCTGAGCCTTAGCTTAAATTATTTTAGCCTCAGATGAAAAACTGCCTAAGGGAACCGTCATACACATATCGATTATTCATAAAATTTTGAATCAGTTTCACAACTTTGGGATTTTGCCACATAATAGATCACTCTTTCATAGAATAAATATCTCATTGGTTTTATTTTATCATAAAAACCCATAATTCTGAATATATTTTATGAAAAAAGATATCAAAATTGGCTTATTAAGTTGATAAGACTTTTTTCCAGTCAAATTCGATATATTTAATTAAACAAATTTAACTAAATAACTAAATTATTTATAAATGATTTAATGATTCGATGAAAAATATAGTGTATGATGATAATCGTTTGGAATTTTTCATAAAAATCGCGATTCACAATCCATATAGTTAAATTTATTTGGATTGCAATTAAATTTTTCGATAAAATCTTTATTATTG
The DNA here is from genome assembly GCA_963693315.1 of Diogma glabrata. Lineage (NCBI taxonomy): Eukaryota > Metazoa > Arthropoda > Insecta > Diptera > Cylindrotomidae > Diogma > Diogma glabrata. The sequence continues at coordinate 192,330,405 of OY856188.1, read as the reverse complement.
TTCCGTATCATCCATTGCTGATATTTGCTGGAATTTTCATTCAATTGCTGCATAGTAAATTATTTATATCGAAAAGGTTATTGGGTGTAGAAACAATTTTTTGTAGCGTTGGCCATAAGAGGATGTAGTTTGTAGCTTGGCGGCAAGAAGAACGGATTCAAACATCCTATTAAAAAATTACAATAACGAAAAGTTGTAGCAACTACATTACTAAAAGTCGTTGAACAAAAAAATTAGATACGCATAACGAGCTACGCAGGAATAAAAAATTTAAAAAAACATAACTTAATTTCACTTTTCACAAAAATAACTCGTTTGAAAATTTGATTGCGTTTGCTTGTGGTGATAATAATTATAACTTTTTCAAGGAGGAACTTTTTAAAAGAGGAACCAAGAATTTGATTTACGCAATTGTTTTGGAAAATATAATTTAAAAATTTGAGAGTACAAATTATGAAAAGTTTGAAAATTATGAAGAAATGTTTCGATGAGTTGGCAGACGGAAAATGTAATGGTATATGAAATTTAAGTTGCATATAAATTTCGAAATATATCTTATTCAGTTTCATATAGAAATTGAAGTTGGCTTTTTAAGGAACATCATAGGCGTAACTATGTAGGGGCCCAGAGAGCCCGGCCCCCCCTAGACGAATTTTGGCCCCCCTAGAAAATTAAGTTCATTCAGAATTAATTTGCCAGTTAGAAAAAACAGAATTGTTTTTTTTACCATAAGTAAATCACTTTTTACAATTAATTCAAAAGAGAATTAATGGTTGTAATATATTATCACCACGCTAGAAAAAACCATCTACCAAAACCATCATTAAAATATTAGAATTAATAAAATCGAACTAGATTTGGACAATTTTAAAAAAACTTCATACCACTGATCTTCGTTTCAAATTAATAAGATTTCAACTTGAAAAAGCTTGTCATTTTTCGTGAGGGTTAGGCGACAGAGGTTCATTCTACAAACCAAAAATGTTGTCAAAAGTGTTTATATAAAATGTTCGTTTATAGCGTAGCGTGTCTGCCTAAGAATTTGAACGAGGCACTGACGAGGAAGGTTCGAATTCATCAACACGAAAAATGTGCAGTGGAGTTTTTTTATGAGAAACTTCAAACCATACATAATTTCCATTACATCTTTACTTACTTGAGTTTAATTGATCTTAAAAATCCCCAATGTTCGTTTATCTTATTGGTTCGTATTAGCGAATTTTAAAAGAGAAAACATTTTATTTCGAACGATATGATGTGTCAAATTCATTTGATATTCACACTTTTTGGTAAGCCACATTTTCGAGATTGAATTCAACGAAAGACTTGGCAATAAAAACAACCCAGACTTCGTTTTAAAAAACTACTTCTGATAACTCCATAAGACTTAAAAACACACTGGAACATAAAAAAAATTACCACTTTCTATGTTTTGTTTGTATGGCAAATTGGCGACGTCATTTGAAGTTCATCAGACTTTATATTTTGAGCTTTATATATTGAATTATCTGAATTTTGAATATCGCTGAATGAAGATCGTTGTGAAAATCAATTCAATAAATGGCTAATGGAATGTGTGATTACTGTGAAGTGTGAACGATGAAAAATTAGTATTGAATTCTAATTAACACTAAAACTATAGGGATTACAAGCCCGGTATTTTTGAAGCATGGATTTTGGAATCAAGAATTAGTTTTACGATCCCTGACTCCCAGAATTATTAAAAGCAAATTCCGGGGTTACGGGATCGCCATATTTGCTGCAATTAATCAATGAAAACACAACATCCTGTGAAAAAATAAGTTATATTAAGTTCGCATGCGGATGAGTTTTCGTTGATTTGTTAATTTTTTTTATTGTGAAGCGGTGAATTGTTAAAAATGTCTTTATTACTTTTCATTAAAAACTTATCACTTCACCGCTTCACAGTAAGAATTTAGCTGCAGTCCCGGTATATGAGTTAACGTGAGGTTTTCTATATTACTGGCGAAAGCAGTGAGTTATCAGTAGCGAAAATGATACCTTAGGGATGTTGGCGGATGAACTCTTTTAGTCAGCAGTAGCAACCTAAATCTAAGTTATGGAATTTGTTTTGATGTCACGCTATTGCGTACTCGAAGTGATAAACTTTCATATAACTCTATATATGCGGCATTTAATCCTTGAAGAAGACCATACGTCACAATATGATCAATGGATATGTCACTAGCATTTGGATTATTACCAACCCAAATTTAGTTTTGTTGCTTCATATTTTTTAACAAAAATATTTGCATTTTTAGCTCTAATTTTTTTTATTTCCTCCATTTTACAATGAAATATTGGCCTATGCCTATGCATCTCTCGAGCTTGTTCTGAATAAACTAGAAAATCAAAGCAACCCATTAGCTCGTGGATTGACGAATGCCTCAATAACACATACAAAGGAGAGGATAACCTAAACATCTGAAGTATTAAAATATTTGCAGAATGGAAACGTTGCAGACAATGGACGTTAAACGGATGATTGCGCTTCTCACATTACTCGATCACCAAGCACAGTTCCGGTCGATTTATTAAAGGAAAACAATTTGTAAAAATAATCTGTAACGCAGCATTAATTCAAGTTTAATACCTATACAACACTGTTTTGGACAGAATGCATTTACATAAAATATATTAAACTGTTCACCACTATTGGCAGCGAAATGAAAATATTTCAGAAAAGCGTTCATAGAACATATAGATGACCGCATTTGCAGCGAATGTATAATGATTACAGGTTGTCCACTCCACCAATAAGTGTGGAATCGGAACGGGCTGTTTCAGCCTCCGGAAATAATATTTCCAAATTAAGTAATAGGCTTGAAAATAAATCGTCAATTATGTTTTCTAAAATCCTATTTCTTAAATCACTTGAAAATTTAAGGAACTTGTTTTTCTTTATTTAATATTATTAATGTTTTGTTTTTGTTCTTGAATATTTATTTTTCGGCAAACGGTTGTAAAGCTTAACTTTACTGCCGCTAGGAAGTTAGTTAAAGTCTTACTTTTTTGACTTATAATCAAAGTGGCTGTAAAGTAACGCCATTTTTATTTTATTTTTATGGCGGCAGTAAAGTAACATTTGTTATTTTTTCAAACAAATTGTATAACTATGACAACAAAAAAAACAAATAATCTGATTGAACTATGAAATTTTTGATCATAATTATAGATCAATTATTGACAAGAAAAAATTACACCAAATAATTTGGTTGGATTTTGAAAATTTTTGATTCAACTTTTAAAGCCCGGGATTTAAAATTTATGAATCCCATAACCCGCGATTCAAAATGAAGGCTTAAAATTCCTAACGATTGTTACGATTTTTCCTCTATTGTTTTAACCGAAACAGTGTCCACAAATTTTGCAACAATTTTCGAATGGCTAAAATTAGTGGTTAATTTTCTCTGCCATACATATATGGTTTTTTACAACTTTTGCGTAAGTTTTGTCGAACTCAACGTCGCTTTCAACAAGAAATGCGCAATCATTTATCTAAACTAGGAAGGCCCGGCGTGCTTCGCTACGCTTATAAATAAAGTTTTTGCGTAGACATTTTGTTGACGTAGAAGCAATGATTTCAAAAAGTGGTAACGAGAAATGCTAGCATATAATTTTTAATTTTTCTTTTTAAATATATGAATGAAAAATAATCAGAACTCTAGCTGATCAGTTCGGATATATGAAAAATTAGCGATCAAATAAGTTTTCAAGTAAGCTTATTTTATCTCTAACTTATTTGATCGCTAATTTTTCATATATCCGAACTGATCAGCTAGAGTTCTGATTATTTTTCATTCATATATTTAAAAAGAAAAATTAAAAATTATATGCTAGCATTTCTCGTTACCACTTTTTGAAATCATTGCTTCTACGTCAACAAAATGTCTACGCAAAAACTTTATTTATAAGCGTAGCGAAGCACGCCGGGCCTTCCTAGTTAATTTTAAAGCATGAATAGAACACATTGAAATTTCATCTATAATAATGATTGATGCATTATTAATATATGTGCCATGTACAATGTTTGGAGTTATATTTGGCATTGAATTCTCTAATAATGGAATTGGTAATTTGAAAACATTATGCAAAGTTCGCCCCCCAATCAAAAGAGTTGATGCAATACCACTGAAGGCAGTTACAATACACGAAAGATTTAGTGAATTAAATTTATGAATGATTGCCGTTTGAACAAAAGTTTTGCCACAACCTGCATGAGCTGTCAAGAAAAAAAGCTAAAGCATTCGGAGGAACATTCAAACCACAGATAAATGCAAATAATTGACGAAACTGTTTTGGTGATTGAATTTCTGAAGCTTCAAGTAAACATTCACGCTATTCATTATCATTTGTTGCAATACCTCGAGCTTCACATGCTGCAACAAAAGTAGGGTAGGGTACACCTTCATACATACGTAGATCAAAAAAAGATTTTGGACCACGAACATGCAACAGAAGTAAACGCATATGAAACAATTCTATATCTTTTGGAGTAACCATATATAATCGAGCAACAACTTTATCAGCCCCACGTTGTCTTCTTTTCCACGATTTACTTTGGTCATACCAAACATAATTAATTCTGTATACAAAAACTCATTAGCTAAATTATCAATGGAATTCAAATGGAAAAATGCTAACAATTTTGTTCTTGATACATTTGCGACTGTGCCAGCCACATTACCATTCCTGATATAAACATTTTGTCTATTAGGCAAATGACAATCAAGTCGAATAATTGTATGAGATTGAAAATGCATTGGAAATTCAAATATGCGCCAAGCAGCTTCAGTCGAACCAACATACCGTCCATTCAAAAAATCTTGAATTTCATTTCCCACAATCGCATCATCATTATTCACTGCATTCTCTCCATTCACTCTCAATTCAACATTGGCAGAATCATAGTCTTTATATACATACTTGTAAACATATTTCACACTTTTAACAGTCGTACATATTTCCACGTTAATATGACAATTGAATTTTGCAAGAAGATAAATATTATACGGAACAACATATCTATTATCAAGAGATGCACCACGTACATCAACACTCATACCATTATCACGTCGACGGTACAAAGGATAACCATTCACATATTCTTTAATATTTTCAGAAAAAGGTTTTGGAAAATTATTACTACATTTACCACTCTCATACAAACAGAATTGGGATTTAGAGCACCACATGGTTCATGCATCATATGACGTTTCACATATTCATGTAATTTAGGAAAAAGAATGGGATCAGGGATTTCAGTACATACAAATTTATTAATCATTTCATTTCCATCAATTCTATCTTCATCTGACAAATTTAACAAAATTCATCATTTTTAAAAATAGCAACCACATCAGTTTGAACAGCATCATTAAAACGACGAATATCACATTCTCTGTTAACTTTTATAACCATTGACACATCAGCAGTAACATTCTCAGGTCTTTCACAAAATTCATGCATTGATTTAAAAGAACGAACAAAAGGATTCACACGATCTAACTCAAAACCTATCTTACGCATAAGAAAAAATTCGAAATGAAATTTAAAACATAGAAAAACAATATGTACGTTTATTCACATTCAAAGAAATAAATATACTAACAGCTGAGAAAAAATTAAATATAAAAAAGAATAACAAAATAAAGTTTTAAGTTTCGTTTTTGTTGTTCGTTGTTCGATAGCAAATATATTTTTATATGTATGTAAACTTATAATGCATATGTATAGAAAAAGTTTTCCGTATATAATAACTTTTTTATTTATGATCCGATTTGTTTGAATCCGGATCCCAATATAGGTTACACTAATATCAGTTAGCTGTGAAAATTTGAATTGAATCCATCTGCGAATAAAAAAGCCTTATGCTCCACAAAGTTTTAATCTAGCGTATTAATATATAAGATAACAACAGATGGAACATCGAATACAGACGCCAATAAAATAAACAAAAAATGAACCTGACCATTTCCGTTTTCTTGAAACTTAAATAATTAAAAAACTAATACGTGATTGTATTTTTTCCTTGGTTTTGATACTGGGTGGCACGAAATATGTTAAGAAATTTAGAGACAAGGAAAGTTTAAAATTAAATTCTCTAACGATTTTGATATTATTTTTTTGTTTAAAAGGTATTAAGTAAGGCTTTATAAACATTTTATACTGATAAAAATATAATACATTTGTATATGGTTTTTTTCAATTTTAATTTGTGAAACATAACCATTTTAAAAAGGCCCTTTTTTCTTTTGCTTTTTATAATTTAATAATTAATATATTCAAAATTTAATAACTTTTAAATTTAATAATTTATATATGATTAATTAATGATCTATTTATTTTGACCCTAATATATGTCTAAATAACTTAAATAACATATTGCACTCTAGTAAAATAATATAAATGACAGTCAAATTGAAAATTAACCTCAAATAGCAACACCCGTTATGTATTAAAAAAAGAAATAAATACGGGAAATTTTTATTATTTTGCTCAGCAATATTACGGGGCCAGGCCTCCCCTGAAACCATTTCTTAGTTACGCCAATGAGAAACATCTTAAAAGCTTAGTAAGATAACAATTTTTTCTTAGTATTTTCATAGTTTTCCAAAAAAAAAACTTTTCTCTTTTTTCAATAATTTACGCTTTATGTAACAAGTCATTCCCATATTTTGTAACACCACAAATTAAAATATTACTCAAACTTAATTCTTATTATTCTTAGTCGTATGATAAAGCTACATACACCATAAAAACTTTTAATCCAACTATGAATGAAAAGTTGTAATTTTATTGTAAAATAATTCATATTACACAAGTAAGAAACAAAATATAAGGTCACATACATAATGAATCAGGCATAATTCTAAATAACATAAATTGTTTTCAAATTTAAATTTAAACGCAAATAATTCAACAAAATATTTATTAAATTTAATTTATAAACAATAAAATTCACGTTTTTTTCGGTTATTGTTGAATAATTTATTAGATTTTTATTTAATTTTTTTTTATTTAAATAAATACAAATAAAATTTTAAATTTAAATTTTTATTATTTATTTATTTATTTTATTTTAAATTTTATCAAAAGAAGTCAAAAATCACACAAAATTATTCATCTTTTGGATTCATTGAAGAATATTCTTCGTTTTGATTTGTTTTCAATGAAGAAAAAATTATGTAAATTTAAGAAATATTTTATTAACTTTATCAATTATACGAAAAAGAAAATATTTAATAGAATGAAGGTGTTAAGAAAGCTGAGTTCTACAGATTTTCAATAATCTACCGATCAGTTTGAATTTTAAGGTAATATTTTGTTTATGTACCTGTCACTCAAATCAAAGAAGAAAATCTGAGGACAGTAATCAAAAAATACGTTTGGAATAGCTACATCTATTCATCCAATAAAAACACGACCATCTGGCTTTCAATTACATAATTTTAAAAACTATTAATAAAAAACTGAAAATTATATCTAAATAACATTTGCCAATAAATCCAAAATCAATTATTTCCGTTTAATTTACAAAAAACATACAACCTAATACACTAACAATATCTTTCAATAAACCAGATCTTAATGTATAAACGAGTATAAAAAAAAGAAAATATTTATTTATTTAAAATAATTTAAATATCTAATTGAGTTCATTATTATTTTGTTGAACATGATTTCTATAACAACACCTGGAGAATGATTAGAGTTAAAATTAAGCAAATTACAAAAAAAACTATAAAAAACTAACAAATCGAACAGGTAATTATTGTATTTTTCTTAAACAAATCTTAGAAAAATAAAAGTACAATAAAGGAAACAAACGTAAAATTTAAATTGCGTGGGAATAACTAAAGATATTGTTTTTAATATGTTATTATTTTCAAATCTATTTAGTTGCTTGGCTTGCTCTATAAGTTATGTTTTAAAAATTATTTTTTTTTCTAAAACAGATTTTAGGGAAACAGAAACAACCGTCTGCAGATGATTGAAGGAAGGGTCTAGGTCAACAATTGTTGTGGTCTGTTAGTTATGGAACGAAAAGAGTTAGACACATCAAGAGATAAAAACTGTACAAAACCGATTAGAAAATCAGCTCAACCCATCGTAATCGCCAACATAGGGCAACTGTCTTTATGCAATTATTTTAAAATCTCCCTTATCTATAGTCTTCTTTTTATTTAAAATAATGTTTAGTTTATTGCATGATGTTTTTCGGGTTTTTAGATAAAAACTAACTATGAAATAATTGTTAGATAGCTTAAGGTGGAATATGAGAACCGCCAAACCGTTGGGCTCGCCTGACATTCTCTGAGTATTATTTTTGAGTATTTATGTAAGATAAATTGGATCCCCAGATTTGTCAATCACCACTTCATGTGTCATAACAACACATAACAACCTTTTAAGACCCAGGTCTCACAACAACATGTGTTCTGAGGTGTTAATGGACAACATTTTTTTTTAAAGATTGGATAACTAAACAATAAATCCCATCACATATTAAAGTATGTCACAAGGCAATATTTCATGATAAAATAAAGGAAATAAACTAAAAGAGCAAAACGCAAATTTTGTAGAAAAATTTGCACGAACACTAAAATTGGATTTCTAACAATCCAGCTAGTGGTATATTGGAGGCACCGCTCCTGTTGTCTGTAAAAAGTTCATCCGCTAGCACCCCTAGGACATCACCTCTACTACTATCGCCAGTGGTATGTGATACTTCATGTTAACCCGCATGTCAAAAGCTGGGGCTGGAGTACGCAGGTTGTCACATCACACCCGTAGATCAAAAATAAAAAAAAAAAATCACAAATCAACAAAAACTGATCCCCTCCGTACGGGACTATGTATGATAAATCGGCAACGCAGTCTAAAGACTGCACACTACTCAGATAAAAATAATCAATTGAATTAAATTAGGCAAAAATCGACTACAAAATTGATGTATTGAAATTACTTCGGTCTGAAAGACCTAAGTATTACGTTTTTGAACTCAAAGTGAAATTCTTACCCCCACTTTTTTTGACATTTCTCGACGTTTTAGGACCTACTGATTCTATAGAAGCAAAAAAAAAATGTATGTCTGTCTGCCGGCCGTCATTACCTACGCTGCAGGGAAAACCGCTGGAGGGATTTCAAAATTTTTTTTTTCTAAAAATAGGTATACTCAAGGAACAGATTCGAAAGGACGCTGTGTTCGATAACTGTACCGGAAGTGTGTCGAAAAAATCAATATGTGTGTCAAAAATAGCAAATTTTCATATTTTTGGCTTAAAAAACATTCATTTTAAGTGATTACGAGTAGGAACATTAAATTTGGAGAAATCTTGATGGTCGGGATTGGTATGTGAGATCAAAAACTAGATTATTGCATTATAAGTTTGTCAAAAAAAAGTTGTCCAGTGTGTCAAAAGAAAGATTTTTATTTATTTTTTTACCTAATTTTTTGGAAAAAAAATAAAATTAATTGTTTATTTGAAATGAAGTTTTATTATTATTATTGAGAATTATGGCATTATAAGTTTGTCAAAAAAGTGTTGTCAAGTGTGTCAAAAAAAAGATTTTTATTTATTTTTTACCTAATTTTTTGGAAAAAATAAAATTGTTTGTTTGAAATGAAATTTAATTATTATTATTGAGAATTATGGCATTATAAGTTTGTCAAAAAAATGTTGTCAAGTGTGTCAAAAGATTTTTATTTAGTTTTTTACCTAATTTTTTGCAAAAAAAATAAAAGTGTTTGTTTGAAATGAAATTTTATTATAGTCCCTGGGCCTTCACCTACATAATTTTGTGATTACCACATATTTTATACTTCGTGATGCGCCTGTCCTTGACGAGCCCGAAAACATTTGTTCTGCGATTTTTTTCAAATCGGCCGCTTTTGCTTTCGGCAAGCTCCGGAAAATGCCGATTGCCCGGGATCTTGTAAATTTTTGTTTTTTTTAACTATGGGGGTTGGAAATTTGATTTAGAACACAAGGGTAACCTTGTCCGACAAAAATTTGTCTGCTATTGTATAGTCCGACAACCCAAACATCCAAAATGTCAGTTGTCGGACTCGACAATAGCAAACACATTTTGGTCGGACAAGCTTACCTTCGTATTCTAAAACAAATTTCCAACCTCCACAGTCAAAAAAAATAAATGTGGTAGCAAATTTACAAGATCGTGGGCAATCGGCATTTTTCGGAGCTTGCCGAACGCAAAAGCGGCCGATTTAAGAAAAATTATAGAACAAATGTTTTCGGGCTCGTCAAGGACAGGCGCATCACGAAGTATAAAATATGTGGTAATCACAAAATTATGTAGGTGAAGGCCCAGGGACTATTATTATTATTTAGAATTATGGCATTATAAGTTTGTCAAAAAATGGTGTCAAGTGTGTCAAAAGAAAGGTTTTTATTTATTTTTTACCCAATTTTTTTAGAAAAAAATAAAATTAATAGTTCGTATGACATGATATTTTATTATTATTATAGAGAATTATGACATTATAAGTTTGTCAAAAAATAATGTCAAGTGTGTCAAAAAATGATTTCATTTAATTTTTTAGCCAATTTTTTGGGAAAAAAAATGTAGCTGTTTTTATGACGTAAATGTAATTTAAAATGAAATTGGACATGGAAATTTTTGAATTTGTTATAGTTTTTGAAATATTTTTGGAATTTTGAAAAAGTTTGTATTTTTGATTTTGTAATAATTTTTGCAATATTTTTAGAATTTTGGAAAAAGTTTGAATTTTTAAGAATTTTTGAAATATTATTGGAATTTAGAAAAAATTTAAATATTTGATTTTATTCTAATATTTGGAATATTTTTGGAATTTTGAAAAAGTTTGATTTTATTTAATTTAACAATATTTTTGGAATTTTGATTATAATTTTCCGGCAACGTATTGATGTTTTGTGTTAGTTTTGTAATAAATTTTTAAACAGAGATAAAAAATACTTGTACTTTAACAAAGAGTTATTTTTGATGTACATCGCTGCCCAAAAACTAAAAACCATGTCCACATTAAAATTTTTTGCCGAAAACTATATCAACATCCTTAACCCAGACCGAAGTCTTGATATCTCAGAGCTGTGAGATTTCAGCCCCTCCATATTTTAATATTGAATTGGAAAAATAGTTTACTAGCAGTTTTCTTTAACCTTATGGCAGCAATTTTATGTTTTTTATAGTACTTTTTCGTCATTTTTTTTATTTATTTCAATCATAATACTTCAACTTGCATAATTGGACAAACCATTCAGAAAAACAATCTATTTTTATTTTTAATACAAAGTAAAGCATCAAATTTGAAGCAAAAATTAAATGTTCGAGTATTTGAAAAAAAAAATTTATCCTTCCGGCAACTACAAAGATAGGTTTATTTTTGTTATTTTACAACCATAATTGTTTGCGTTATTAGTCTTAGATTATAAAATATACAGGATAAGCAATATTTTTTAAAGTTCAAGTTTATTTTTTTTTAAATTAAGTAGTATGCGAATTTAACAAGATAGTATTTGTATTAAAAACCAGTAGCCTAGAATATATCTTATATATTAATACGCTAGATTAAAACTTTGTGGAGCATAAGGCTTTTTTATTCGCAGATGGATTCAATTCAAATTTTCACAGCTAACTGATATTAGTGTAACCTATATTGGGATCCGGATTCAAACAAATCGGATCATAAATAAAAAAGTTATTATATACGGAAAACTTTTTCTATACATATGCATTATAAGTTTACATACATATAAAAATATATTTGCTATCGAACAACGAACAACAAAAACGAAACTTAAAACTTTATTTTGTTATTCTTTTTTATATTTAATTTTTTCTCAGCTGTTAGTATATTTATTTCTTTGAATGTGAATAAACGTACATATTGTTTTTCTATGTTTTAAATTTCATTTCGAATTTTTTCTTATGCGTAAGATAGGTTTTGAGTTAGATCGTGTGAATCCTTTTGTTCGTTCTTTTAAATCAATGCATGAATTTTGTGAAAGACCTGAGAATGTTACTGCTGATGTGTCAATGGTTATAAAAGTTAACAGAGAATGTGATATTCGTCGTTTTAATGATGCTGTTCAAACTGATGTGGTTGCTATTTTTAAAAATGATGAATTTTGTTAAATTTGTCAGATGAAGATAGAATTGATGGAAATGAAATGATTAATAAATTTGTATGTACTGAAATCCCTGATCCCATTCTTTTTCCTAAATTACATGAATATGTGAAACGTCATATGATGCATGAACCATGTGGTGCTCTAAATCCCAATTCTGTTTGTATGAGAGTGGTAAATGTAGTAATAATTTTCCAAAACCTTTTTCTGAAAATATTAAAGAATATGTGAATGGTTATCCTTTGTACCGTCGACGTGATAATGGTATGAGTGTTGATGTACGTGGTGCATCTCTTGATAATAGATATGTTGTTCCGTATAATATTTATCTTCTTGCAAAATTCAATTGTCATATTAACGTGGAAATATGTACGACTGTTAAAAGTGTGAAATATGTTTACAAGTATGTATATAAAGACTATGATTCTGCCAATGTTGAATTGAGAGTGAATGGAGAGAATGCAGTGAATAATGATGATGCGATTGTGGGAAATGAAATTCAAGATTTTTTGAATGGACGGTATGTTGGTTCGACTGAAGCTGCTTGGCGCATATTTGAATTTCCAATGCATTTTCAATCTCATACAATTATTCGACTTGATTGTCATTTGCCTAATAGACAAAATGTTTATATCAGGAATGGTAATGTGGCTGGCACAGTCGCAAATGTATCAAGAACAAAATTGTTAGCATTTTTCCATTTGAATTCCATTGATAATTTAGCTAATGAGTTTTTGTATACAGAATTAATTATGTTTGGTATGACCAAAGTAAATCGTGGAAAAGAAGACAACGTGGGGCTGATAAAGTTGTTGCTCGATTATATATGGTTACTCCAAAAGATATAGAATTGTTTCATATGCGTTTACTTCTGTTGCATGTTCGTGGTCCAAAATCTTTTTTTGATCTACGTATGTATGAAGGTGTACCCTACCCTACTTTTGTTGCAGCATGTGAAGCTCGAGGTATTGCAACAAATGATAATGAATAGCGTGAATGTTTACTTGAAGCTTCAGAAATTCAATCACCAAAACAGTTTCGTCAATTATTTGCATTTATCTGTGGTTTGAATGTTCCTCCGAATGCTTTAGCTTTTTTTCTTGACAGCTCATGCAGGTTGTGGCAAAACTTTTGTTCAAACGGCAATCATTCATAAATTTAATTCACTAAATCTTTCGTGTATTGTAACTGCCTTCAGTGGTATTGCATCAACTCTTTTGATTGGGGGGCGAACTTTGCATAATGTTTTCAAATTACCAATTCCATTATTAGAGAATTCAATGCCAAATATAACTCCAAACATTGTACATGGCACATATATTAATAATGCATCAATCATTATTATAGATGAAATTTCAATGTGTTCTATTCATGCTTTAAAATTAACTAGGAAGGCCCGGCGTGCTTCGCTACGCTTATAAATAAAGTTTTTGCGTAGACATTTTGTTGACGTAGAAGCAATGATTTCAAAAAGTGGTAACGAGAAATGCTAGCATATAATTTTTAATTTTTCTTTTTAAATATATGAATGAAAAATAATCAGAACTCTAGCTGATCAGTTCGGATATATGAAAAATTAGCGATCAAATAAGTTAGAGATAAAATAAGCTTACTTGAAAACTTATTTGATCGCTAATTTTTCATATATCCGAACTGATCAGCTAGAGTTCTGATTATTTTTCATTCATATATTTAAAAAGAAAAATTAAAAATTATATGCTAGCATTTCTCGTTACCACTTTTTGAAATCATTGCTTCTACGTCAACAAAATGTCTACGCAAAAACTTTATTTATAAGCGTAGCGAAGCACGCCGGGCCTTCCTAGTAATTATTATTGAGGCTCTCAGTATCTTGACCAAACATATCAATAAAATGACATATTTGTACATTTTCAACTATTTGAAAATGTGCAACCTTATTCGTATTTATGTTATTTTTCACAAAAATATTTCGATTAAAATAAAACTGAAAATATTCCCCTTACCAAAATTTAATCATTAATGGTTAATTGTTTTCTTTGAATTTTGCATGAAATGGATATTGTTTGACAATTAATTCTTTCTTGCAAACATAGGAGCCTGTTGTTTTGTATTTATTTTTACAGGAGTCTTTTCTGTTGTGTAATTAATTTTCAATACATAAATTGAATTTCAATAAGAACATCAATATTTTTTATTATTTTATTGTGTACGTATACAAATTTTGTGATATATTGCTTATCCTTTGTATTATATAACCTAAGGCCTTAATAGAATAAAATAAACAGTTGTTAATCTTATTCTGTTGCGCGATTGCTGCGGAACACAATATTATTTTTTTGGTTCAGTCTTTATTGTTTTATTTTATTTTTCGAGCAAAACTTTACGAATTTGCAAATTTGCGAGAGAATTAAATTCATTACTTCCCGAAACCCGAACAAAAAAAACAATGAATTTTATTTTATTTTGTACCATTAATTCCAAACAATTAAATAAATTTTATTCAATTTTGATGCCTATTCAATTGTTTGGTATTTTGAAAATAAAATAACCTACAATGCAAGAGATTAAATTTTAAGCTAATAGGAGTTGAAAAACCAAAAAAATTATAAAAAAAACTAATTTTTTCGACAATAGAAATTCGATTTAATTTGAACGAAGTGGCCATTGCTTTTTTCAATATTCGAGAGAGTGACAAGCGCATTAGTTTGAATTTATTGTTTTTTATATAATCAGAGCGAACATGTTTTTTTTGATTTTTTATAAAATACAGTCAAATTATTTATGAAATGCAACACAATCAAATAAATTGTTTTATTCAGTTCCGAAGCATTCACGCAACAGAATAAAATTAACAGCTGTTAATTTTAATCAATCAATCAATCGCTCTCCTCTGCACAGCATATAAGATCTTTTCCTACATTTTGCTATCCAAAATCAATCCATTTGCTGAACAACTTTTTGGAGAATATCAGTGTGGATTCCGGCGGGGCCGAGGTACCACCGATGCACTTTTCTCGATAAGAATGATTTTGGAAAAGTGTCGAGAGTTCAACATACCTGTGCACCAACTTTTCATTGATTTCAGGCAGGCTTACGACTCTCTCGAACGAGAGACTCTATGGTCTGCTCTGGTGTCAATGGGAATTCCTGGTAAACTGGTATCACTATGCAAAATGACAGTACAGAACTCTCAACGTGTGTACGAGTAGAGAACGAAATATCAAAGTTTTTTAAAGTCGACTCCGGTTTAAGACAAGGTGATGCTATCTCTCCTATACTTTTTAATCTAGCCTTGGAATATGTGTGCCGTCAAAAGAAACTACCGTCTAATAACAATATCTTGTCAATAAACTCAGTACAAATGATTGCTTACGCTGATGATGTTGTCATCCTCGGCCGAAGTGAAGCTGTTATGAGTGAGACCTTTAAATCGCTTGAGAGTGGTGCTAGGAAAATTGGTCTGCAAATTAACTACAATAAAACCAAACATATGAATGTTTCAAGAGAGGCTGAGAAGAAAGATTTGATGTGCGGTGATGAACGAATTGAGGGAGTTGAATCTTTTAAATATTTGGGATCAATGCTTGACTCAAACAACAGCATACTTACAGATATTAAAGCTCGAATCGCTGCAGGTAATCGAACTTTCTACTCAATTAAACCTCTCCTTGGATCACCGTATGTATCAACTAACACCAAGCTCAAGTTATACAAGACATTGATTAGACCGGTTGTGATGCATGGGTCACAAACGTGGACCCTTACACAAAATGACGAATCGCATTTATCTGTATTTGAGCGTAAGATCCTACCCTACATTTTTGGTCCACTTAAGACAGACGATGGAGAGTATAGAACCCGGTATAACTTTGAGATCAGTGACGTTCTTGAGGGTCCTGATATAATAGGTTGTATCCGTTCTAATAGGATTGCTTGGTTTGGGCATGTTCTACGAGCCGATTCACAGTCTGAAATGATTAGAAAAATGTTCGTTAGTACCCCAGGGAGTGGAAGACCGCGAGGAAGACCACGACTACAATGGGAGACTGACGTAATAAACGACCTTAAAAAAATCGGCTGCCATGGTAATTATGTCGCTGTTGCGAATGACCGTGGTGAATATTCAAAGCTGATTAGCCTGGCAACGCTCCTACATGGAGCATGAACGCCTTAAAAAAATTTTAATCAATCAATACTAATAACGCACACAATTATGGTTCTAAAAAAAGCAAAAATAAACCTATAGTTATAGTGGCCGTACAGATAAACAATTTAATTTATTGTGTTGAACTATGAAGTAATTTTTTGATTGTATTGTTACGTTTTTCCAAACTTCCTTCGAATTGGCCTAACTCACAATTCGATAAACGCAATTCCCAATCTCTTTCTGAGTTCGATCACTGATTAGTAAGCAAACACACCAGGTTTTATTAAGTATTCAACACCTTAACTGTTCCACAACAACAGGAAAACAATACAGCAAACAATATTCCCAACTAGAATATTCTTCCAACAGCTTCGAAACTCCAACGGTTTATTGTAGAAATTTCCAATTCACAACGTTCAAAATAATACACAAAATATTTCTATTTAATAACACTTATAACTTTATTTACAAAAACTTTACACAAAAACTAATTTAAAGATCACTTTTATAATTTTTAACTTCACGATCGCAGGTTTAAAATAAACTAATTCCAACTTCACTATCGCAGGTTTAAAATAACACTAATTAAAAACTACAATAGGTAATTTTCTTATATACCTTCTGCAATACTTCTAGATAATTCGACATCACTTTCCAGAAACCTTGAGAAAACATTAGAATATTCGATTATTTTACGTTATGTTGATTTGATTCATAAAATCGTTTATGTTGACCCTATTTCTAAGAAGAGACAACAACAACAATATTCATTTCATTAACTTGTTTGTTGATTTTATTTTCCTGGAAGTGACCGTAATCGTTTAGATCTTTCTGTAATCGTCTAGATTTTTCTGCAATCGTAACAATACCCTCCACTTAAGCCTGTTCGTCCCGAACAGGATCTAGCTCTCCTTTGTATAAGGCCAATCTTTCCAAATGTACTACTTTCGCTTTGCCTCGATGGCCTTTCTTAATTCTATAAACCACGTCATTCAACTTCGTTATAATGTTGTAAGGTCCTTCCCATGCAGCTTGCAGTTTTGGTGATAACCCTCGTTTTCGTTGTGGGTTGTGTAGCCATACTAATTGTCCTTCTTCGAAACCTTTATTATTAGATCGTATATCATATCGGGCTTTCATTTTATCACTGGTCAGTTGTATCTTCTGCCGAACAAGATTGTGAATATCCTCAAGGTTCTTCCTGATTCGATTGACGTATTCTTGCGCAGACAATGATGTTGATGGTACCGCTCCAAATTTGAGGTCACCAGGAAGTCTTAAATCACTTCCAAAAATAGTTTGAGCTGGTGTCATGGTCGTGGTGTCATGAACTGCTGATCTGTATGCCATCAAAAATAAAGGAATGTGTTGATCCCAGTTACGTTGATTCTTACTGACCACTTTAGCTAGAAATTCCTCCAAAGTAGCATTGAATCTCTCAACCATCCCATCTGACTGTGGGTGTGAAGCTGTCGTCCTGGTTTTGTTAATCCCCAGCATTTGACAAATTTCCTGGAATACAGCTGACTCGAAGTTCCGTCCCTGATCGGTGTGGATCTCCATAGGAACTCCATAGCGGCTGATCCAATTATTTATCACAGCTTCAGCGATTGTGGTTGCTTCCTGGTTGGGAATCGCACACACTTCCGGCCACTTACTGAAGTAGTCCATGATCACAAGCACATATTTATTCTGATTATCAGTTGTTGGAAATGGTCCCGCTACATCCATTGCGATCCTTTCAAATGGAGCACCTACATTGTATTGCTTCATTTTTCCATGACTTCTTCGTGCGGGTCCTTTCACCGCCGCACATTTATCGCATTTTTGACACCACTCCACAATTGATTGCCGAGTCCCCGCCCAGTAAAACCGTTGTCGTATTTTTGCAAGAGTCTTATTGATCCCAAGGTGACCTCCACTCGTTCCTTCGTGATACTCCTTCAGTACTGCTTCTATTTTCCCTTTTGGTACCACTGTAAGGGATTGCTTTATCTCGCCATCTGAGCTTTCCCATTCTCTCTTTAAACATCCTTCCTCTAACTGGAGACTGTCCCATTGCGGCCAGTACGCCTTCAAAGTTGGAGTTTTATCAGAAATTTCTCCCCATACGGGTTTGCAACCCTTTTCCTTGAACTCGATGATCGGTGCAAGATCCGGATCTTCTAATTGATCTCTCCTTTTGGCTTCAGCAGTCCATTCATCGTCAGGTAGCACTTGTAGTAATCGGACATCGATGATGTTCTCCTTATTTTCTTGACGACTGTAATGCTTGCATTCAACTTGACAGGGTCGTCTCGATAATGCATCAGCGTTCCCATGTGCAGTACCCTTTCGATGCTCAATGTCCAAATCGTACGCCTGCAACCGTTCGATCCAACGTGCTACTTGTCCCTCTGGATTTTTGAACTGGAGTAACCACCTTAACGCACCATGGTCAGTTCTGAGATGAAATTTCTGACCATACAAGTATTTATGGAAATGTTTGACGGATTCCACAATAGCCAATAATTCCTTTCGAGTTACACAATAATTCCGCTCCGGCTTGGATAGCATTTTCGAGAAATAAGCTATCACCTTTTCCTGACCATCTATATTCTGCGACAAGACTCCTCCTATACCTTCATTACTGGCATCAGTATCCAAAATAAACTGAACATTTGGTATAGGATAGGACAGCATTGGAGCCGTACATAATCTCTTTCGGAGCTCTACAAATGCTTGTTCTTGAGGTTCATTCCATTCAAATGCCTTATCTTTTCTGGTTAACTCATGCAGACTTTTGGCAACGTTGGCGAATCCTGGCACAAACCGTCTGTAATATGTGCACAATCCGAGGAAGCTTCGTAGTTCATGTAGGTTCTTTGGTCTTGGCCAGTTCATAACTGCTGCAATCTTGTCAGAATCTGTATGAATTCCCATTGCCGTAACCTTGTGTCCCAAATATTTTACTTCTTCCTCGAAAAGTGAACACTTTTTGGGACTTAACTTTAAACCGGCTGCTTGCAACCTTTCCAGTACCTCCGCCAAGTTCCTCAAGTGGTCATCAAAGTCTTTTCCCATGACGATGATGTCATCCAAATATACAAGGCATGTTTTCCAGTGCAAGCCTTTTAGTACCCGTTCCATTAATCTCTCGAAAGTTGCGGGCGCGTTGCATAACCCAAATGGCATGACATTAAATTGCCATAGTCCATTCCCTACACTGAACGCTGTTTTCTCCCGATCTTCATCCGCAACTTCAACCTGCCAGTAACCACTCTGCAGATCCAATGTTGAAAACAATTTTGAGCCCGATAATGTATCCAGTGTATCATCAATCCTAGGCAATGGGTAGCTATCCTTCTTCGTAACTATGTTTAGTTTCCTGTAGTCAACACAAAATCTCAAGCTCCCATCTTTCTTGCCAACTAACACCACAGGTGAGCTCCAGTGACTGTCTGAAGGCTCAATCACACCAGCTTCTTTCATATCTCTCACCATTTTATCAGCTTCCTCTCTTTTAGCTAATGGTAATCGTCTTGGTGCCTGGCGTATCGGCTTTTCTGCTCCGGTGTCAATACGATGTTTTACCATATTGGTTCTGCCATTCCCTTCAGGTGTACTACAGAATACAGACTTGTGCCGCTCCAACAATTGACGTGCTGCTTTCTTCTGTTCTTCTGAAAGCCCTTCTGTCCATTTCTGCACAAGTTGCTCCATTTCTGCCTTTTGTTGTTTTGTGTTGACCGAGCAATTGATGTTTTTCTGCTCGCACTTTATTATTTTAGCTACCTCTTCACATTGTCCTATGAATGATCCTTTTTTCATTGTTTTCTGCGTATCTGACAGATTTAAAACTCTTACTGGTATTTTGTAATCAGCATCCGATCTAACTAAAGTTTTCCCTATAACGACTTCTTTAAAATTTTGATGTTCTTTGTTGGCTTCTACAACCCACAACCTGGGTGACCCAGAACCTTCTTCCAACTTTCCCCAAATGATTGTTTCTGATTGGGGTGGCAGCTTTTCCTTGTGATCTAATATTATTCGACGAACACAATTTGAATCTTCACCATTAAACTGGAGTGGCAACTCAACATTTCCGTACGTGAGTACTCCTTTGCCAGCATCAATAACGAATCCATTTGGCCTCATGAAGTCCATTCCCAGGATTACTTCATCCACAATGTCAGCTACAACCACTTCATGTTGAAAGTGAGTATTCCCGACTTCAAAGTTGACCACTTTCTTTCCTTTAATACTTGCACTTTCACCAGTAGCTGTCTGCATTCGGTATCTTCCTGCTGGTTTTAGTTTCCCTTTCACAACATCAGTGCGGACAATTGTATTTGTTGCTCCCGTATCTAACGTGATGAAACAACTTTTTCCATCAATATTAGCCCTAACAGTAAGGCTGTCACCTCCCCTTGTCAATCTCGATACGTGGATGAAGGTTATGGGGCATTCGGTTGTGGGAGCCAGCTTACGCCCCTTTAGGCTGACTCGTTGTAGTTTAACGGATGCGGCGCTGCTCCATCGTCTTCTCTAGCTTGCTGCACCCGTTCTTCTGCTTGACGTCTCTGCATAGGCGATGCTGATCTTGCTCGTTTCCTTCTAACATCTCGACATTCTCTCGAAATATGGCCCAACTTGCCACATAACCAGCATCGTATTCTGTCACTTCAAATGCTTTCTCTTGCTCTGGGCTTGTAATTGTTATCATCAGCCAACTCTACCCGGCGTATTTTAATTGATGGTTTAATAATTGCTTGTGCAGTTTCATTTGTTAAGGCATAAGCAATAGTTTCTGCTGTAACGATCGCAATAATCGCAAAACAATAATAAAACCAAATTCCTCTTTGTTTTCAATTCAATAGAAATGTATTTCATTAGTTTCCGTTAGAGATGTTAAAATACCGTATTTTATTTTTTTTGTATAATACAGCGTATTATACATTGTATTATACAAAATAAAATACCGTATATTCTGTACAAAAGTGTATTAGCCGAGATAACATGTGAATGATATAATAACAAAAAATGACTTTCATCATCATTTTGAATTACATCTAATTCATTTTTTTCTAAATATCTGAATTTGGATATTTTATCGTTATTTTTATCTATATATATTCCTTAAACAAATGCTAATAAGACCTATATAATCATCTGTCTCTAATTCATTTATCTGTATTTGAGCGTAAGATCCTACCCTACATTTTTGGTCCACTTAAGACAGACGATGGAGAGTATAGAACCCGGTATAACTTTGAGATCAGTGACTTTCTTGAGGGTCCTGATATAATAGGTTGTATCCGTTCTAATAGGATTGCTTGGTTTGGGCATGTTCTACGAGCCGATTCACAGTCTGAAATGATTAGAAAAATGTTCGTTAGTACCCCAGGGAGTGGTAGACCGCGAGGAAGACCACGACTACAATGGGAGACTGACGTAATAAACGACCTTAAAAAAATCGGCTGCCATGGTAATTATGTCGCTGTTGCGAATGACCGTGGTGAATATTCAAAGCTGATTAGCCTGGCAACGCTCCTACATGGAGCATGAACGCCTTAAAAAAATTTTAATCAATCAATACTAATAACGCACACAATTATGGTTCTAAAAAAAGCAAAAATAAACCTATAGTTATAGTGGCCGTACAGATAAACAATTTAATTTATTGTGTTGAACTATGAAGTAATTTTTTTTTGATTGTATTGTTACGTTTTTCCAAACTTCCTTCGAATTGGCCTAACTCACAATTCGCTAAACGCAATTCCCAATCTCTTTCTGAGTTCGATCACTGATTAGTAAGCAAACACACCAGGTTTTATTAAGTATTCAACACCTTAACTGTTCCACAACAACAGGAAAACAATACAGCAAACAATATTCCCAACTAGAATATTCTTCCAACAGCTTCGAAACTCCAACGGTTTATTGTAGAAATTTCCAATTCACAACGTTCAAAATAATACACAAAATATTTCTATTTAATAACACTTATAACTTTATTTACAAAAACTTTACACAAAAACTAATTTAAAGATCACTTTTATAATTTTTAACTTCACGATCGCAGGTTTAAAATAAACTAATTCCAACTTCACTATCGCAGGTTTAAAATAACACTAATTAAAAACTACAATAGGTAATTTTCTTATATACCTTCTGCAATACTTCTAGATAATTCGACATCACTTTCCAGAAACCTTGAGAAAACATTAGAATATTCGATTATTTTACGTTATGTTGATTTGATTCATAAAATCGTTTATGTTGACCCTATTTCTAAGAAGAGACAACAACAACAATATTCATTTCATTAACTTGTTTGTTGATTTTATTTTCCTGGAAGTGACCGTAATCGTTTAGATCTTTCTGTAATCGTCTAGATTTTTCTGCAATCGTAACAATACCCTCCACTTAAGCCTGTTCGTCCCGAACAGGATCTAGCTCTCCTTTGTATAAGGCCAATCTTTCCAAATGTACTACTTTCGCTTTGCCTCGATGGCCTTTCTTAATTCTATAAACCACGTCATTCAACTTCGTTATAATGTTGTAAGGTCCTTCCCATGCAGCTTGCAGTTTTGGTGATAACCCTCGTTTTCGTTGTGGGTTGTGTAGCCATACTAATTGTCCTTCTTCGAAACCTTTATTATTAGATCGTATATCATATCGGGCTTTCATTTTATCACTGGTCAGTTGTATCTTCTGCCGAACAAGATTGTGAATATCCTCAAGGTTCTTCCTGATTCGATTGACGTATTCTTGCGCAGACAATGATGTTGATGGTACCGCTCCAAATTTGAGGTCACCAGGAAGTCTTAAATCACTTCCAAAAATAGTTTGAGCTGGTGTCATGGTCGTGGTGTCATGAACTGCTGATCTGTATGCCATCAAAAATAAAGGAATGTGTTGATCCCAGTTACGTTGATTCTTACTGACCACTTTAGCTAGAAATTCCTCCAAAGTAGCATTGAATCTCTCAACCATCCCATCTGACTGTGGGTGTGAAGCTGTCGTCCTGGTTTTGTTAATCCCCAGCATTTGACAAATTTCCTGGAATACAGCTGACTCGAAGTTCCGTCCCTGATCGGTGTGGATCTCCATAGGAACTCCATAGCGGCTGATCCAATTATTTATCACAGCTTCAGCGATTGTGGTTGCTTCCTGGTTGGGAATCGCACACACTTCCGGCCACTTACTGAAGTAGTCCATGATCACAAGCACATATTTATTCTGATTATAAGTTGTTGGAAATGGTCCCGCTACATCCATTGCGATCCTTTCAAATGGAGCACCTACATTGTATTGCTTCATTTTTCCATGACTTCTTCGTGCGGGTCCTTTCACCGCCGCACATTTATCGCATTTTTGACACCACTCCACAATTGATTGCCGAGTCCCCGCCCAGTAAAACCGTTGTCGTATTTTTGCAAGAGTCTTATTGATCCCAAGGTGACCTCCACTCGTTCCTTCGTGATACTCCTTCAGTACTGCTTCTATTTTCCCTTTTGGTACCACTGTAAGGGATTGCTTTATCTCGCCATCTGAGCTTTCGCATTCTCTCTTTAAACATCCTTCCTCTAACTGGAGACTGTCCCATTGCGGCCAGTACGCCTTCAAAGTTGGAGTTTTATCAGAAATTTCTCCCCATACGGGTTTGCAACCCTTTTCCTTGAACTCGATGATCGGTGCAAGATCCGGATCTTCTAATTGATCTCTCCTTATGGCTTCAGCAGTCCATTCATCGTCAGGTAGCACTTGTAGTAATCGGACATCGATGATGTTCTCCTTATTTTCTTGACGACTGTAATGCTTGCATTCAACTTGACAGGGTCGTCTCGATAATGCATCAGCGTTCCCATGTGCAGTACCCTTTCGATGCTCAATGTCCAAATCGTACGCCTGCAACCGTTCGATCCAACGTGCTACTTGTCCCTCTGGATTTTTGAACTGGAGTAACCACCTTAACGCACCATGGTCAGTTCTGAGATGAAATTTCTGACCATACAAGTATTTATGGAAATGTTTGACGGATTCCACAATAGCCAATAATTCCTTTCGAGTTACACAATAATTCCGCTCCGGCTTGGATAGCATTTTCGAGAAATAAGCTATCACCTTTTCCTGACCATCTATATTCTGCGACAAGACTCCTCCTATACCTTCATTACTGGCATCAGTATCCAAAATAAACTGAACATTTGGTATAGGATAGGACAGCATTGGAGCCGTACATAATCTCTTTCGGAGCTCTACAAATGCTTGTTCTTGAGGTTCATTCCATTCAAATGCCTTATCTTTTCTGGTTAACTCATGCAGACTTTTGGCAACGTTGGCGAATCCTGGCACAAACCGTCTGTAATATGTGCACAATCCGAGGAAGCTTCGTAGTTCATGTAGGTTCTTTGGTCTTGGCCAGTTCATAACTGCTGCAATCTTGTCAGAATCTGTATGAATTCCCATTGCCGTAACCTTGTGTCCCAAATATTTTACTTCTTCCTCGAAAAGTGAACACTTTTTGGGACTTAACTTTAAACCGGCTGCTTGCAACCTTTCCAGTACCTCCGCCAAGTTCCTCAAGTGGTCATCAAAGTCTTTTCCCATGACGATGATGTCATCCAAATATACAAGGCATGTTTTCCAGTGCAAGCCTTTTAGTACCCGTTCCATTAATCTCTCGAAAGTTGCGGGCGCGTTGCATAACCCAAATGGCATGACATTAAATTGCCATAGTCCATTCCCTACACTGAACGCTGTTTTCTCCCGATCTTCATCCGCAACTTCAACCTGCCAGTAACCACTCTGCAGATCCAATGTTGAAAACAATTTTGAGCCCGATAATGTATCCAGTGTATCATCAATCCTAGGCAATGGGTAGCTATCCTTCTTCGTAACTATGTTTAGTTTCCTGTAGTCAACACAAAATCTCAAGCTCCCATCTTTCTTGCCAACTAACACCACAGGTGAGCTCCAGTGACTGTCTGAAGGCTCAATCACACCAGCTTCTTTCATATCTCTCACCATTTTATCAGCTTCCTCTCTTTTAGCTAATGGTAATCGTCTTGGTGCCTGGCGTATCGGCTTTTCTGCTCCGGTGTCAATACGATGTTTTACCATATTGGTTCTGCCATTCCCTTCAGGTGTACTACAGAATACAGACTTGTGCCGCTCCAACAATTGACGTGCTGCTTTCTTCTGTTCTTCTGAAAGCCCTTCTGTCCATTTCTGCACAAGTTGCTCCATTTCTGCCTTTTGTTGTTTTGTGTTGACCGAGCAATTGATGTTTTTCTGCTCGCACTTTATTATTTTAGCTACCTCTTCACATTGTCCTATGATTGATCCTTTTTTCATTGTTTTCTGCGTATCTGACAGATTTAAAACTCTTACTGGTATTTTGTAATCAGCATCCGATCTAACTAAAGTTTTCCCTATAACGACTTCTTTAAAATTTTGATGTTCTTTGTTGGCTTCTACAACCCACAACCTGGGTGACCCAGAACCTTCTTCCAACTTTCCCCAAATGATTGTTTCTGATTGGGGTGGCAGCTTTTCCTTGTGATCTAATATTATTCGACGAACACAATTTGAATCTTCACCATTAAACTGGAGTGGCAACTCAACATTTCCGTACGTGAGTACTCCTTTGCCAGCATCAATAACGAATCCATTTGGCCTCATGAAGTCCATTCCCAGGATTACTTCATCCACAATGTCAGCTACAACCACTTCATGTTGAAAGTGAGTATTCCCGACTTCAAAGTTGACCACTTTCTTTCCTTTAATACTTGCACTTTCACCAGTAGCTGTCTGCATTCGGTATCTTCCTGCTGGTTTTAGTTTCCCTTTCACAACATCAGTGCGGACAATTGTATTTGTTGCTCCCGTATCTAACGTGATGAAACAACTTTTTCCATCAATATTAGCCCTAACAGTAAGGCTGTCACTTCCCCTTGTCAATCTCGATACGTGGATGAAGGTTATGGGGCATTCGGTTGTGGGAGCCAGCTTACGCCCCTTTAGGCTGACTCGTTGTAGTTTAACGGATGCGGCGCTGCTCCATCGTCTTCTCTAGCTTGCTGCACCCGTTCTTCTGCTTGACGTCTCTGCATAGGCGATGCTGATCTTGCTCGTTTCCTTCTAACATCTCGACATTCTCTCGAAATATGGCCCAACTTGCCACATAACCAGCATCGTATTCTGTCACTTCAAATGCTTTCTCTTGCTCTGGGCTTGTAATTGTTATCATCAGCCAACTCTACCCGGCGTATTTTAATTGATGGTTTAATAATTGCTTGTGCAGTTTCATTTGTTAAGGCATACGCAATAGTTTCTGCTGTAACGATCGCAATAATCGCAAAACAATAATAAAACCAAATTCCTCTTTGTTTTCAATTCAATAGAAATGTATTTCATTAGTTTCCGTTAGAGATGTTAAAATACCGTATTTTATTTTTTTTGTATAATACAGCGTATTATACATTGTATTATACAAAATAAAATACCGTATATTCTGTACAAAAGTGTATTAGCCGAGATAACATGTGAATGATATAATAACAAAAAATGACTTTCATCATCATTTTGAATTACATCTAATTCATTTTTTTCTAAATATCTGAATTTGGATATTTTATCGTTATTTTTATCTATATATATTCCTTAAACAAATGCTAATAAGACCTATATAATCATCTGTCTCTAATTCATGTGGATGGTCTGATCAGTAAAACTATCCTGATGCTTAGTTTCAATTTATTTCACCTTCAGTTGCTGCCTGCTACTGTATTTATGTTTTTTATTCAGGTTAAACTGTTAGAGGTCTTAATCATGTTTGACATAAATATTTGAGATAATTACTTTTGGTATGACTTAGGGCTTAGGCTGCATATCGAAAATGATGTTTCTGTTACAGTGTAAGATGCAGAACAATGCAAATTAGAAGATGCTACATTCTGAAGAGCCACAAACTCTATTCCATCAATTTATACAATAAATACAATTGCTATCGGTTTCATAATGGGTGTTGAGATTTTTGTGCATGGTTGATAAATTTGAACGTCACTTGAACGACAATCGTTCTACATGTTACCTGGGGCTATTAAATTAAGTAACAAATCCATGTTTCAAAATTTTGATTTGCTCGATTAAAAATTTACTGTAACGGTTGCTTCTCAGCAACTATAATCGATTGTTGATATATGTGTTCTGTTGATATTAGAACAAACTTGGTACAACAGAAATTTAAAAATTGGGTTCTATTCAGTAAAATCTTCTATCGGAAGTTTCTGCTATTCTACATTTTGTATGAAATTTTATAATGGCAGAATAAAATTTCATACAAAAAATAGAAGAATAGCAGAAACTTTCGATAGAATATTTTACTGAATAGGCCCTATGCACACTAGCAAGGCGTACGAATAATTCATTTCCTCGGCGTGGTTTATATCTTATAGATGTAGTAGTAGACATATTTTCACAGCTATAAATTCTTTTAGTAATCCACGCGCAATTTTAGTAAAAGGACTATTTACTATTTCGCACGCCATCAGAATAAAAAATATTTTTTATAGTAAAATACCTTGTATTTTACAACGTTTTGGACAATACGGTATTTTACGTATAATACCGGGTATTATACAATTGTATTAAACACTTTTACATCACTAGTTTCCGTTCATTTTTACATTAATAATAATTTTAAAATTTTCTAAAACTTAACTGCTAGTTGAATTTTGAATATACTATAAAAAGCAAACGAACGTACTCAATTTTATTTCCAATTCTAACGAACAGATGTCGTTGTCGTTATTAATCTTTGCTGAATTTTTAATATTACCCGATTTGTTTTGACATCATGAGATGTAAAAAAGCAAAAATCACATTTTTCCAATTTTGAGAGGTCATTCCATATTTGTGTTTCAAACAAATATTTTCAGAGTTGATTTTAGAAAAAATTCAGTAGATTCATTAAGGTGTTAATATATGTTGGCTCTTTTAAATTAATTGCTAATTAATGTGATGTGTAATAATAAAAACATCAAATACTAAAAATATAAGTCAAATTTATAATTTGAAATGAAATTATTATTGTTTAGACCAGGGTCGATAATTTTTGTAAACAAAAAAAATAATAGTAGGATCAAACCCATTAGAAAAGGAGGAGAATATTATAAAAATGAAAGGAAAAATAATTTACGGGCGATCTGAGGTCGGGAAGGGGAAGGGGTGAGTTTTTAAGGGTAAAAAACGGTTTATCTCGATTTCCAGCAAAACTAAAAGTCCTATGGGAAAAATTTGAATGGCAAAGTTGTAGGTAGTAAAAAGATGTAAAACTTTGATTTAGGCACTTTTTTCACATAACCTCAAAATTTATGTGAAAAATTCAAAAAACCAAGGTTTTGGTTTTTTATTCTTATCTTTTACAAAATTTTTTTTTTTTTTCACGAAATTTGGTGAAAACTTACCTTTTTATGTCCCAAATACGCTGTTATTTATTTGATTTGAAATATTTATTTTCTCACCTTATTTTGAATTAATATCGAAAAAGCACCCTAATTTTCAATCGAAAATTCACCCGTCAAAATATCAGCTTTTTTCAAAAAGTTGGTATGCTTTCTGTTCGTTGAAATCTCTATTATCCGATGATAAAAAAAAAAATATATTACTATAGTAAATCTTCTCAGAAAATGTAAAAAATGAAATGAATTTTCGATTGAAAATTTGGGTGCTTTTTCGATATTAATTCAAAATAAGGTGAAAAATAAATATTTCAAATCAACTACAGCGTAGTTGGGACATAAAAATGTAAGTTTTCACCACATTTCGTGAAAAAAATTTTTTTGTAAAAGACAAAAATAAGAAACCCAAAAACTTGGTTTTTTGAATCGAAAATTCAATTCATTTTTTGCATTTTTTGAGAAGATTTACTATAGTAATAAATTATTTTTTTGTCACCATCGGAAAGTAAAAATTTCAACGAACAGAAAGCATACCAACTTTTTGAAAAAAACTGATATTTTGACGGGTGAATTTTCGATTGAAAATTAGGGTGCTTTTTCGATATTAATTCAAAATAAGGTGAAAAAATACATATTTCAAATCAAATAAATAACAGCGTATTTGGGACATAAAAAGGTAAGTTTTCACCAAATTTCGTGAAAAAAAAAAAATTTTTGTAAAAGATAAAAATAAAAAACCAAAAACTTGGTTTTTTGAATTTTTCACATAAATTTTGAAGTGATGTGAAAAAAGTGCCTAGATCAAAGTTTTACATCTTTTTATTACCTACAACTTTGCCATTCAAATTTTTTCCATGGGACTTTTAGTTTTGCCGGAAATCGAGTTAAACCGTTTTTTACCCTTAAAAACTCACCCCTTCCCCTTCCCGACCTCAGATCGCCCGTAAATTATTTTGCCTTTTATTTTTATAATATTCTCCTCCTTTTCTAATGGGTTTCATCCTACTGTTATTTTTTTCACTTTTTATTATTTTTAATGGCTTCTACCCTGGTCTATGTTATTATGGTTGTAAACATTAATAAGAATACAATAAAAAGATTTATTATGGCCAGTTGTGACTTGTAATTGTCCACTTTATAAGAAGTTAACATTGATGAAAATGTTTCATCATGCGACACCAGATGTTTTTTCCAATATATAATACAAATTTGGATTATCAAAAAGATGTCAATGTTTTGAATAATAATAACAACAATAGTAGTGGTGCCGTAGTTTCAAATGGATATTCTAATATTTCAAATCAGGAATTAAGCAAATATTGGCTTAAAGGAGTTCACTTGGTATCCGAAATAATATCTCTGCTTATCCAGATCAAAATTCAACAACTTTGGAGCGTGGTATTGCAACTGGTGGAAACAGAATCAACAGTTTAAAATAAGGTATTTTTTTCTAATTTTATATTAGTATTGCATTTACAATTTTTATGTAGTTCAACTTAGTTTTTAGAATGATAGGCTAATTGAAGAATAATAAGAGATTTCCAAAATTTAAGATCCGTGTAGGGACAATCCGGATGGCGGGAGTGATCTCCTTTGCTTTAACTTTTATTTTTTTCCTACTATAAAAACGATGGAATATCAGATGTGCTTGTGATTTGTATAGTTTTAACAGTATATTGAACAGAAACAAAGTGATAAAAGTCCAATCCGATTCACGAAGTGAATCAATTACATACGTGGCTCCGTATCAGGGCCCAATTACAAACGTGGGCCGAAACAAAAACCTGGCTTTTGTTAATGATAACCGAGATTACGGTTAATTTTTTTTTGATATAACGGTTAGTTATGAGTCATATTTTTGGCGCAATTTTAATTATATATTCTTAGCGCGATTTTTGAAAACCAGTTTTGGTTTGTGTGGTCAAAATTTTCTGGAAAAACCAGTTTAGTTTTGTTTTGGTTGAAAAGAATATTTTTTTTTGTTGATAATATTTTTTGTTGGGAGAACCAGCGTGGTTTTTTTATATGTATACCTTTTTTGTGTATATATAGATTATATATATACAGGGGATATATTTGGAAATTATGGATGATATTTATGGAGAACGGTATGATAAGTTATTGGATGATCTGATTCGTGAAATAGTGAATGAGGAGTTGAATGGGGTGAATGAGGAAGCGGATGAGATGGATGTGGTGAATGAGGAAGTGAATGTGGGCTGGAGAGAGAGAAGGAGGATCTCCAGAAACAGGAGCTCTCATTTGAAGAGAAAGGAGAGGAGAAGGAGGGCGAAGGAGAGTCGCTTGGTCGTGGAGCTGGGAGCTTCCTCGACCAAGAGTACTCATGTGGAGGAGCTGGTTGAGGTGGTTCCCATCTCACCGACCATGCGACAGGTAGAGGAGTGGTCTGGTCCACAGGAGGCCTCTGTTCCTCATTGTATAATTAATTAAAATTAATTATTTTTGCTTGTTTGAAAAAAAACCGTTTTGGGACAGCAATTTTTTTTGGAGATTGTTTTTTTGTGCTGTCATTTGAATTTGTTTTTGTACATATTGTACATATTTGTAAATATTTTTGTAAATAATTTTCTTTTGTATATAGTTCATATATCTTTTTTGGAATAATCGTGTACATATTTTGGAATGACATTGTACATATTTTGTAAATATTTTTTGGTACTGTCAATGTACAGGGTTGTACATAGTTGTAAATAGGTTATTGTATACAAATACAAGTACAATGGTTCGTTGAATTCGCTCATTGAACATGATATGGGTGTGTGCAGGATATATTTTTTGTATTTTCAATTTTTTATTGGTGATTAATTTTTTTTTTTTTTGAATTTCTTTTGGAAAACCAATTATTGGTGTTTTTATATATATATATGGTATTGTATAAGGTTATAATTAATATCTTTCTTCAGCGGTAGGCCTAACAAGCCATCCATGGGGCTTATCCCCTTAACATTAATGTCGTTCTTAGATCGCCTATGGCCATCGGGGTTATGCGATCGAAGAACATTGGTTTCTTCTCTTCATTCGGCGAGGAAGTCCTCAGGGACGAGGAGTGGTGTTGCTGTGTTTGTACTTAGGTGCAAACCAGTAGTACCATTCTTTGCTCAGAGGCTTCTTCGGTGTAATGAAGAGAAGAACCAATTGTACTTTTGCTTTCAGGATCAGAGGCTTCACCTCATACAAATTCAAAAAACTTTTCCATTTTTTTCATTTAGCTTTTACAGTAAAACAATTTTTCATAGAGTTTAGGGTTTGAAGTCTGGTGCTCGGGAGCGTTCTTCAACTTTCGCATTAGGTTTAGTTGTAATTTATTTGTAGGTTAAACAAGCACAACTGGGTCAGTAGAAATGGACCTAGTGTCTAATCGTGACAGTTGTGATTGTTTTATTAGGTTGGGGAGAATCTGTTCTGTAGAATCTGGTCGTTAGGGGCTTTTCTAGTCAGTTCTCACATGCATGGTTGGAGTGGGCTCGCGAACGCGATATTTTAAATTTGAACAATATGGATATTGTAGCCATACTTACTTTTTAAATTGTCTCCAGACGAATCTTGATTTTGGGAATCTCTTATTATATTAAATAAAAATAAAATAAATCAAACAAATTTTTCAAAAATTAAATAAATAAAATTTTTATTAAATAAATTAAATTTTCGTTAATTAAAATAATTTTAGGTAAATAAATAATTTTTTCGTAATTTAAATAGTTTTAGGTAACTAAATAAATAATTTTTTTTAATTACACAATACATCAAGATATAAATAAATATTTTTTATTTTTTTTAAAAAAAATAAATCAATATTTCAGAGTTAGGACGGTGCATCCAATAAATAAACATTCTTCTAAATATTTTTATTTTTCAATTTTCTTTTAAAAATAAATAAATATTCTTAGGGGTGCTATCGTCAATAACTAATTTTAGGTATATATATATATTTCAGTATATCTGAAATTAAATAAATAAATTATATTTTTACACATACAATATTTTAGGAACTTTTGTAAAAGATTCAGCAAAGATTGGGTACGACGGTGGTCTTTCCTTTTTGTTCCTTTACAAAGGGTGTTTTTACAAAAAGGTTTTTGTGTTTTTTTTGAATTGGGGCGTTCGTTGTTTTTTTTCATTTCTTTGCGTTTTACAACTTCCATCGGACGAATTTTTCCGGGCGAATTAACTCCACCTTTTTTCTAGTTGGAATTGGTTTTATTATTGGTGTTGACGTTTTTTTTGTGAATTCTGGATTTTATAAATTTTACCATCAAAATGTCAAGTCACATTGGCGTGGACCATCCGTTCTATGGTTTGGAATCCAGTGAACTGCAGATCGAATGTCTGGTTCGGGGTGTGGATTTTAGAGGGGTCAATTGGGCAGAGGAACTGCGAAACCACGTAAATCATGGTGCAGTTCCAGTAATGGTATCTCATGCGAGAGACTTGGTAGCTGAGTCTCAAACGGTGGTGCAGGCAGCACAAGTTGTTTTAGTTCAGGTACGTCGACTTCAACCACCGGTTAATCAGATCTTCTTAGATGGTTTGGCGAATCGAGTGTTGCATTATACAGGTAGGATGAATAGGTTGGGTCCTCGCAATGACTTGCAAGAAGCCCGTACCTACGCTATCTCGCAATTGTCACGCGCTTGAGATATAATAGGATCACTGTCAACACGTCCAATTATACAGAATAAACCAGGAGGATCATCTGCTCCATCTGCTTCACCTGCTTTTCGACCAGGTGAGAGATCCACACCGATCCCAGTACAGCCAATAACTGAGACAATAAATAGTCTGAATCGTACAGACCATCAACAACAGAGACGGTCGGATCAATTACCACCGGCTTATTTTCAGCAATCAGGTTTGAGAGCAGAGGACCTTGCAATACCACTATTGGGTCCATCTTCCCAAGCTGAACACATACACAACAATCCAGCATTGGTACAACAACAATCATTAAATTATCCACAAGCTCCACTAACAGCACCACCACCATACAACCAACCTCCTCAGGTATGGCGTGACGCGGCTCCAGCGTTAGCACCAGTGGAGTACCGAGGGGTTCGTGGGAACAATTTGAGTCGTTATGACTCAAATTGGGTTCCAACCTTCACAGGAGATGGTCACTCTCCTGATGTTCATGAGTTCGTTCACAGAGTTGAGGCGGCTGCCAGGAGGGACCGCGTGAATTGGGACGACCTTAGGTCTATCGTTCCACGGTATCTCAAGGGGGCTGCCGACAGATACTATTTGAACTTAACTCATGAATATGAGGTGGTGACCTATCCATTGTTAAGGGAGGGACTCCTACAAACCTTCGGTACGCTCACTGATGATAAGGCGATCTTGCGAGTTCTTCTGAACCGCAAACAAAAGTAAAAGGAGAGCGTGTACGAGTATCTGGTGGAGATTGGTTCGTTAAATCGTCGTTTAGCACGTCCATTTGCTGACCGTGAAATGCTAGAAATTGCTCGGGAGAGACTGAGTGTGGAGCTCCAAAACGTGTGGAGCTCCAGATCGAGATGGATATATTGAAACGCGGATTCAAAACAGCCCGAACAACAGCACGAAGAAGGCGACGAGAGATGTAGCGACGCAGGACGATCGGCAACCACCAACGAAACCCAAATAAAATCATCGAATACATTTAATTTCCCATCATTACATCGAACGTATTTTAGACGTCTTGAACGTAACATTAGATATTGGAGGATGAGGAAATTATTTCGTAAAGCTTGTATTTCATCTATCCTTTCAGAAACAAAGGATCCTCGGCCGCGATTGACAATCAAGATTTTGGACAAACATATTTCAGGTCTATTGGATAGTGGAGCGTCAATCACAATACTTGGAAGAAATTCCTTGGAATTATTGGAATCAGCAGGTACAACTTACCGTAAGTACACATCGTGTATTCGTACGGCAGATGGTACTGCAACAAAAATTTTGGGTTACATCGAAATTCCAATAACTGTGAATGGCTCCACTAAACCAATGCGGTTCCATATAGTTCCTGGATTACGAGAAGAGCTCTACCTGGGCATAGATTTCTGGGAGAAATTCGGTATTGTTCCTTCTTTTGTTAGTGAACTGACTCGCACAGAGCTACAAAATTTTAATACACATAACCTCACCACTGACCAGCAACATGAACTGCATATGATCAAGGATTCTTTCCCGTCATTTGAAGTGTCTGGGCTCGGAAAGACTTCTTTGGTTGAACATGTCATCGATGTTGGTGATAATGCACCTGTTAAACAGAGGCATTATCCCACATCGCCGGCTGTTCAACTAAAGGTCTATGCCGAACTCGACCGAATGCTTCAAATGGGCGTGATCGAAGAGTCTAACAGTTCTTGGTGCTCGCCAGTGGTTTTGGTACAAAAAGAATCTGGTAAAAACAGATTATGTATTGATAGCCGTCGTGTCAATTCACTAACGAAAAAGGACGCTTACCCACTTCCCTTGATTGATGGCTTACTAGGTCGTCTAAATAGCACAAAGTACATTTCAAGTATTGATCTCAAAGATGCTTTCTGGCAGATTCCTCTGGCAGAAGCATCTAGAGACAAGACAGCCTTCACAGTGCCTGGTCGTCCATTGTATCAATTCCGGGTTATGCCCTTTGGATTGTGCAATGCTCCCCAGACAATGTGTCGGCTAATGCACAAAGTGATACCACATCAATATCACGAAAATGTCTTTGTTTATTTAGATGATCTATTGGTAGTCTCTTCCACGTTCCAGGAACATATGGAATTGCTGTCCAAAGTCTCTTCATTGTTAAGAGCGGCTGGGTTAACAATAAACCTCAAGAAAAGTAAATTTGTTCTGAGAGAGGTGAAATACTTGGGATTTTTGGTTGGTGAAGATGGTCTTCGAACAGACCCTGACAAGGTAAGAGCTGTAGCAGAGTACCCAGCTCCATCTACAGTAAAACAAATACGACGACTTTTAGGAATGGCTGGTTGGTACCAACGTTTCATACCAAACTATGCAAGCGTGGTATCACCAATTACAGATTTATTAAAAAAGAGTTCGGGAAAATTGAAATGGACATTGGAAGCGCAAGCTGCTTTCGAAAATTTAAAACGATTGCTGACTACAGCACCGGTATTAATTAACCCTGACTATAATAAAGAGTTCTTTATTAGATGCGATGCAAGTCTGACAGGGATAGGTAGTGTGTTGTATCAGGTTGATACTGACGGACAAGAGTGTCCGATAGCCTTCATGTCGAAGAAATTAAATAGAGCTCAAAGGAATTATTCAGTTTCTGAGCTTGAATGTCTTGCGGCAATTCTTAGTGTGAAGAAATTCAGGGGCTATGTTGAAGGTCACCGATTCACAATTGTGACTGATCACTCAAGTCTGAAGTGGCTTATGTCACAGAAGGACTTGAGTGGCCGTCTGGCTAGGTGGAGCCTAAAACTCCAACATATGGATTTTACCATTGTCCACCAAAAAGGTACCCAAAATATAGTCCCTGATGCTCTATCTCGTCTTTATGACGATACACACGAAGAATTGACGGAAGCATTAGTACATCACATTAATGAAATTAAAATCGACAATGAAGGTTATCGGCACCACGAATATACGGATATGATAGCTAAAGTTCAATCATCACCCAAGGACTTTCCATCTGTTAAAGTCGTGGATGATAAGCTATACATACGTATTGAGCCAAGACCTGATGCAATACCCAACGATGTTCCTGTGTGGAAACTCTGGGTACCAAAACCGATGACTTCCAACATGATTCAGAAACATCATGATGATAGTACTGCTGCTCATGGGGGTGTTAAAAAGACTTTAGAATTACTTCGACGTCTTTATTATTGGCCGGGCATGGCGTCACAGGTACACAACTATGTTGTGTCCTGCGACACATGTAAACAAACAAAAGCCACGAATCAGATATTGCGTCCTCCGATGCAATATCAATTCGAAACAGCACGTCCATGGCAGAGAGTCTATATAGATTTTTTGGGACCGTATCCTCGTTCTACACTTGGGAATACGGTGTTATTGATAGTTCTGGATCATGCTACGAAGTTTGTACTACTGAAACCACTTAGAAACGCAACTTCACCGAAGGTGAATGCTTTTCTAAGGAATGAAGTGTTTCTTACATATGGGGTACCAGAGTTTCTGCACAGTGACAATGGCAAACAGTTCACTAGTAGGAACTTTCAAAATCTTTTATCAGGTTTCGGCATTAAACACATTAGGACCGGTGTTTATAGTCCTCAAAGTAACGCGTCAGAGCGGGTCAATAGGTCAGTTTTAGCAGCAATTCGAGCGTTCATTAAAGGTCAACACACCAAGTGGGATTCACAAATTGGTGAAATCGCATATGCACTGCGGGCTGCAGTACATTCTGCTACCAAGTACTCACCGTACTATTTATTATTTGGTCAACATCCAATCTCGGATGGAAATACTTACCATTTGTTGAGATCACTACACAAGCTTGGTGAAGATGTTGGTGAGGAAATAGAACGCTCTGATCATTTGACTCTGCTTCGGAACCGGGTTCAACAGAATTTAAAAGCAGCTTTCAAAAAATCGCAACATCAGTATAACCTGCGATCTAAACTACGGACTTTTCAACCACAACAACGTGTGTTTGTACGGCAACATCATTTGAGTGACGCTACAAAGAAATTCTCGGCAAAATTGGCTCCAAAGTTCTTACCTGCAATGATTAAGACTAAGATTGGAAATGTACTTTATGAGTGCATAGATATGAGCGGTAAGAATCTTGGAGTACATCACGCGAAAGACATCAGGGAATGATGTCTTTTCGTTAGGTAGGGTTATTCCTCTGGCTGATTGTCGTCTCTGGGGTTCACATCTTCAGGTCATACTTACTGGTTGTATCGGGGTGTCCATGGTGCTGACGTTCGGATGGATGGTCGGTCTCAATACTCAGTGAAGTTCTTAACGACTTCATGAGTGTTGGAACCGGTCATCGGTCTTGACGCCAGTGACTGTGGGTATCTCGATCCCAGATACAGTTTAATAAGTGGAAGTAGTTCGGTGGTTTTCTGTCATGGAGGGGATGGCGACGTTTTTGTGATTTCAAGAGTAGAAATCTTGATTTTTACCTTGAATTCATGGTGTAACGATCGCAATAATCGCAAAACAATAATAAAACCAAATTCCTCTTTGTTTTCAATTCAATAGAAATGTATTTCATTAGTTTCCGTTCATTTTTACATTAATAATAATTTTAAAATTTTCTAAAACTTAACTGCTAGTTAAATTTTGAATATACTATAAAAAGCAAACGAACGTACTCAATTTTATTTCCAATTCTAACGAACAGATGTCGTTGTCGTTATTAATCTTTGCTGAATTTTTAATATTACCCGATTTGTTTTGACATCATGAGATGTAAAAAAGCAAAAATCACATTTTTCCAATTTTGAGAGGTCATTCCATATTTGTGTTTCAAACAAATATTTTCAGAGTTGATTTTAGAAAAAATTCAGTAGATTCATTAAGGTGTTAATATATGTTGGCTCTTTTAAATTAATTGCTAATTAATGTGATGTGTAATAATAAAAACATCAAATACTAAAAATATAAGTCAAATTTATAATTTGAAATGAAATTATTATTGTTATTATGGTTGTAAACATTAATAAGAATACAATAAAAAGATTTATTATGGCCAGTTGTGACTTGTAATTGTCCACTTTATAAGAAGTTAACATTGATGAAAATGTTTCATCATGCGACACCAGATGTTTTTTCCAATATATAATACAAATTTGGATTATCAAAAAGATGTCAATGTTTTGAATAATAATAACAACAATAGTAGTGGTGCCGTAGTTTCAAATGGATATTCTAATATTTCAAATCAGGAATTAAGCAAATATTGGCTTAAAGGAGTTCACTTGGTATCCGAAATAATATCTCTGCTTATCCAGATCAAAATTCAACAACTTTGGAGCGTGGTATTGCAACTGGTGGAAACAGAATCAACAGTTTAAAATAAGGTATTTTTTTCTAATTTTATATTAGTATTGCATTTACAATTTTTATGTAGTTCAACTTAGTTTTTAGAATGATAGGCTAATTGAAGAATAATAAGAGATTTCCAAAATTTAAGATCCGTGTAGGGACAATTCGGATGGCGGGAGTGATCTCCTTTGCTTTAACTTTTATTTTTTTCCTACTATAAAAACGATGGAATATCAGATGTGCTTGTGATTTGTATAGTTTTAACAGTATATTGAACAGAAACAAAGTGATAAAAGTCCAATCCGATTCACGAAGTGAATCAATTACATACGTGGCTCCGTATCAGGGCCCAATTACACTGCGAATGTTGCTTTTGGCGACAACATTACTGCCTTTCGTGTTTCTGGATCACGAATGCCATCAGTAAAAGCCTCGATCTTCATTTTCTCCATAAAATACGGTGGAGTACTCGAGTGTGCCAAATGTACAAGCCGTTCTACTGCCGAAGAATAGTCCTGAAGGCTTTCTTCATTCCGTTGCAAGCGACCCTTTAACTCGATCCGGTACAGCTCCTTTTTGTGGTCGCTGCCATATTTTCGTTCCAATGCATTCATCACTTCAGCATAGCTTTTTCGGTCACTTTCTGGCACTGCCTGTAGTGCTTCAGCTGCTTCCCCCTTAAAAGCTACTATCAATGCAGCTAGACGATTTTCAGCGTTCCAAACGTTTTGATCTGCTGCGGCCTCGAACTGGAACTTGAAGATGCCGAACGATGTTGTTCCATCGTATGATGGTGGTTTTAATTTAATATTTGCTACTTGATGTACCACCTGGGAAGTAACTTTAGTCGTCTCAACATCCTGCAACCGTTTTTCGATATCATCAACCTTGGAAAGTACCTTTTTGTTTTCGTCAAGCACTTTTTGTTCTAATTCTTGGATATCGTTTTGAATCTTCTCGACTGACATTTGTAGAAGTTTCTCATCCATAATTTGTTTGACTTCGTCGCGACTCATAGCAATGTTTGTGTTTATTGCTTCTAACTGTTGATTGATGTTACTGATTTCTTCTTTATTTGCAGCCAATTGTTGATTGATGTTGCAGCTGATCTCTTCCTTATTTGCAGCCAATTGTTGATTGATGTTGCAGCTGATCTCTTCCTTATTTGCAGCCATATTATTGTTGACTTTCTCCAACTGTTGATTCATGTTGAAACTAATTTCTTGTTTTGTTTGGCTTATATTCAAATTCATTTGCTGCATCATAGCCATTAACTGCGTAAAATCACAATTTGCAGGTGGCAATGAGGTTGTTGTTTCCGCAACAGAACTTTTCTCCTCATCAGCTGCTATTGAATCAGCATTTGTACTAATCACTCCAAACTGGTAACTTTCCACAACAACTCCACTAGCTTCCATAGCTTCTCAAAGCCGTATCGTCAATTCAGTTTTGTTGCCGGTTGTTGACAATCCACGTTGTTCTAGTTCTTTCTTTAACTCAAGAACCTTCAAATCACTTAATAAAACCATTATTAACAGCCAACTAATCCGCCGATGTCACCAATGTTACGTTTTTCCAAACTTCCTTCGAATTGGCCTAACTCACAATTCGATAAACGCAATTCCCAATCTCTTTCTGAGTTCGATCACTGATTAGTAAGCAAACACACCAGGTTTTATTAAGTATTCAACACCTTAACTGTTCCACAACAACAGGAAAACAATACAGCAAACAATATTCCCAACTAGAATATTCTTCCAACAGCTTCGAAACTCCAACGGTTGTAGAAATTTCCAATTCACAACGTTCAAAATAATACACAAAATATTTCTATTTAATAACACTTATAACTTTATTTACAAAAACTTTACACAAAAACTAATTTAAAGATCACTTTTATAATTTTTAACTTCACGATCGCAGGTTTAAAATAAACTAATTCCAACTTCACTATCGCAGGTTTAAAATAACACTAATTAAAAACTACAATAGGTAATTTTCTTATATACCTTCTGCAATACTTCTAGATAATTCGACATCACTTTCCAGAAACCTTGAGAAAACATTAGAATATTCGATTATTTTACGTTATGTTGATTTGATTCATAAAATCGTTTATGTTGACCCTATTTCTAAGAAGAGACAACAACAATAATATTCATTTCATTAACTTGTTTGTTGATTTTATTTTCCTGGAAGTGACCGTAATCGTTTAGATCTTTCTGTAATCGTTTAGATTTTTCTGCAATCGTAACAGTATTTTATAAATTATTTGATTGTATTTTATAAAAAATCGAAAACCATTTTCGCTCTGATTATATAAAAACGACTAACTTAAACTAATGCGCATGTCCCTCGCTCGAATATTGAAAAAGGCAAATGCTACTTTGATTAAATTGAATTAAATTTCTATTTGAAAAAAAAAAGTATTTTGTATGATTGTTTTTTGGTTTCTCTCATTAGTATTAGTAGTTAGAATCATTTATGTTTTTCATTGTATGTCAGTTCATTTTCAAAATGCCAAACAATAATAGGTTTGGAAATTGAATAAAATTTATTTAACAGTTTGGAATTAATGGCACAAAAAATAAAATAAATTGCAATTGGTTTTAGAATTTTTCAGTGCTCACTTTTTGAGTTATTGTCAAAAAAGTGCAAAATTCAGACCGTTCCCCAACATACGTTTCTACACTGATTGACAGAAAAATTTGAAAAAATTCACAGAGTTAGGAAATTTGGAAAATTTTGTATGAAAACTATAGCGAAGTCTCCACTTATTATATTTCTGTGTGTTTAGGGGTAGAGAGGGTAAAAAAAACTTTTTTTGACCCAAGCGAGCGGGTGTCATTTGAAAGAGCACGTAATTTAGAATTCGTTGCAAGTTTCTATAGAATTTTTCGGTGCCTAGTTTTTGAGTTATTGTCAAAAAAGTGTAAAATTCAGACCGTTCCCCCCATACTTTTCGACACTCATTGACAGAAAACTTTGTAAAAATTCATAGAGTTAGGATATTTGGTAAATGTTGTATGAAAATTATAACGAAGTAACAAATAATTATATTTGTGTTTAGGGGACGGGGGGAGAGAGGGTTAAAAAAAACCTTTTATGACATTTGCAAGAACACGTAATTTAAAAATTATTGCAATTTTTTTTTAGAAATTTTGGGTGCACAGTTTTTGAGTTATGGACAAGAAAGTGAAAAATTCAGATCGTTCCGCACCCTACGTTTCGACGATGATTGACAGAAAAATTTGAAAAAATTCACAGAGACAGGAAGATTGGCAATTTTGAATGACAATCATAGTGAAGACTCAAATAATCATATTTCTGTGTGTTTAGGGGATGGGTGTGGAGAGAGTAAAAAAACTATTTTGACCCAAATGAGTAGGGTGTCATATGAAGGAGTACATAATTTAAGAAACATTACAAATTTTTTTAGAATTTTGCAATGCATAGTTTTTGTGTTATTGGAAAAAAAATATTTTTAGTATGTAGCCTCTTCACCCCCTAATTTCAGCACTTGACCGAAAAAATAATCAAATTTAATCCATTTACAAGCTGGTGTAATTGAATCTTTCTTGAATTAACATTTTTTTTGCCATTTTTGATCAATGTAGATTTGATTGTAATTTACTATTGACATTTACAATTTAACATTTATTTTGTTATGCGACTATGGTCTGGAAATATAAGGACATTACAACACAACTTCTTATCAATAATTTTTGATATTGTGTTTTTTTACATACACGGAACCCTTGACGAGCGAATTTTATTCGCACTTGTCTGACTTTTTTATTTTGCTCCGGTATTTGGGCATGTTATATTTTTTACCTTATTCGCTCTGAAATATCGGAGTAAATTAGTGATATAATAAGCGTTTTTTATAAAATTTTAATTTTATTAAAAAATTTAATTTTATTGTTATTTTTATAAAAAATTTTTGGTTGAATTAAAATTTTTCCAGAGAAATAATTAAAATTTCATGATATTCCATCACTTTTCCATGACTAAAAAAATCTCCTGACTTTCCACAATTCCACACCTGGCGGACACCATCTTGATTTACAGAGGAACTTTTCCTTTCATCCTAATATATTATCCACTAAACAAAAACAAAATAAAT
The DNA here is from genome assembly GCA_963693315.1 of Diogma glabrata. Taxonomy (NCBI): domain Eukaryota; kingdom Metazoa; phylum Arthropoda; class Insecta; order Diptera; family Cylindrotomidae; genus Diogma; species Diogma glabrata. The sequence goes on along the minus strand of OY856188.1, from coordinate 192,287,559 downwards.
TGCCAGACTGAATGAACGAATGAATGAATGACTGACTGCCTCACTGACTAAATTCCAGAGATTATGATTTAATTTTTTATTTCTATTTTTTTATAAAATTTTTCGCATTCGAAGGACGAAAATTTCTAATATCTCAAACTACGAAACGTATACAGGAACAACAACAACAACGAAATAACAATAGGGGTAGATGGCATGAATTATAAAAATTCCTTTCTATATTTTTTTGTAATATTTTCATGTATGAATTGAGAGAGCTCGTATATGCTATGTCCCCATACAATTAATTCACCTTTTTTATGTTGTTTTGCGCTGTGTTGTGTTGTTGAACGAACGAACGAAGTTAAAAAAAATTACTTTGTTGAAACATTCTTTACGTGATATGATTTTTTTTTCATTTTGATAGAAAATGTTGTTATTAGTTTATGAAGGGATAAAATATTGAATGGAAAACGGAAAAAATTAGTTTATTATGGTTAAAAGAAAATATTTTGATGAAATATGTTATTAATATTTTCAGTGAACAAATTTCGGTTGATCTATTCTTGAAGTGTTTTATTTTTTATTTCGTTTATTGTCTGGTACGCTATTCAGTATTTGCAGGATATAATTACAGAAACAGAAACACATAGAAACGTCGATAAAACAGTCGGTTATTCACCATTTACAGTAATGTTTATAAACAATATCAACAATAGTCAACAGTAAACTATAAACTGCCAACTAAGAACAACAACTTTACTCAATGAGGAATAGACAGTCCATGTCCAATGATTATTATCCTTGTCACAAGTGACTGAACTATTTCACTTTGACTATTTACCAGTAATGCAAAAACTATTTACCAGTAATTTTATTGGATTTGATAATAAAAAACGAAATTGGTATTGTGTAGTTCACTTTATTATCCTCATTGATGGTACCACGTTGTTGAAATTTTGCTTAAGAGTACATAACACCAATTTTAATTTTTATTGGCAAATTCAAAAATTATAGAAAATTTTATTTTTCTGCATTACTGGTAAATAGAAGTGCAATAGTTCAGCCGATTACAAAAAACTGGATCGATCCAACAAACAAAGTTAACAAAAGATTAGGTTTTGCATGGAGGGATCAGTTTTTATTGTTTTTTTATTTTTTTTATTTTTGATCTACGGGTGTGACAATCCCGCGTACTCCAATCCCTGCTATTGACATATGAGTTAACGTGAGATATCACATACCACTGGCAATAGCAGTGAGATATCACTAGCCAAGGTGACATCTTTGGGGTGGTGGCGGATGAACTGTATTCAGTCAACGGTAGCACCCTCAATCTTAGCTGTGAAGTAATCCTTGATGATGAGACGCTATTGCTTCTTTGAGGAAACGAGCCTTCATATAACTATGTGTGGGCTTTAATCTTCAAGAAAGACAGTGCGTCACTGGATCAAGGAATATGCAACCGGCTGGATTATTGGCAACTACATTTTTGTTTTGTTTCAGCAAATTTTTGTAAAAATTTGCTATTTACTTTTTAATTTACTTTTATTTTCTCTATTCTATCATAAAATATTGGCCTATGTCATATTTTGTCAGTGATAGGATTTTTTGTTTAGCTATCCATTCTTTAACAAAAAATATAAAAAAAACAAAAAAGGAAAGATTTACGTCCATCAACAACTTTGAACGTATGTTGTTGTGGGACCTTGGTATTAAAAGGTTTTTATGTGTTATTGTGACACATATTGTGATTCTTACTACACAACACATTTTATTAAAAAAAAAAAAAAATAATAAAGTAAAAAAGTGTTTTTCAATTAAAAGACTGCTGTTTCTTTCAACCAGTCTAAAGTGAGTGTAGATCAGAGACTTATATAAGGGAGGCGATACTTTATATGTATTTTCGTGGGTTGAACATTTTTAAGAGCACAAGGAAAATCGATTACTGTTTTTTTCACACACAATTTATGTTAAAATATCACGTAACTATCTTTTAAGACCTGGGTTCTACAAAGACAGTCGTTTTGAGGGTTTGAACCATTTTTTGAGCTGTTGTGGTATAAAAAGTCACTCTTAAGACTATTATTCCAGCAATTGAATTTACATATTCGCAATTCAAATAAAAAATATTATTAAACGATGCAAATAACAAAACAAGCCTCAGGACATGTATTCCCCACACCACATCTGGTGTATTCCTTAACATAGACTATTTAATATTCCAACGTTACCAATAAAAGTCAACATTTTTGTTTAGTCGACATTTTCCTTTGCTTTTATGTTTATTTCTAATATACAATTTTTTCTAAGTAAATTTATTTGTTTGTCGGTTTTGTCCATTTTTTTATTATTTACTTTGCCATTTCTAACAAAGACAGCAATAACAACAAAAAATTAAATAAAATATACAAAATTAAAAAAATATATATAAATTCCTTTTACATTCCATTCCCTACTCGTATATCCATAATATATATTCCACTACTCATTTCATAACAAACTTTTGTTGTTTTTAGATTGTTGTTGTTGATGTAGTGCCATTTTCAATTTGAAGAACTTTTTTGTGCTGTTTTCTGGTAAATTGTGATCTGGTTTTCTGTTATACGCTATTGGGTTGGTAGATGAAGATTATTTCTGATTTTGATAACTTCATTTGATACAACAAATAAATTACAGGAAAACTGGGTTGAAGTTAAATCTTTGTAATAGGAGTTACTTCGTTTCTTGGTTAGAAATAAAATAGTTTATATCGAAAACACTAGTACAAGCGGTTAGAATATGCTAATCAAAAGTTAACTATAAGAATAACCAAGAACCGAAAAACGGCACAAAAAGCAATAGCAAAATATGTTGAAGTCAAGAACTTAAATCCTTAAAAAGAATTTAAAACGAAGATGGAAAAAGCAAAAACAAACAAACAAGAGATTAAAACCAAGAGTTCAAAGTCCGAAAGGCGAAAATTAAAAACCAACAGAAAAAGGAACAAAACGGAGCTAATATATATTTACCAAAAACCATGAACTAAGAACAAAGGAGAGTAGTAGTATCTATTAAAAAAGTACCAGTATGCTCAGTATTGATATGACGTTAAAACACCGTTATTGGAAACAATATTAAGAGAAAGATCAAAGTATCAAAAACTAACATCCAACAGATAATCGAAAAACAAGGAATTCTGTATATTAGCAAATATAAGCAGCATTTTAAATTAAAGCAATACACTCGTTGATTAAAAAGAAATCGCGTATATGCCTTATAATCATTGACATACTAATCAACTCACCCTCGTATCTTTTCACTTTTATTTAACATTTTATGAATGTTTTTTGTTAGATTTTTATATAATAAATAGAAATTAGATTGAGTTGGTTTTTTACTACTAGCAGCAGATGTTGAATTGAATTAAAATTACTTTGTTAATAATAAACATTTATACAACAGGGTTAATTCAGGGTTGTAAAAATATTAGAGTATATTTATTAAATATTTTAAATACATTATAATATATGTACTTATATTATGAAAATGTGAAATTACGTGACAGATAAAACAAATATAGTTTCATAATGCTGCATGTTTAAGTCTCCAGAGATATTTGCGATTTAAATGTTTAGATAAACTATTAGACGTACATATGATAAAGCATACAAAACAGAGAAAGAAAGCATCATGGGTTTATAGAAAAAGGACTACGTCAATGAAAAAAAATATGAAAAATGAAAAAAAAATAAAATGTTTTTCTAATAATTTGTAAACAATAACCCATATTTATATCCATATTTTTCACAACAACATGGGTTCTAAGGTGTTGAACGCTTTTTAAAACCTTTGTGAACTGGAGCCACTCAAAAGTGTAGAGTTAAATATATCGGTTAGTCAGCTTCAATGAATCTAATTCAAGACCTTAGTAAGAAAACTATAAACCTCCAAGTTGTTCATCAATATGCAATGTAAATTTGAAATATGTTTTTAGGATGTCCAATGAAGTTCAAAAACTTGTTCAAAGGTTAGCAAAATACCAGCCAAAACTTTTACTCCAGTCTTTAATTTAAAGATCGTGTGAGTTTTAAATACATAGAAAAACTTAAATTTCACAATTTCTAAAAATCACATAATCGTGCTTACCACAAATAATCATTTTAAAAGTCTATTAGTTAACCCACAATTTACCCTTAAAATATTTCCTTCCATGTCTTATTTCCTAAATAATTTTAGAAAACTAATAAAAAATAAATTAAAAAACTTTAAAAGAGACCACTAAAAAAGTAATTCAAATTATCTTTGTAAAAAACACAAAATAACAATAAATCGAAATCGTGTCCTGAATCTCAAATAAGATTTAAACCTTTTTCCTCTAACTTTTCTTTACATCATAGTATTCTTTTGTCGTTCCCTTGGCTCTCTATTTCTATTGATATTAAGAATAAAAACAATATCCAAGGAGTAACAAAGAAATAAGTCTAAAACTTGCTATTATAAGGTGATTGAACTTTAATTTTTTTAAGGAAAATTTTTATTAAATAACTTTGAATAGATCTTCTTAGGTGGAAAGATAATTTATTGAAATTAGTTTTGTTTGAGACGTCACCCCATACATTTTTAAAAAAAAAAATTCTCTATGTCGAATTGTAAACATGATTATATAAAATTCAATTGAATAGTTTCGAATGTTGATTATAGTTCTCAAATAAAAAGGGGAAGTAATTTTAATGTTTTTAGATTATAGGAAACAAGCTGTAAATCATTTGTTTATTTTTTGAAGTAAATGCTATGTTGTTTGTTATGAAATGCTTAAGTTATGAAATTATTTGAAATTTATTATAATTAGATGGAGGTGAATGGTATGTTAACCTGCAAGATACAGATGTACATCTGCACTTGAGCGCTGAATGGACAATTGTTTGTATCCAGTTGAAAGCTGATTTTAAACAAATTTATTTACTACTCCTGTCTTCACTTTCACGTCATTAAAATAATCAACAGCTTGAAATTTAAATAGTTAAGCCTTATTTTCTTAACAAATTAAACAAAATCCATTTTGATTTTACAGTCCCTTAAGCAGGCTACAGACCTTCAATCAATTTGTCAATCAATTGAAAACGAAAATAAACGAAATAAAATTTAGGGGATTTTTACACTAAATTTTATTTCGTTTATTTTCGTTTTCGAATTGATTGACAAATTGATTAAAGGTCTGTAGCCTGCTTTAATCACGTGCTAAATTAATAATAGTAGTATTTTATTTGCCAAATCGGAATTCGCATTGAACTGTCAAAACCCAATTAACTATAGAATTCAATTTGGATATCAAGTGCTTTAGTATTTGTTCAGAGAGTAGATAAAAAATATAAAAATCAGCAAACTTATTTCTTTAATTTTTTATTATCAGTTGTAATCTCCCAAGGGTGGTGATAACTCGAAATAATTTTTTGTTAAAAATTCCGAAAGCAAGTATATTGATAAAAGCACGAGACCGTAGGCCGAGGGCTATTATCAATACCACTTGCTTGAGGAATTTTCCAAAAAATTATGAGAATTTATCAACGAACGAGGGGAATTCGCTTAGAAAATTTTTTGCCATTTTTCATTTCTTTATATATTTTGTATGAATTATACATTGGCTACTGTGATATCAGTTAATTATTTCAAAATTAGGCTGAAAATTTTATTGCCTTAGTTTTATTTTAATTTAAACCAATGAAATTCTCTAAAATGTAATGACATCATTCAATTTCACCGATAACATTTGAGTTATACTAATAACAAATATTTATACGCCTGGGGCCCTATTCTCAAATATCACATCCATTTTCCACATGTGGACATCTGTCAAAATTCCCTACCAAGGGAATTTGTATTTTCCACATGCATATTCCACATCCAACCTAAAACCGTATTCTTGAACCATTCGTAATTTTTTATTCACCACCCTTAAATTGAAACTAACTTCATTGTGTGGTAAATTTATTTTTGACAATTTGTTTATTTATTGTCATGAAATTTTCAATGCAAATGGCTGGATTAGATGAATTAGGTCTTTTTTTTGCTAATTCTGCAGTGGAACAGGCAGAGGCAATGGAATTTACCCGAGGTATTCAACAACGACAACATTGTTTCGATCTGCCCGAAAAAATTTTTTTTAAATTGTTTCGGATTAATAAATCTATGGCCGAAGAGATCATAGAATATATATCGCCCCATATGAAATTTTTACAAAATAATAATAATTATTAAATAAACACAACTTTCCAAATATAATTTTCATACATATAACAAGAATGACAATTAAAAATTTTTGATATTTGATGTACATGTGGAATTTTTACACATACTTTATACCCACTCGGAAATATTCCCTTGGTAGGGAAATTTTTCCTTGTTAGGAAATTTGAGAATACATACATTGTAAATTTCGAACGTTTTTATGAATTTTGACAGTATTCCACATGTGGAAAATGGATGTGATATTTGAGAATAGGGCCCCTGGCCTACTGGGATATTAAAAATTATCAGTTGTAATTTCCCAAGGGCGGTAATAATTCGTTCGTTCAAAAAGGAAAAGAAAAAAATATTCATGGATTTGCTTTACTTTTTTTTTCATTGAATATGAATATTCAAAACTAAGAAAAAGCGAAAGATGGTGATCAAAAAATGAGGAGTTACTATCTCTGGACTTTTGAGTTATTTGTTTCACAATTGATCAAAATCAATTGAATCATTAAAATAAACTCTGATTAATGTGTTGTAATTATTTTGTTGGAAGGTCTATTTGCAATTTCTATTTCGATGACCGAATTTCGGCCACTGGACGATTCACAGTTACAGTGAATTACGTAAATTTTTTTAAGAATATTTTATTTACGATTGATTTGTATTATTATTTGTATTATTTTATTTTAAAAGAATAAATTTAATTAACACATTTTAGAATTTTTTATTTTATTTTTACCCGGTACCGGGGAGGGAAAAATTGCCGGTTCCGTGTAAAAGCCGGATATTTCAAAATTGGGCCGGGTAAGCCGGGTACCGGGTAATTTCCGGGTATTCGGTGCATCACTATTGTCAAAAAACAGTCATCAACTTGAGCTCTCTCTCTGTAACGAAGTAGTCTGGTGATCAACGAAGCAGTTGCGTAATTCCCTTGATTTACTAGGTCATTCAATAAGTCCGTAGGATGACACATAGATGGCGTTACTAGAATTTTTTCCATATGATTTTTATTTAGTACTAACCTTCAAACGATACGTGTATAAATTTGACAGCAATCTGACTATTTATTCGTGAGTTATAGCATTTTGTGTGAAGCAACTTTTGTTTTTGAAAAAAAAATGGAAAAAAGTGAATTTCGAATTTTAATAAAGCATTGCTTTTTGATGAAAAAAAATACAGTGGAAACCAAACAATGGCTTGATAAACATTATTCAAACTCTGCTCCATCGAGACAAATGGTAGAGAAGTGGATGGCTGAATTTAAATGTGGTCGCACCAGCACAAAAGATGCAGAGCGCAGTGGACGCCCAAATGAGGCTGTTATTCCAGAAAACATAAAAAAAATCCACAAATTGGTTATGAACGATCGCAAATTGAAGGTGCACGAAATAGCTGACATTGTAAAGGTAGCAGATGGTAGTGTTTTTACCATTTTACATGAACATTTGGGTATGCGAAAGCTCTGTGCAAATTGGGTGCCGCGTGAGCTCACAGTCGACCAAAAACAACAACGAATCGATGCTTCGGAGGAGTCTTTGGTACTGTTAAACCGCAATAAAAGGGAATTCTATCGTAGATATGTGACAATGGATGAGACATGGCTTCACAATTACACACCAGAATCCAAAAGACAGTCAGCTGAGTGGACAGCAGTCGACGAACCGAATCCAAAGCGAGCAAAGACGCAACAGTCGGCCGGTAAGGTGATGGCGCCTGTATTTTGGGATACGAACGGAATAATATTCATCGACTATCTCCAAAAAGGAACCACCATCAACAGCGAGTATTACTGTAAGGCTGAAATCGCAAAGAAACGGCCACATTTGCAAAAGAAAAAAGTGTTGTTTCACCAAGATAATGCACCGTGTCACAGATCGATGAAAACGATGGCAAAATTGAATGAATTGGGCTTTGAATTGCTTACCCACCCACCATATTCTCCAGATTTAGCCCCCAGCGACTTTTTCCTGTTTTCAGATCTCAAGAGAATGCTTGCTGGAAAGAAATTTAAGTCCAATGATGAAGTAATCGCTGAAACTGAGGCCTATTTTGACGAGAAAGAGAAATCGTACTAGAAAAGTTGGAAAATCGCTATACTCGTTGTATCGCCCTCGAAGGCAACTATGTTGAATAAAAAAATCGAGTTTTGTCAAAATGTTGTTTTTTTCTTACTAATCCTACGGACTTATTGAACGACCTGTTAGAGACGCAATTCTTTCTCACACGCATTAAATGTTCATTAACCAAAAAACTTTCATATTTGTTTCGGTTTTTTCCTTTAAACATGGTTTCTTGTACTCAATCCGTAACCGGCATCTACAATGATTTCCGTTTGATAGTTGTCATAAAACAGTTGTGGGATATGTCCCAATATGATTTCTTATATTCGATTTGTAGTCGTGGTTGCTATAAAATTGTAATAAAACGGTTGTGCAATGTCAATGATTCGTAATTGCGCTGTTTCCAAATATAATTTCTTGCAATCACTTCGTAATCGATATTTTTTTTATAATTTTGTTCCAGTTTTGATACAAGATAGTTGTGTAAATTCTTACACAACCATTCTGACACAACTCTTCTTACACAACTAATCTTACACAACTCTTCTCTACAAAAAAAAATTTAACGAAAGAGAATAACCAATGAACAGGCTTATCTTGTTGATTGATTTTTTTTTTATGTAAAAGCGGCGTGACTTTAGCTATAAATACGTGGTTGAAGACATGAAGTGCATCTTAGTCGATTATTGATTGTGAATAGGGCGGAAGTTTTTTTTGACGTTTGATAGATAAACAGCAGCAGATTAATTTTGTGATTCTGGAATAAATTTTTTTTGGCGCTATTGGACATAATGAAGAACCAACCCCAAAAATTGAGAAAGCTTTTGTATTCTGAGGTAATGTAGAGTGCATGATAATAACCGCCTGTGATATAGAATAAGTAAATTAAACTTTTCGTTTGAATTCTAAAACTCTGTGATATAAATTCTATTTTTTTTGAATGGCCAAATCTGAGATACAAAGCAAAATAATCTTTTCTGATGAATACAAAAAAAAATCTGTGATGTAAATTATAATTTTCTCTTGAATATTAAACGCTGTGATATAAAATATTAACATTTACTTAATTAACCGCTGTGATTTAAATATTGAAATTTGTTTAATTTATCTGAAATTTATTTATTTAAAACGCTAAGATCTGTGATATAAACTATTAAACCTTATTTATTTTGAACGTTATAATTTGTGCTGTATATTAGAAACAATTTTGTAATTCGTGTCAATAACTATAAATAGCCATTAGGAAAATTTAAAAACCATAAGCAAAATCATTTGTGGATTACTTTTAGTTTAATTGGCATAAGATCATAATCAATTAGTGTAAATTGATTTAAATTAAATGTTCACTGATTACCTAATACACCAATAAAGAAGAAATTATTTGTTAACCTTACCTGTGGAATTTGATAAATCTGTTTTATAAATACGTTGTGAGGGGAAAAAATAAAAAAAGGGGATTTGGAAAAACCTAAAAGAAAGGTCGCACGTACTGACCCGATCCACCACTGTGTCCAACCGAGGAGTAGATACAAGATTAATACCACGGTACGAGGGGCTGCTAACCTGTTACATTCGGATTTTGTTTGCGGCGAGGGACATGAAGGGCTAATGTAAATCCTAGAAGGTGCAGACGCGGGAATCGGCCATAACATGGGGTGAGTCATTTGAATTTCTCTTTTATATGTAGTTTTTATATAGATATGTGTATGGATGTGGATGTCTATAGATATGTGTATATGTGTGTATAAGTGTAGGCGCATGCATGTACGTAGGCGTGAGATTGCGGGTGCATGGATGTGTGGATGTGTAGATATGAATGGATAGGTTGCTACAAATTTTAATGTATTAATTCTGCAACGAGAACTGTTGCCACCAAGACCATCGAACTACCATTTTGTTTACAGGTTATACATATTAAGTCATCAAGAAAGCGATCTAACAATTCCTTTGTTGTGTTTGGGTTATCCTTCGTTTCCGATATGAGAACCACGTTTTCATATGGTTTCGCCCAAAATGATAAATTAGCAGTGAAATGTAGACAACAAATTTAAAATTTATTTCATTGATTTGGGTTTTTTTTAGTGATACCAAACTGAAGTAATTTCTTAGTAATTTTAATGATTTCTTGGTAACTCAACTACTTTAATTGTGTAAACATTCTTCACCGAATAAATACGAATCCGCCATGAATCGATACGGGCATTTTGTTTTCTTTATTAAATGAATACTAACTATTAAATAAATTTATTCTCAATTAAATAAATACGAAATCTTGCAGTAGATCTTTAACTATCTAAAAGTGGAAGAAAATGTCATCAAAGCAAAAGTGAGCAAAACGTAATTGGTAATCGCGAAGCCATATCATTATCTTTGCATAGCGACAATGATATGGAGAATGGCAATACCGTAATCGCTGGGATATCTCAGCCAATGATAACCCCTTTATGCGTTATAAGGAATTGATAGAATTATGTATTGATGATCTGACGTATTACAATAAGGATGTAATCTCAAATTGGCGTCGTTGGCATTGTGCTAGTGTAGGGTTACTGGCTCACATCGACAATACCAATCTTTTACTACCAAATTGTAGAATTGACTCTTGAATTTAATTTCGAGGAGGATACGGTGGGAAATGGAGGTCGACGTTTTGTTTGGATATCTCCGAAAATATTTCTGAACCTCCAATAGCAAAAGAACATTAAATGTCGACATCTTAAAGGAGAGTAGAAATTTTCTGCCTGTTCATGTGTGTTATTGTGATGGAAGCTTTGTGTTCGACGATGTTAGTAGTGTGTGAGTGAGTCTATAGACGTGAGCGTATGAGGGTGTGTGTGACGGCGAATGTGTAAACGAGCGTGAGTGAATGGGGGTATGGGTGGTGTTTTTGTGTGGGAGTGGATGAAGTGCGCGAGCGTGTGAATGGGTTAAAAATATGGGGTTGGAGCGTGGTGATCGTGGTTCTTTCGCACACGGGGGTCGCCAGAGTCTGTTTAGTTCACTTGTTTTTTTTTACATCCGTTCTTATCTCATGATACGCGTACAAATTCAGTTATTTGTGCTGGAGTAGCAGGTACTCTTCTCTCGATCCCATAGGCTGCAGCTAGTCTGGGGCAAAACAAATAATCTCGATAGGTACGCGACCTGCTATGCCACTTCGTTGTTAGTCAACGAAGCAGCGCTTCATTACATCTCTTTTAAAATATTGATATTTATATCACCGAAGAAAAAGAGATTTTCAAATTGATTTTATTCCTTTAAGAGTAGATCTAATATCGGATATAAACATTAAACAACTCGACCGGCTGGAAATGAAAACGGTATGCACATATGAGGCTATACCTCTGTCCCTGTTGTTTAAAGTTTATATTCGATATTAGATCAATTCTTAAAGGAATAAAATCGGTAGTGCATGTTGCACTTTGAAAAAACACTGTAATTATTTATCTCGTATGTACTGACCTCATCATCTGCTATCCAAATTTCTGATAGAAAAATTAGTTTTGGAAGTTGCCATGTTAGTTAGGAACCTATTTCATCTGGTCAAAAGGGTTTGCTTTCTTAGGTGCTTTAAGAACGTCTTAGTTAAGAGAAGGAACATCTGGTGTGATGATGCCTAGAATATGACCGTATTTAGCATCCTGAGATTTAATTTTTGAAATTCGGAATTGCACTTCCAAAATTGTGAATCAGGTGTCTGGTTGGTCTTTCTAAAAAGAAGGTCCCCTGATAATCCAGGGGATCCGCAGAACAAGACGGGAAAACATTTTGAGGTCTTTGAACATCGGTTGCAGAGGTTTCTTGGGCTTCGTTAGTTTCGGCCCGAAAGGCTCCAGCCCATTCACTAACTAGAGGTTGAAGCTCTTCTTCCGTTTAGGAATATTTTTGAACTGCAATAGAATCGTCAGAAGGGTTAATTCCCGATACCAAAAAGAGCTTGCTACCGGTTTTACTCATCCTAAAAGCTACGGCAGCTAGAAAGAAAAGCATTGCGGCGAAAAATATTTTAATGGGATGTTGAAATGTCAATATAAATGAGGTGAATGCAACCAACAATAGCCCGAATCAAATAAGAAGTTCCTTAAATATTATATAAATTTTAAATATAGTTGAATCCGTTGTAAAACTGTTCCTTGTCGGAAATTGTCACCAATCACTAAAATAACCAAATTCTAGTCTTAAAATGATTGTTGACTCCAGTTGAAAGCTGATTTTAAACAAATTGAGTTTCTACTCCCGTCTTCACTTTTCACGACATTAAAATTATCAATAGTTTGAAATTTAAATAGTTATAGTTGAAGGCGTTAAATGTTGTTTGATTTCGAAACTGGTACATATATTCATAGACAAAACAATTTAAATTCAAGTGACCGAAAGCTAAAGCTCAAGCAATCGATTCTATACAATTTTAAAACTTTAACTTTCTTTTGCCAGATATAATCAATATTTTGATTCTGATAATCATTTCTTTTATAAACTCTTTTATTCTTGATGGTTGAAATCGATTATAATCATCATGATGATATTGAAGACTACAATTGAAAAACTGTTTTCTAATTCATTTTAATCGAATTTTGATTGATATTCTGTGAAATGAATATTTAAGTAGTGTTTCTGTGCTATAAGAGAATAATTATTTAAAATTAAGAAAGAATAAAATAAAAAAATTCTGTTTTGATATTTTTTGTAGTTCTTATTGTATTTTAATTATGTAAATAAATTATTATTATTATTAAGAATTAAAGTTAACGTGCGTTGAAAATTTATTATAATAATTATTAAGAATTAGAATTAGAATTGCTTGGTTTAGTTTCTTTGCTTGTTTTGATTTTTTATATTTTATGCTTTTTTTTAATGATTATGAAAGTTTGGTATTTAATTTATTTGTTTTTGACTTCAAAGGATTAAGTTTTGATTTGATTATGGATATTAAGATTGTAAGCTTTTGATTTGTGAAATTTATTGGTGAACTATTATTGGTTTATGCTAGGAACATTTATTATTACATCACCTGAACTGGAATTATTTTAAAGCCGCGAAGATGATAGCATCGAAAAAGTTAAAAACAATTGAAATAGATTTTTTATAACAAATAAATACGCAATTTATTTCAGTAGAAGAGGTCCTTCAGCATGGTTGTAGAGATATTTGCAGTAACAAAACTAAAATGGAGTTGCCCAAAATCAAGCTAGTGGCGAATTCCTCGATCATGTGACGCACTGTCTTTCTCACTAATACAAGCATACACAAAGACCTAGATGAAGGCGCGTTGCTTCGAGCGAGCAATAACATATTATTAAAGGAATATTTATTCCACAGTCAGATAGCGGGTGTAACCGAGTTTATCGCTCAGCACTCCCTTAGATATAACCTTGACTAGTAATATCTTACTGTCATTGCCAGTGGGATGTAATAACTCACAAACAGAGACTAAAGCATATTTTTTTAAAATAAAAAGTGTTGTGTTATAAGGTTTACAATATGTGTCACAACAATACATAAATACCTTTTAAGAACTACGTCCCACAACAAATTGCGCTCTAAGGTGTTGATGAATGCATTTTTAAACCCCTGAGGATTGAAACCACCTGAGACTATGGATTCCGGCAAACTATTCCATTTGTATGCAGTTCGGACAAAGAAGTCTTTCTGCGATCTGCCAGTATGACAGCGCGGAATCTCGGCCATTTGACTAGTTGCGCTAGCCGATTGCCGACTGAAACGGGTGTAAGACTAAGTTTGAGGCATGATGTTGCTGATTTCATCTGAGCACTGTTGATGACGATATTTGTAAAAAACAACGAGGTCAGCAACAGTACGACGATGTTGTTGGGAATCAAGTTTTAATGTCAAAACTCGATCACCCACAATTCGTATAGCCCGCTTTTGAGCATAGTCCAAGAGGGCCAAGATGGAAACAGAGGCAGCACCCCAAACTTGACTACAGTGCTCCATGCAGGGACGAATATAGGACTTGTAAACATGGAGCAATTGGGATGGAGTGAAAATTTTTTTGCATCTATTTAGGAGACCGAGTTTTTTAGACGCGCTTTTTGCCATCGCCATTACATGATCGTTCCAGAGTAGGCCATTTGAAACTGTGACACCCAATAAACGAATGTTTTTAAATTCACCTATTGGTTCATCACACATACTGAAAAAAATATTTTTGGGGAACTCGGTCTTTGATCTGGAAACAATCAACAGCTGTGTTTTGATAAAGTTGACATTGACCAGGTTTTGGTCACCCCAATCGGCGAATTTTTTTAGATTTTGATTCACGTTTATGGCAGCATTTCTCCGGGCAGGATTAATTCGTTCGTGCATTTTACCTTTTGAAGGAAGAGGCTCGAACGACTTGTGCAGAATACTATCATCTGCAAAACTATTTATCGGGTTGCTAGTGATTCCAACAATTCGTTGTTATAAATCAAAAATAGGGTTGGAGACAACACTAAGCCTTGAGGTTCACCAGCGTTAATTAGTTTAGACTCAGACGAAAATCCGTCTAAGGAGACCGAAATGAATCGGTTGGATAGAAAATTTTGAATCAGCTTCACAACATTGGGATGAAAACCATACACAACGAGCTTGTTGATTAAGTTGGCAAGCCAGACTCGATCGAATGCCTTGGAGATGTCTAAAGCGATAACGTATGTTTCACCACCTTTATCAAGAATGCTGTTCCAACAATGCGCTACATAGTTTAATAGATCGGTAGTTGATCTTTTGTTTCGAAAACCGTATTGGCTGTCGGCTATTAAATGATTTACTTCCAGAAATTTTGAAATGTGTGTATTAGGGTGGCCCTTGGATTACACTGGAATTTTTTTTTTCATTGTATAGTTTGCGGCACCCTCACATTTTGTGCGAATACCCATAAAAATATTATTTGCAAAATCTGATATCAATCGGTCGATTCTAAGACGTGCCTCCGGCCACTTAAAGTTGAGAAATTTTGTTCTGGACCTTAAATAAAAACTTTTTTATTTTTTGTGCGACACCCTCCCATTTAGTGTCAATACCCATAAAAATATTATTTGCAAAATTTCAAATCAATCAGAATCAGAATGAACCAATAGGTGTATGTAAAAACATTCGTTTATTGGGTTGGGTGTCACAGTTTCAAATGACCTACTCTGGAACGATCATGTAATGGCGATGGAAAAAAGCGCGTCTAAAAAACTCGGCCTCCTAAATAGATGCAAACAAATTTTCACTCCATACCAATTGCTCCATGTTTATAAGTCTTATATTCGTCCCTGTATGGAGTACTGCTGTCAAGTTTGGGGTGCTGCCTCTGTTTCCATCTTGGCCCTCTTAGACTCTGTTCAAAAGCGGGCTATACGAGTTGTGGGTGATCGAACTTTGACATCAAAACTTGATTACCTACAACATCGTCGCACTGTTGCTGACCTCGTTGTTTTTTACAAATATCGTCATCAGCAGTGCTCAGATGAAATCAGCGGCATCATGCCTCAAACTTATTCTTACCCCCGTTCCACTCGGCAATCGGCTGCCGCAACCGGTGAAACGGTAAAGATCCCGCCCTGTCATACTGGCAAATCGCAGAGAGACTTCTTCGTCCGAACTGCGTACAAATGGAAAAGTGGGCCGGAACACTTAGTCTCAGGTGGCTTCAGTGATGCCAGATTATTAAAAATGAATTTCCCGTAGACGTATTGAAAAATCCCGATTTTTCCCGTTTCTATAAGGAAAAAATCCCTCAAAAATCCCATTAAGATTTTATGGGTAAATCATGTACGTAAATATTTTTTATGAATTACAAAGATTTATATAATTTTTTTTTTAAATATCATCAGAAATATACGTTTTACGTAAAAAATGACCAGTAGCCCTATTCCGGTACATCGTGAAATAGGAATTGAGAAATAAATTATAGCAATTTTTTCATAACTAGTATTCCGTGTCGCGGGAAATAACAAATTCG
This sequence comes from Diogma glabrata, assembly GCA_963693315.1. Lineage (NCBI taxonomy): Eukaryota > Metazoa > Arthropoda > Insecta > Diptera > Cylindrotomidae > Diogma > Diogma glabrata. The sequence continues at coordinate 192,271,356 of OY856188.1, read as the reverse complement.
TATTTGAAAATATTTCTTTATTTCATTTATAGTCCAGTAACTTTGTTGCCTGAGAGTATGGGGTAGTATGCGTCAAATCCGGTAGTTCTGATTTTTTGCAGACTTGTTTATGATGTTGGCCTAATGAATAATCCAAGTTTGTGACCTCGAGCGCCGAACGTAACTTTGTCAAAAATCGAAAAAACCGCGAAAAAATCGTTATTTTTTCAAATTTTAGCGATTATAACCCTAAAGGACTAGTTTTTTCTTTATACTTTCTCAGGACGGTTTTAAAGTAGACTAAATTTGCTACAATATGATACTAGAATTGTCTCTGTAGACCCAATAGTTTCCGAGATTGAGCCTTTCAAAGTTTATCATTTTTTTAACTTCGCAATATTTCGCAATATTTTGTCTATAGTAAAATTTACTCGTTATAAGCTTCGTTAAGCTTCGTTTACTCGTTATAAGCTTACCTGTGACGACTGCAGTAAATTTTACATAGGCCAGACGGGGAGGTCCTTCAAAAAAAGATTTATCGAGCACACCAATGAAATTAACAGAAGCGATCCAAAATCCAGATATACCCAACATTTGAAAATAGAAAATATGGAAGGGCTGAAATCTCACAGCTCTGAGATATCAAGACTTCGGTCTGGGTTAAGGTTTTTGATATAGTTTTCGGCAAAAAACTTTTATGAGGACATGGTTTTTAGTTTTGGGCAGCGTTGTATATCAAACATAACTCTTTGTTAAAGTCCAAATATTTTTTTTAATCTCTGTTTAGAAATTTATTACAAAACTAACACGAAACATCAATACGATGCCGGAAAATTATAAAAGATCATAAATTAGCAAAATTTAGTAAAAAGATGATACAATCAGCAAACTACTCAAAAACCTCTCCATTTAGCGTTTCGAGAAAATATTACAAAATCACAAATTCATATTTCTTTCAAAATTCCAAAAATATTGTAAAAATTAAATAAAATCAAACTTTTTTCAACATTCTAAAAATATTCAAAAAATTATTACAAAATCAAAAATTGAAACTTTTTTCAAAAATTCTGAAAATATTGCAAAAATTATACAAAATCAAAAATTGAAACTTTTTTCAAAATTCCAAAAATATTCCGAAAATTAGAATAAAATCAAATATTTAAACTTTTTCTAAATTCTAATAATATTCCAAAAATTCTTAAAAATTCAAAAATTCAAACTTTTTCCAAAACTCTAAAAATATTACAAAAATTATAACAATATCAAAAATTGAAACTTTTTCCAAAATTATAAAAATTAAAATAAAATCAAAAATTTAAAATTTTTCAAAATTCTAAAAATGTTCCAAAAATTCTTACAAAATCAAAAATTGAAACTTTTTCAAAATTCCAAAAATATTCAAAAACTATAACAAATTCAAAAATGTCCATGTCCAATTTCATTTTTAATTATATTTTCAGCAAACTATTCAAAAACCTTCAATTCAGCGATTCGAGAAAATATTACAAAATCACAAATTCATATTTCTTTCAAAATTCCAAAAATATTGTAAAAATTATAATAAAATCAAACTTTTTTCAACATTCTAAAAATATTCCAAAAATTATTACAAAATCAAAAATTGAAACTTTTTTCAAAATTCCAAAAATATTCCAAAAATTCTTACAAAATCAAAAATTAAAACTTTTTCCAAAATTCTAAAATTATTGCAAAAATTATTACAAAATCAAAAATACAACCTTTTTTCAAAATTCCAAAAAAAATTTAAAAACTATAACATATTAAAAAATTTCCATGTCCAAATTCATTTTCAACTACATTTACGTCATAAAAACAGCTACATTTTTTCCCCAAAAAATTGGCTAAAAAAATCAATGAAATCATTTTTTGACACGCTTGACATTATTTTTTTGACAAACTTATAATGCCATAATTCTCTATAATAATAATATATTTTCATGTTATACAAATTATTAAATTAATTTTTTTTCAAAAACTTGGGTAAAAAAATAAATAAAAATCTTTCTTTTGACACACTTGACAACATTTTTTTGACAAACTTATAATACCATAGTTCTCAATAATAATAATAAAATTTCATTTCAAACAAAATTTTAATTTAATTTTTTCCAAAAAATTGGGTAAAAAAATAAATAAAAATCTTTCTTTTGACACACTTGACAACATTTTTTTGACAAACTTATAATGCAGTAATCTAGATTTTGGTCTCACATACCAATCCCGACCATCAAGATTTCTCCAAATTTAATATTTCTACTCGTAATCACTTAAAATGATCGATTTTTAAGCAAAAAATATGCAAATTTCCATGTTTTGACACACTTGACGATTTTTTTGACACACTTCCGGTACAGTTATCGAACACATCGTCATTTCGGCTCTTCCCATTGAGTAAACCTATTTTTAGAAAAAAAAATTTTGAAATCCGTCCAGCGGTTTTCTAGATTTCGTCGGTTGTGACGGCCGGACGGACGGCCGACAGACAGACACACATTTTTTTTTTTTTTGCTTTTGTAGAATCAGTAGGTCCTAAAACGTCGAGAAATGCCAAAAAAAAGTGGGGGTAAGAATTTCACTTTGAGCTCATGAATGTAATACTTAGGTCTTTCAGACCGAAGTAAAACATAAATACACCACTATCAACACAAATTTAACCATATTACATAAAAAAACGAAAGGACAGAATCTAGATAGATTGGAAGAAATAGAAATATATAAACATAAAAACAATAACAATATTTTAAATGATAAAATCAACACTAAAACTAACAAAATATATGACATAATAATAAAAAACAGCAGTAGTTTCAAGTATATAAGTAATAGTTTAAGCAAAAATTGTAATAATAATTTAAGAACTGAGGATGACGTAAGTCGAAATCGATATTTTTTAAACAGTAAAAAGTATATTTTTAAATATTGCATTTTAATATTTAATGACCCTATCAAGTTTGATCTAGCGACATTAAGATTTGAAGGTGCATTCAAATTTGGCATTTCATGTGACGCATGAAGTGAGCTTTCATCAGCCAAACTATGGATGGGATTAATTGTTGAATCTAGCATTATGTTTCTCTGCATCTATTAGTTTTCTACATGAATTTCATTCTATTCGGTATTGTTTTGAATAAACTTTTGAAAAGCCTTTTTTTTAATTTTTATTGCTTTTTTACATTTACTTGAAAACCATCGATCAACCTTCGGAACAATCAAACTATTTGGAACAAACCTACGCATACCCATTATTAAAATTTTTGAAAAATTAGAAGCAACAATGTTTGGATCTTGGCTGGAAAGACAGTTGCGTTTCCAGGGAAACCATTTACAAAAATCTCTAATTCGCTGCCAATTTGCAGCTTTATAATCCCAAACAAGACGAGGATTAGTTTTAAGCTGTTTAGGTACTTGTATATTTAAATGTGTGGAGATCAAATTATGATCTGATCCACCCAAAGGCTCTGATACTTTAAATTGAACCAACGAAGGATCATTTATCAAAAACAAATCGAGCAAGTTACTACTTTGGCCAAGAATGTCAGGAACTCTGGTAGGCTGATCTATTACCTGAGTGAAATTATGATAAAGAGCAAAAAGTTCAGCTTCTTTACCTAATTCATCAGTTTTAGAGGTATGTGTAAACTGTTCTTTATTATGAACATTGAAATCACCAAGAACTATAATTTAAGCGTTAGGATATACAGTCAACCTATCTACCTTTTCAAATAGGTAATGAAATAAATATATGTTCTCCGGTGATTTGGGCGAACGATAGAATCCAAAGACAAACAGAGTTTGATTAGAGCAGGTAATCTTAAGGGGAAACCATTTTGTGAAATTTCGAATTTAATTCAAAATTATTTATTCTCACATATGGTACAGAATTTCTAATAAACGCACAAACAACATGCTTAAAGTAGAATGAAAATTCAAGCTCATAGTTAGGACAAACATATTTAGTTTTGTCTAACGATACAGCTCTCGCGCTGATATAATCGTTTCCGTTAAAAAAAGAATATCATGCTTAAGATTCTCAAGATAGAGATGCACTGCATTTAGACTGACGTTCAACCCTCTTATATTAGCAAAATTGATAGACAAGTTCGCCATTTTAAGTTACAGTTAAATCTCAAAATAAATCTGAAAACAATCCTCAAAATAAATTTCAACAAAACAATCAAAAAAAAGATCAAAATTGATATCTTAATAGACAATTTTATCAGCTGGATAACTTGATACTAAGTCTAAGTTTAACTGTCAAAATCGTCAATCTAAACAAAGGATAATTAATAAATGGTTCAAATTAGGGTTTCTCAAACGGGATCCCGTTTTCCCGGGATCCCGGAGGTAAATTTTCATCCCGTTTTCCCGGGATTTCACCCCGGGATCCCGGATATCCCGCTAATTTTTATTAACATTTTTTTGTACTTTTTTCAAAGATATTAAAAGTTTTCTCACTCGAAAATCGAGTGCAATTCTTTAATTCTTTTCCCTCTGTAGTAATTAATTTCGTTCAAAATTAAGAAAATATTTTTTTGACACATATGGTATCATGGTTTTTTTGTATTGTTTTTTTGACACATATAACCACAACAAATTAAAACCAATCAAACTTAAAATAGGTAGATTTTTCTGAGAAATCTACCTAAAACTTGCGCTTCATTTCTCTTAATTTATGTTTAATGGTTCTGTTGGACGGATGGTTCAATGGACCTTTCGTCACGAAAATTCGGACAAAATTGAGTGATGGCGCCATTGACAACCTAGTTTTTTGAAAAATTGTTTAAAAATTAGTATTATGAATTTATTTTTGTTTTGTTTTTATGTATTCTTTTTTATTTAATTTTTGAAGTTTTTCTAATTAGAAATAATGGAAATATAAAAATCAATAGCGCATTTTTTGTGCTGTTTTAATTTTACACATTTTTCTACCACCCAATTAGAAAAATCTAGCTTTTCAGCGTTTCCCGGGATCCCGGGAATTGGATACTTTTTGTCCCGGCTTCCCGGGATTTGAATTTCTACGGGAAATGAGAAACCCTAGTTCAAATACATCAACAACGATTCAACAAATCAACAACAAACAACATTAAACAACTATTGTATCTTACCGACTACGAATATTTCGAATTGTTTATTATATTATTTTTACAATAAACAATTCAAATTCAACAGATTATGTATAATAATTATACACTAAATTGTTAATATATGAATAAAAATTAAATAATATAAAAAGCTTATCTTATTTTTATTTTCCTGAATTTCCTGAATCTATGGATCTAAATTTTTGTTGATGTTTTTGTTGTTAAATTTAGTTCATCAATTAATTTTTCAAATTGATTATTTTCCTTACCTAAAATTAAAAAAGATAAATAGTGATAATTAGTATTATTAAAAAAATATAAAACAAATATAAATGTATAAATGATGTTTAATTATTATTATTTTTAACAGTTAATATATTTATTATTATTTAATATATTTATTTATTATTTTTAACAGTTAATATAAATGTTTGAATTTTGTTCCTATTTTTATATTGTTTGTAATTAATTTAATTATAATAGATTAAAAATATGATGTGTTAGATAATTAAGTAAAGTCCTATAAAATGTAAATTTATAATATATAAATTTAAACTTCCAACATTTGAATTAAAAAATTCCAATTATGTACTTCTTTACATAATTGCGTTTAATTGATCTCAAAAAATCCCCAGTAAATTTTTTATAACAAATTGTCAAACAGGAATAACTTTGCGCTTTTTACACACTTTTATTTAACTTGATTTTTGACAGCTGTGTTGGGTGGAATTTTGTGATCCATTTTTCAGTAACTTCCCATTATGTGATTGATCCCAAATTTAAAAGACAAGTTTGTTGGAGCAGTCAGTACGTATTTCTAAAAGTTTTAAAGCAAAAAACTTTATAAAACTGAAGAAAAAAAATTCAAATTTTTCTTCACTCTAAAAGACCTTAAACAATTGCATGGAAATCCTCATAATCTGATTGACCCATTTTGAGCGTAGGAAATTCGGTAATACTGTGTATATCATTATAATCATAGACATCATACATGTTTGTGTCAATTTTTATATGGATAAAAAGCCCTACATTATAAAAATGAATATTTAAAAAAATCGAAGTACGACATTTCATTTTAATTTAAAGCTATAAACTTTACAGACTAGAATACTCTTTAACTAGAAGTTTTGTTAGATAAATAATTTTCCGTTAAAGTTTTTTACAAAAAATAAAAGTGGGTGGCGTAGTCAATATAGAAGGGCACTAAATATGTAGAAAATGTGCTAATTCTTAATCTTAGTTAAGTAATAAGCATAAATACTAAAACTTAATTCAACTATTTTAAAGTATTATAAATTACTTATAATACAAAGTATTACTTCAATTGAAAGTATTACTTCAATACGCTGACTGCGCCACCCACTTTTATTTTTTGTAAAAAACTGTAACGGGAAATTATTTATCTAACAAAACTTCTAGTTAAATAGTATTCTAGTCTGTACATCTAATTTTGCCATCTGTGTTAAATTGTATAAAAAGATATTTAAATATTTATTTCCTTATTATAGTTTGAAAGCAAACATATAGTTATTAATAAAAGATTTAACGTTTGAATATAACCTTTGTTTCTTTGGCAAATTTTATTTTTTAGTTTTTAGTTCATTTTCAATAAAAGTGTGTTTTTTAAAATTTTTTTTTTCTGTCTCTTGTTAATCCACCTTTGTAACAACAACATCAAATAAAAATACTTGGCCAAAAAAAATTTTATTCAAAGGAATAAGAAAGTATTAATTATTCCAGTATTAGTTTACCAGAGATCGTGTTTCATTTCCCGTTTTATAAATCGGCTACAACAATTCAACAAGATTCAACAAGAGGAGTGAGCCTCTCCAATTCATGGTCCTTCACAGTCGGATTTCAATTAATCCAGCAATTTTGAGAAGAATTGAAAAATTGGAAATTAACTTTTGTAGTTGCTTGATGATTGACATTAAATGTATGAATCATTGAAATCATATTAGATGGAATGCTAGTTCCATACAAAATTTTCAAAAAACAGCAACAAAAATATATTCCTCTCGTTCTACGTTCAATTTTCCACTGCCAATATAAAGAAAATTTATTACATACGAAAGGTCGAAAAAATATAATATAAAATGGCCGTGGCCCATTTCTCAAAAATGCCGATGAAATTGAAATTTTGACGTCTCTCGCTGAAATATTTTATTTTGTTTTGCTTTATTTTCTTCTACAAAAATTTAATTACGAAAAAATAATTATTGAAAAACAAATATTATTTGAATTTCAACACAATCTGTCAAAATTTACTCAAGTACGATAGCAGAGTAAATTGAAATTTTTTGGTCGATTTGCAGATTCAATTTCAATTTCATCGAGAAATGGGCCACAGCCAATAAACGTCAAACGTCACATTGTTTAATTCTCAATAGTTATACAGTAATCCCTCCGACTGCGCGGTAGTTCCGTTCCAGAAAAACAGCGCGCAATACAAAACCGCGCAATGTGAACCCTACTTTGTAAGAAAATGGGGGGTTCGGTTCCAAATTTTGAAAAAAATTCAAAAAAAAATTATTTAAAGTTATAATTAAACAAAAATGAATATATACAGCCTGAAAAACATGTATTACTTCGACAACTCTTAAAAAGAAAACACTTCATAAGTTAACAGATAAATTAACATAAATAACATTTCAAAAAACAACTCAAATCAAAAAAAATAAAATCAATAATATGAATTTGTTTAGAATATTCTTACTGACTTGAAATTGAAATTGATCTATATTGAATGTTCCAGCCACACAGTTAAAAATAAACTGAATTTCTAATGCAAATTCCTACATATATGGGTCATTCTTTTACAAAGCGAACACATTTTTGATTTGGCTGAAATTTTTTTTAGGGCTTTTATAGGAAAATTCCCAAATTCCCATTTCCCACGAAAAAAAGATATGCGTGCTCGAGATTTTTTTTTTCGAAAATAAAGCGGTTCTAAATTTCGAGGATTTCGTGATTTTTTGCTGGAAGACTTATTTGCAAAGATTCATAACTTCGGTTCTGGTAATGATAGAAATTTTTTTCTGTTTTATTTTAAAGCTAAAAGATGAACTTTAAAAAAAAATTGTTATCTACAAAAATTATTAACAAATTACTATGTGTAAACAGTTTAGCAATAAGTCAGACACTTTCTCTCTGACATCTGCAATTTTGCTCTCTCGTGTACGAGTAGCATTAGAAATAAATTAATTTATCGAGCGCGGAAAGACAAAAAATTCCATAAATTTTTGTTGTCCCGCGCTGGATAAATTAATTTATTTCTAACAGTAAAACTATTTTCTCCATTGAACGTAGAATACGATTGTTATATCAAATACTCTTTATTTTTGTAGGGCAATCACTAAAAATCGATTTTAACATTTTATTTGTTTATAACAATCGGAATTCGCTAATAATTTTTATTGAATATATTTTTTATTAATTCCATCTCTTAACTTTAAAATAAAATAAAACAAAAGCTTCTATCATTAATAGAACCGAAGTTATGAATTTTTGAAAATAAACGTCAAGCCAAAAATCACGAAATTCTCGAAATTTAGATCGCCTCTATTTTCCAAAAAAAAAAAATCCTCGAACACGTATATTTTTTTCAATATGATATTGAGGAAGAAATGTTTTAAGCCAAATCCCAAATGCGTGATTTTGTTCAAATCTGTTCGATTTGTGAAAAAATGTAATTTTTTTTTCATTTTAATTGTACGAAATTCACCTACATATTCTAAAAAAAATTTTTAAACTACGCGCAGTGTGAAATTTTAATTGCGCAGTGCGAAAATTAGTATTGAAAACTCATCTCGCGCAGTGGAAATCGCGCAGTTAAAACCCGCGCAGTCGGAGGGATTACTGTATGTATATCTCAAAGAATTAAGAGACTAAGGAAATGAAACTCCTGTATATATACCAAAGAATTAAGAGACTAAGGAAATGAACCTACTGTATATATACACAAAAATATTTGAAGTCGTTTTTCTCCCTTCTCCTCTCTTTTTTTCGGTGCTAAGTTGTTAGCTTCGGTGCTAAGTTGTTCCAATTTTTTTATGTTGTTTTTCTATTTGTCGTTTTTCTTTTTTATGTAATGGCGTCTCTTTTTTATATTAATTTTGGGGGCAAAAATACACTTAAATTTGGAATTCAATGCAATAATAGAAATATTTACGGCGCCTCTACTAAAACGTAAGTGTGTTAGTAACAATTTATTGATATGCAAAAATTGCTTCAAATTTTAACATCAATTTCACTTCCTCTATTCTCTTAATTCTTTGGTATATCTAAATTCTAACAATTATATTTTTTAAAAATTGAAATCAGGCGTTTAGTGTTTACTACACTATTGATAATGATTGTCATATAATTTTAATTTATTTATATATATTAAAACTAAGAAAATTGTTGTATTTAGCATAACAAAATTGTCCAAATTTAATTTAGAATAACGAATTTGTTTTTCATTTGAATTCGAAATTCTGTTTTCTTTTCAAAAGTCGGAGGCTTTTTCACACAACACAACTTCAAAAATTGTTTGATAATATAAAAATATAAACCAATTTGACAGTTCGGAATGAAAATAAAATTAGCGGGCAAATATTTGTTTTCTTGCAGTTGGCCTCTCGAAAAAATAAAAGAAATGAAACAGAAAATGTTAAACTTTTATATATCTTAACTCCTCTACTACCGATCACAATGGGGTAGAAAAACCTTTTCATCATAATATTGTAATGTATGAAAATAAGAAAAACAACATGCGTGTATTACTAATGTTAATTTTTGTTGAAAAATTTTCAATAGTTTTGATCATTTTTGGTCATATTTATAACTAAATAGAAAAATTTGATGATATTTTGAAAAATAATATTTTATAAACGACATTGAAAGTTTTTCAACATCTGCAAAATTGAATGGTCTAAAACCAAATGTGTTGCTATTTTAGATAGCAATATTAGCCTTCCATAGTTTTAAGTTCGGTGGTATGAATATTTGCATTTAACATGTAACGGCGTGGAATGAAGCGATCACCGTAACCGTTGGGTATAAAAAGTGTGTTGAACGGTTTCGTTATTACTTCCCCTGAATAACTATTTTCACGTTTTCGCATTTAAACTGGTGATTTTTTTTAGATTCATTTTTTTTCATTCTCATTTTATTCACTAAATGATTTATCAAACAACTTTCACTAAAACTTATTACATCGAAAATAAATAAATAAAAAACTTCGATATCACAATTGAAACAAATAATTTAATTCCCTATAATAAAAATAGAATAAATATTTGCACTTTTGCAAATTGATCAAACAATTTGATCGCTTATATACACATATTATAGGTTTTCTGTTTCCCACTCCATTAGTGTAACAAGCAATTTCCACTAATACAAACAATCATTTATGCAAAACATGTTTTGCAATGTATCATTAATTGAAACAAAAAAAAATACAGTAGTACAAACAAATGTTCCTACGCTTACAATTGAAGAAAATAAATTATTAGCGAATTTCTTTGAATACGAATACTATTACTTTAGAGTAAAAATTGAAAATAGTCCGTCGTTACAATTTATTATAAATGTATGACATATTGGTGAATATTTCTTGTTAAGTTTGGGTTTGGTACATTAGAAATTGTGTCTTTAGTTCAACTGAGACTGAGATTCTTTCAAATTTATATCAAAGTTAAAGGTGAAAAACACGTGAAATCAGCAAGGTCTGGAAATGAGGTTTTAATTTAGTATATTTAGGTATTGGAATTCATTGACATCAATAAAAAAAAATTTTCTGCGTTTTTAGTTCTTTTTTTACAATGTTTTAAGATACAGGGTGTTGAAAATTCAAGAAATTGCTCGACCCTGGTGTATTGAAATGGCTCTACAGTCAAAACTACTGGACTGATTTTAATGTTATATAGCTCAAAATGTGGGTATTGAACAGTGCTAATCAAAATAATAATTCACATTATATGACCTTAAACACTTTCTTTTTGAAAAATAAAAAGTAAAAAGTTCAAATTCAATTTTCTAGAAATGCCATTTTTTTAAATTTTTGATTTTTTAATATGTGAAAGGTACATATGTTAGTAACATTTTATAAAAAATTCAGGAGGTGAAAATTTTTTGTTTTTTTTTATTAATCCTTATGTTCCAGGAATTGTTTTTAAATTGGCGTATCTATCAGCTAGTTTTTTCGTTTTGCAATGTAACCTGCCTCCGTTACATAGAAAAAATGCACGTTATCTTGAAAATTGCCGGGAGCTGCTGCGCAGTTATATAACTCCAGAGGTGTTGATATAACTTTGTCGTATTCTTTCTTAGGACTCGCTCTAGTTGTTTTTCTTTTTACTTTTCCTCCAATTCCATTACATCAGAACTGCTCTAGCCAGGTAACGAGGAGGTACAGTTCACCAAGGAGTAGTTAGTTGAAGACGTACAAACGATTTTTTTGATCGCAGTCTGTAGCCACTCTATATTCTGATCTAATAGACCGAGAGTCCACAACGGCCAGACCTTCGTTATTTTATAAAAGTTGAAAGTTTCTCTGCGCATACTCCCTACTCAGGTAGGAACGATTAGCGACATATAAAGTTTGGATCATGGTGGCTTTAGCAGGGAGTAGGTAGCAAAGGGGCCCCCAAAGTTTTGTAAAAGTATAAAAGGTAATTTTTTTATATATTCTTCGAGATAGTATTAGAAGTTACGTCACCCATTGCCAGACACTTGCTATCGTGGCAACCCCCTGCCAGACGCCCTTAAATTTTATCAATTTGTTGAAGTTTAAGGGTGTCTTCTGGCAGGGGGTTACCACGATAGTAAGTGTCTGGCAATGGGAGACGTGACTTCTAATACTATCCCGAAGAATATATAAAAAAATTACCTTTTATACTTTCACGAAACTTTGGATGCCCCTTTGTTACCTGCTCCCTGCCAAAGCCACCATGATCCAAACTTCATATGTCGCTAATCGTTCCTACTTGAGTGGGGGTATGCACAGAAAAACTTTCAGCATTTATAAAATAACGAAGGTCTGGCCGTCGCGGGCTCTTGTTCTATAAGCTATAATCTTATCTGGTAATTGAAGTACACATATATATATTTTTGTGTTAAAAATAATATAATATTTGCTGTGATAAAATATACTATATCGAATATTAAGTAATCTCTCTGGACTAAAAATGCCCAGCTTTATTTTTTGAGAGTCAATAAAACATATATTGTGATTAAAAATTAACTAAAAGTCAATTTTTCTCCATAAAACAAAAACAATACTTCCACTACACCTAAGTGAATAAAAAATAGAAACTAGGGAAAAGTATAATGTGAGTCCAAACCAGGAATGGGGAACCTTTTTACCATTAAAGGCCAATTATAATTTTGCAAATCGTTAACAGGCCGCATTATGCCGAGTATTGTTACTAAGTTTGGGGGGCTGCATCTGTTACTATAATGGCTCTTTTAGACTCTGTTCAAAAGCGTGCTAAACGAATTGTTAATTTTTTCTGATCTCGTTGTTTTTTATAAATATCTTCATCAGCAGTGTTCGGATGAAATCAAATCCATTATGCCTGCAAACAGTCAAGCTGTTGAGATCACTCACTCACCACTGTCATAAAGTGACAGAATGCAGAGGGGTTTCTTTGTTTGCACAACGAAATCAACTAGCTACGTAATAGATACGCCAATTTAAAAACAATTACTGGAACACGAGGATATCACTCATCACAGGCGTAACTAGGTAGGGGCCCAGAGGGCCCGGCCCCCTGTAGACGAATTTTGGCCCCCCCTAGAACACGAAGCTCATGAAGCATATAACAGTTAGGGAACTAAAGAAAATGCTGTTCAAAATTATTTCAAAACGTTAGCATCAATATTTAATTAAATTATTTGTTTTTTATTTGTGATATATGATCATTTCGATAGAAAAAACCACCTACCATTAAAGTATTAGAAATAAACCAAATCGAACTATTTATTGATAAGTATGAAAAAAAATTTTACAGCTCATATCACTGATCTTCAGTTCAATTTAATAAGTACTACCAATAATACTGCCACAAAAGTATATACAAAATGGTCGCTTATCTTATTGGTTCACCATATTATCGAAGTTTAAAAGAGAAAACATTTTCTTTCCAACATGTGACGTGTCAGATCAGATGTCAGAATTTCAAATGAATTCTCAATTTCTGGAAAACCACTCCTTCCAATTTGTTCAACGAAAAACATCGCAATAAAAACAATATAGACTTCGTTTTAAAAAATACGGTCTCATTTCTCCATAAGACCTAAAATAAGGTGACCAGATGTACTCTTTTAAAGAGTATTATGCTTTTTTCGAACAGGTTTTACTCTTTACTCTTTTTTTAAGCAAAATGTGTTAAATATACTCTTTTACAAATTTTATTTTTTATGGAAAATATATTACAAAATAGTGGAATGGAATCAGAATGGAATACGTTGAACGTTTCCATATTTCAGAAATGGAGTTTTATCATCAAAACAATTAGAATCAATCAACCTAATTTAGCTGGGATTGAGGAGATTATATAATTTTTTTTGTATCTCCCAGGCACTAATTCTCCCAACTAGCAAACTTACTTCTCAATTTTGAGTTATACAAGTTTTAGCTTCAATAAAGCTTCGCTAAAGCTTCCAAGTGGAAGCTAGTTATATTTTATTTCTATAAAGTTTCGATACAACATCCACAGAGAAGTTCTCCCCACCATCGAAATGAAAGCTTCTAAAATACTTCTATATTTAATATTAGAAGCTTTACCGAAACTTATCCACACAACACTAAATAAAGCTTCCGAAAAAAGGTTATAGAAGTTATAGCTGTCATTAGGATCGTAGTTGTTTCGGTTGTAACTGTTTACAGATCGTATAGAAGCACAGCTGTCATAGTCTAAAAATTGCTTCAATGTCTGAAACGAAATATGTCAAACTGACGGAAGCTATTGCTTCTATTATTTCAACTAAATTTAGATGTAGAAAAAATAGTTTAATTCAGGGGCTTACTTTTTATGGAAAAGATATGTGACATGTAATTTGAATGGGTTTATATGAAATTGAAGCTTATACGAAATTGAAATCGTTTCGTTTTTGTCAAAAAAGTATTGTGCATAAGGTGGTTTTTGTATTTTTAATCTATTATTTAGACTTATTTTGCACAATATAAAATATTTTTTATTTAGAGTCTTCAAATAGACAACAAAATGAATCAAAATCATAATCAATTAGATTCGAGAATCAAAATCATAATCAATTAGATTCGAGAATCAGAATCAAAAATCAACTAGAGTGGAATAGAGAGAATTTAAAGTTTTATAAATAATGGTATATGAATTTTCTTTACATTTCTGAGAGCCAAACTCGTCAGGAACAACTGAGGCGATACAGAGTTTCATAATTTAGTCACTCTATTAAAATAATTTGGAGCAAATGGATGGGTGCGATATATCGTTGCTCTTTTGTTATTAGTTTATATTTATATAACATTTTTAAAAATTAACTGCGTTCATCAGTACCTTAGTACGCATGTTGTTGTGACACCTATTATTTAAAAAAAAAATATTGTTCAAATAAAGGTGTAAGTACGCTAAAAGTTAATGAGTGAAAAAATATAACCCCTTAATTTTGTTTTCCCTAAAATCTTTGAACTAATAAAACAAATAGAAAATAGATTTGTCAATATTCTTTTACCTCAGATTATAATTTCATCGTTAAAAAACCCATTGAAGTTACATGTCGTATACCTTTTTCCATAAAAAATAAGCCCCTGAATTATACACTATATTTTCTACATCTAAATTAAAAAACTAAATTCTATGGAAGTCTTATAGAAGCTATTGTTATTGTAACTACTATCAAAGATATTTATTGTTTCTTAACATTTAAATCAGCCGATTGGATAGCGTGCAGGACAAACGATCGAAGGACCAGGGTTCGAAGCTTGATGCGACCGTAAACAAAATCTTAAATTTAAACACTGTATCAATAACATAGAAATAACAATAATTACGTTAAAAAAGTGTAGATATATAAAAAACATTGTAAAATTTTTGTCACATTTTTTAATAGCTTCTATAAAATTTCTAAAGATTGCTTAAAACAAGCTATTAGAAGTACTTTACCGAAGCTATAACTTGTCAAACCTTAATTCTATTCAGCTTGCATAACTGCTTACAAAAGACCTTACCGATGCTATTTCCGAAGTCTTTTACAAATTATAGCTTCGTTAAAGGCGGGGAAAGGGGAAATTTGACACCGAATTGCTAGCAAAAAGTGCCAGCAGTGAAAAATACCTTTAATTATTATTAAAACGCAATCTTAATTTACCATTTTATTACCGTTAAACTACCCTTATACCGTTAAACTACCCTTATACCTACCCTTATACCATTTTATATTTAAAATATTTTTAATTGATACAGAGTATGAATTTTCTGTATTTAATGTGATAAACCAAAAGAAATTATTATAGTTTTAATAAATGTAACCAATGTTATTCATGAAATAAAGATTGAACTACAAGCCAAAATTTAAAACTCAACTGTTTTATTTTTTATTTAAAAATTAAGTCGACCTCTTCTAGAGTGCTTCCATATGGGGTATATGATTATGAGGTACTATTTCAGTTTCTATACTCTTTTCTGATTTGATATATCTGGTCACCATACCTAAAACCACACCGAAACACCAACACTACTCGTAGTTTCAGGTTTGTTTGTATCGCCATTAGCAAATTGATGGCGTAATTTGAAGTCTGATGGATTTATTTCTGGAATTATCTGAATTCTGTATGGCTAAAAATGAAGATCGTTGTGCACAGCACTGCATTAAATGGTTGGGGGACCGTGTGATTACTGTAAACAATAAATTGTTATTTTTGGACTAATTTTTATTTTTTTAATAGCTTTGACACAGGGTGCCTCAAAATATGTTAAGAAATTTAGAGACTATGAATATTGATTTTGTATAATTTTTGTTTGTTTGAAAGTTACTAAGTAAGGATTTATAATTTATAATACAATTTATAATTTTATATGATTTTTTCAATTTTAATTTGCCAAAAATGTCGGTTTTAAAAAGAACATTTTTTCTTTTATTTTTATGATTTAAAGATTAATTATTTAGACAAACACATATCTAAATATAAACATAAATAACTGCATTAAAATCAGTAGATGTAGTAGCAACGGCATCGAAAGTGACACTAAACACCGTTAATTTCACCGTTCATATTCTATAGGTGCCGGGTTACAGTGGCGTTAAGGGCAACTATATAACGGAAGCATTTGCTAAGCAAGGGACTGAACTCGATATTCTACAAGAAATGGAAGCTCTAAGCGGGTCGTTTGCCCCTCTCAAATAACTAACTTATGACAGGGGTAAATGCGTAGCCTATAGGGCGGTAGTTAAACAAAATTAGCTGCAGGATAAGCAGGCTAATCTTTGCCACACTAGACTTGCAGCGTTCCAAAGAACTTATATCCTTGAGTAGGCAGAATATTAGTTCATTGGTAAAGTCATCACTGGTTACTGAATCCTTGCAGAGCACCCAAGTACTGATTGAAGGAGTTGTAAGGGCGAGGATCAAAGGAACCAGCGTTTCATCTACTTTGCACGTGTCTAGCATTCGCCCTGTTTACGGAAAACTCTTGGAACGCACACATTTAAAACTCTCACTGACCTGGGTAATTATAAACTCACGCAAATACTTAGCTTCATGAGAAGCTCCAAATAGTTCGAGTCGGGAAACGAGATTCTTTGGTATCACAACCTACGTATTTTGGTCTTACTATGTCGTCCTGATGTTGTGTTTTTGGTGACAGTTACTGCATACTAACATAACATAACCTAGAAAAAAAAAAGATTATTGATAGTAAATTTGAAAATAAACTTCAAATTGACACACCCGTTATGTATTAAAAGAAAGAAATAAAAATGGAAAATTTATTAATTATTTTACTCAGCAATATTAGGGGGCCAGGCCCACCCTAGAACAATTTCCTAGTTACGCCAATGTCACTCATACATTCCTACAAATGATGGATCAATCTTAGCTAGACGTTATTCTAACTCTACGAAATTTAGTAATGTAAAATTAAATAAATGATAAAAAATGTGTAAAATATTTATTTTGAGTTAAAATTAAAAATTTATTATAAAAACATATGTGAAAATCCAAAAAAAAAACTGTTAATTTTTTAACTCCACTTTTTTTTATGATGAAAAATTTTAAGACGTGTTGCAATAAAATTAATAAAAAATTTTCACAATAAATAAAATAACATATTAAAAAATCAAAAATTTAAAAAAATGGCATTTCAAGAAAATCGAATTTGAACTTTTTACCGTTATTTTTCAAAAAGAAAGTGTTCAAGGTCATATAATGTGAATTATTATTTTGATTAGCTCTGTTCAATACCCACATTTTGAGCTATATAACATTAAAATCAGTCTAGTAGTTTTGACTGTAGAGCCATTTAAATACACCAGGGTCGAGCAATTTCTTGATTTTTCAACACCCTGTATCTTAAGACAGGGTAAAAAAAAAAACTAAAAACCCAGAAAACTTTGTTTTTATTGATGTCAATGAATTCCAATACCTAATTATACAAAATTAAAACCTTATTTCCAAAATTGCCTGTTTTTTGCTGATTTCACGAGTTTTTCACCTAAAGTGATTTTGTTTAAAGTTAATAAATATGAATGTGCTTAAGATAAGGCGATCGATAGTTAAAGGTCAAATGACAAGGTTAGTGACTTTTGTGGAGAATATCGATGAAGATTCGTTTGTTGAGTTGAGAGTATTCGAATTTCGAACACGTTTATCTCGGTCTATGGATTATCTTAAGGAATTTAATGTAGAAGAGGATAAAATGTTCGGTTTAAATTGCGAAGAAGAATCTGAATCTGATCTCCTCGCGTCTTTTAAAGAGGACTATTATAAGGTGGTCTCTCAGTTTAACAGATGGTTGTGCATGCTACGGTAAATACTGGAAATGCAAAGGGAGTTTCGTTGGAAGATACAAATACATCAACGAAAACTGTTTCGGATTTTAAATTGTCACGTTGCGATATACCGTCCTTTGATGGTAACAATTGTGAATGGCAATCATTTTTTGATTTATTCAATTCAGAGGTGCACGAATCTGTCACAATGATGCCATTACAAAAGTTTCAGTATCTAAAAAGTCTACTGATGAAAAGTGATGCAGCTGAAATAGTCAGACATTTCCCTATTACAGAAGTCAATTATATCAAAACCTATGTAAAAGGTACAATCGTAAGAAATCTATCGTTACCTCATTTATTGAGTTGATGTTGGAGCACCCTCTTCCGTAAAGAAAGCAAATGCAGTTAATTTTCGAAACTTATCGGACACCACTGACGAAGTGCTTAGACGTCTGAAGGCTCTCGGTAATCAGGCAGAAGCTCGTGATCCGTGGACAATTCATATTGTTAAGTCAAAGTTTGATAAAGATACTAGTTAGCTATGGTCAAAAGAGTTTGCCAATGTTGATTTTCCTACTATCGCAAATCTATAATCATTTTTACATCAGCGTTCAACCACTCTGAACGATTTTAAACCAATTACCAAAGTAGTATCGCAAGCGAAACCAAGGTCATCAGTGAATTCTATGAATGTTACTACAAGTGAAAATTTTGCTGCATGTTCCGAATCTCATAAAATGTATGAATGCGAAAAGTTTTGTGATATGACTGTCCTAGAGCGCAGAAACTTAATAAAAATATCAAATTAGGTGCTACAATTGCCTTAGGGAATCTCACCCTGTCTATAAATGTAAGGTTTTTTATTAATCCTCATGTTCCAGGAATTGTTTTTAAATTGGCGTATCTATCAGCTAGTTGTTTCGTTTTGCAATGTAACCTGCCTCCGTTACATAGAAAAAATGCACGTTATCTTGAAAATTGCCGGGAGCTGCTGCGCAGTTATATAACTCCAGAGGTGTTGATATAACTTTGTCGTATTCTTTCTTAGGACTCGCTCTAGTTGTTTTTCTTTTTACTTTTCCTCCAATTCCATTACATCAGAACTGCTCTAGCCAGGTAACGAGGAGGTACAGTTCACCAAGGAGTAGTTAGTTGAAGACGTACAAACGATTTTTTTGATCGCAGTCTGTAGCCACTCTATATTCTGATCTAATAGACCGAGAGTCCACAACGGCCAGACCTTCGTTATTTTATAAAAGTTGAAAGTTTCTCTGCGCATACTCCCTACTCAGGTAGGAACGATTAGCGACATATAAAGTTTGGATCATGGTGGCTTTAGCAGGGAGTAGGTAGCAAAGGGGCCCCCAAAGTTTTGTAAAAGTATAAAAGGTAATTTTTTTATATATTCTTCGAGATAGTATTAGAAGTTACGTCACCCATTGCCAGACACTTGCTATCGTGGCAACCCCCTGCCAGACGCCCTTAAATTTTATCAATTTGTTGAAGTTTAAGGGTGTCTTCTGGCAGGGGGTTACCACGATAGTAAGTGTCTGGCAATGGGAGACGTGACTTCTAATACTATCCCGAAGAATATATAAAAAAATTACCTTTTATACTTTCACGAAACTTTGGATGCCCCTTTGTTACCTGCTCCCTGCCAAAGCCACCATGATCCAAACTTCATATGTCGCTAATCGTTCCTACTTGAGTGGGGGTATGCGCAGAAAAACTTTCAGCATTTATAAAATAACGAAGGTCTGGCCGTCGCGGGCTCTTGTTCTATAAGCTATAATCTTATCTGGTAATTGAAGTACACATATATATATTTTTGTGTTAAAAATAATATAATATTTGCTGTGATAAAATATACTATATCGAATATTAAGTAATCTCTCTGGACTAAAAATGCCCAGCTTTATTTTTTGAGAGTCAATAAAACATATATTGTGATTAAAAATTAACTAAAAGTCAATTTTTCTCCATAAAACAAAAACAATACTTCCACTACACCTAAGTGAATAAAAAATAGAAACTAGGGAAAAGTATAATGTGAGTCCAAACCAGGAATGGGGAACCTTTTTACCATTAAAGGCCAATTATAATTTTGCAAATCGTTAACAGGCCGCATTATGCCGAGTATTGTTACTAAGTTTGGGGGGCTGCATCTGTTACTATAATGGCTCTTTTAGACTCTGTTCAAAAGCGTGCTAAACGAATTGTTAATTTTTTCTGATCTCGTTGTTTTTTATAAATATCTTCATCAGCAGTGTTCGGATGAAATCAAATCCATTATGCCTGCAAACAGTCAAGCTGTTGAGATCACTCACTCACCACTGTCATAAAGTGACAGAATGCAGAGGGGTTTCTTTGTTTGCACAACGAAATCAACTAGCTACGTAATAGATACGCCAATTTAAAAACAATTACTGGAACACGAGGATATCACTCATCACAGGCGTAACTAGGTAGGGGCCCAGAGGGCCCAGCCCCCTGTAGACGAATTTTGGCCCCCCCTAGAACACGAAGCTCATGAAGCATATAACAGTTAGGGAACTAAAGAAAATGCTGTTCAAAATTATTTCAAAACGTTAGCATCAATATTTAATTAAATTATTTGTTTTTTATTTGTGATATATGATCATTTCGATAGAAAAAACCACCTACCATTAAAGTATTAGAAATAAACCAAATCGAACTATTTATTGATAAGTATGAAAAAAAATTTTACAGCTCATATCACTGATCTTCAGTTCAATTTAATAAGTACTACCAATAATACTGCCACAAAAGTATATACAAAATGGTCGCTTATCTTATTGGTTCACCATATTATCGAAGTTTAAAAGAGAAAACATTTTCTTTCCAACATGTGACGTGTCAGATCAGATGTCAGAATTTCAAATGAATTCTCAATTTCTGGAAAACCACTCCTTCCAATTTGTTCAACGAAAAACATCGCAATAAAAACAATATAGACTTCGTTTTAAAAAATACGGTCTCATTTCTCCATAAGACCTAAAATAAGGTGACCAGATGTACTCTTTTAAAGAGTATTATGCTTTTTTCGAACAGGTTTTACTCTTTACTCTTTTTTTAAGCAAAATGTGTTAAATATACTCTTTTACAAATTTTATTTTTTATGGAAAATATATTACAAAATAGTGGAATGGAATCAGAGTGGAATACGTTGAACGTTTCCATATTTCAGAAATGGAGTTTTATCATCAAAACAATTAGAATCAATCAACCTAATTTAGCTGGGATTGAGGAGATTATATAATTTTTTTTGTATCTCCCAGGCACTAATTCTCCCAACTAGCAAACTTACTTCTCAATTTTGAGTTATACAAGTTTTAGCTTCAATAAAGCTTCGCTAAAGCTTCCAAGTGGAAGCTAGTTATATTTTATTTCTATAAAGTTTCGATACAACATCCACAGAGAAGTTCTCCCCACCATCGAAATGAAAGCTTCTAAAATACTTCTATATTTAATATTAGAAGCTTTACCGAAACTTATCCACACAACACTAAATAAAGCTTCCGAAAAAAGGTTATAGAAGTTATAGCTGTCATTAGGATCGTAGTTGTTTCGGTTGTAACTGTTTACAGATCGTATAGAAGCACAGCTGTCATAGTCTAAAAATTGCTTCAATGTCTGAAACGAAATATGTCAAACTGACGGAAGCTATTGCTTCTATTATTTCAACTAAATTTAGATGTAGAAAAAATAGTTTAATTCAGGGGCTTACTTTTTATGGAAAAGATATGTGACATGTAATTTGAATGGGTTTATATGAAATTGAAGCTTATACGAAATTGAAATCGTTTCGTTTTTGTCTATTGTGCATAAGGTGGTTTTTGTATTTTTAATCTATTATTTAGACTTATTTTGCACAATATAAAATATTTTTTATTTAGAGTCTTCAAATAGACAACAAAATGAATCAAAATCATAATCAATTAGATTCGAGAATCAAAATCATAATCAATTAGATTCGAGAATCAGAATCAAAAATCAACTAGAGTGGAATAGAGAGAATTTAAAGTTTTATAAATAATGGTATATGAATTTTCTTTACATTTCTGAGAGCCAAACTCGTCAGGAACAACTGAGGCGATACAGAGTTTCATAATTTAGTCACTCTATTAAAATAATTTGGAGCAAATGGATGGGTGCGATATATCGTTGCTCTTTTGTTATTAGTTTATATTTATATAACATTTTTAAAAATTAACTGCGTTCATCAGTACCTTAGTACGCATGTTGTTGTGACACCTATTATTTAAAAAAAAAATATTGTTCAAATAAAGGTGTAAGTACGCTAAAAGTTAATGAGTGAAAAAATATAACCCCTTAATTTTGTTTTCCCTAAAATCTTTGAACTAATAAAACAAATAGAAAATAGATTTGTCAATATTCTTTTACCTCAGATTATAATTTCATCGTTAAAAAACCCATTGAAGTTACATGTCGTATACCTTTTTCCATAAAAAATAAGCCCCTGAATTATACACTATATTTTCTACATCTAAATTAAAAAACTAAATTCTATGGAAGTCTTATAGAAGCTATTGTTATTGTAACTACTATCAAAGATATTTATTGTTTCTTAACATTTAAATCAGCCGATTGGATAGCGTGCAGGACAAACGATCGAAGGACCAGGGTTCGAAGCTTGATGCGACCGTAAACAAAATCTTAAATTTAAACACTGTATAAATAACATAGAAATAACAATAATTACGTTAAAAAAGTGTAGATATATAAAAAACATTGTAAAATTTTTGTCACATTTTTTAATAGCTTCTATAAAATTTCTAAAGATTGCTTAAAACAAGCTATTAGAAGTACTTTACCGAAGCTATAACTTGTCAAACCTTAATTCTATTCAGCTTGCATAACTGCTTACAAAAGACCTTACCGATGCTATTTCCGAAGTCTTTTACAAATTATAGCTTCGTTAAAGGCGGGGAAAGGGGAAATTTGACACCGAATTGCTAGCAAAAAGTGCCAGCAGTGAAAAATACCTTTAATTATTATTAAAACGCAATCTTAATTTACCATTTTATTACCGTTAAACTACCCTTATACCGTTAAACTACCCTTATACCTACCCTTATACAATTTTATATTTAAAATATTTTTAATTGATACAGAGTATGAATTTTCTGTATTTAATGTGATAAACCAAAAGAAATTATTATAGTTTTAATAAATGTAACCAATGTTATTCATGAAATAAAGATTGAACTACAAGCCAAAATTTAAAACTCAACTGTTTCATTTTTTATTTAAAAATTAAGTCGACCTCTTCTAGTGTGCTTCCATATAGGGTATATGATTATGAGGTACTATTTCAGTTTCTATACTCTTTTCTGATTTGATATATCTGGTCACCATACCTAAAACCACACCGAAACACCAACACTACTCGTAGTTTCAGGTTTGTTTGTATCGCCATTAGCAAATTGATGGCGTAATTTGAAGTCTGATGGATTTACTTCTGGAATTATCTGAATTCTGTATGGCTAAAAATGAAGATCGTTGTGCACAGCACTGCATTAAATGGTTGGGGGACCGTGTGATTACTGTAAACAATAAATTGTTATTTTTGGACTAATTTTTATTTTTTTAATAGCTTTGACACAGGGTGCCTCAAAATATGTTAAGAAATTTAGAGACTATGAATATTGATTTTGTATAATTTTTGTTTGTTTGAAAGTTACTAAGTAAGGATTTATAATTTATAATACAATTTATAATTTTATATGATTTTTTCAATTTTAATTTGCCAAAAATGTCGGTTTTAAAAAGAACATTTTTTCTTTTATTTTTATGATTTAAAGATTAATTATTTAGACAAACACATATCTAAATATAAACATAAATAACTGCATTAAAATCAGTAGATGTAGTAGCAACGGCATCGAAAGTGACACTAAACACCGTTAATTTCACCGTTCATATTCTATAGGTGCCGGGTTACAGTGGCGTTAAGGGCAACTATATAACGGAAGCATTTGCTAAGCAAGGGACTGAACTCGATATTCTACAAGAAATGGAAGCTCTAAGCGGGTCGTTTGCCCCTCTCAAATAACTAACTTATGACAGGGGTAAATGCGTAGCCTATAGGGCGGTAGTTAAACAAAATTAGCTGCAGGATAAGCAGGCTAATCTTTGCCACACTAGACCTGCAGCGTTCCAAAGAACTTATATCCTTGAGTAGGCAGAATATTAGTTCATTGGTAAAGTCATCACTGGTTACTGAATCCTTGGAGAGCACCCAAGTACTGATTGAAGGAGTTGTAAGGGCGAGGATCAAAGGAACCAGCGTTTCATCTACTTTGCACGTGTCTAGCATTCGCCCTGTTTACGGAAAACTCTTGGAACGCACACATTTAAAACTCTCACTGACCTGGGTAATTATAAACTCACGCAAATACTTAGCTTCATGAGAAGCTCCAAATAGTTCGAGTCGGGGAACGAGATTCTTTGGTATCACAACCTACGTATTTTGGTCTTACTATGTCGTCCTGATGTTGTGTTTTTGGTGACAGTTACTGCATACTAACATAACATAACCTAGAAAAAAAAAAGATTATTGATAGTAAATTTGAAAATAAACTTCAAATTGACACACCCGTTATATATTAAAAGAAAGAAATAAAAATGGAAAATTTATTAATTATTTTACTTAGCAATATTAGGGGGCCAGGCCCACCCTAGAACAATTTCCTAGTTACGCCAATGTCACTCATACATTCCTACAAATGATGGATCAATCTTAGCTAGACGTTATTCTAACTCTACGAAATTTAGTAATGTAAAATTAAATAAATGATAAAAAATGTGTAAAATATTTATTTTGAGTTAAAATTAAAAATTTATTATAAAAACATATGTGAAAATCCAAAAAAAAAAAACTGTTAATTTTTTAACTCCACTTTTTTTTATGATGAAAAATTTTAAGGCGTGTCGCAATAAAATTAATAAAAAATTTTCACAATAAATAAAATAACATATTAAAAAATCAAAAATTTAAAAAAATGGCATTTCAAGAAAATCGAATTTGAACTTTTTACCGTTATTTTTCAAAAAGAAAGTGTTCAAGGTCATATAATGTGAATTATTATTTTGATTAGCTCTGTTCAATACCCACATTTTGAGCTATATAACATTAAAATCAGTCTAGTAGTTTTGACTGTAGAGCCATTTAAATACACCAGGGTCGAGCAATTTCTTGATTTTTCAACACCCTGTATCTTAAGACAGGGTAAAAAAAAAAACTAAAAACCCAGAAAACTTTGTTTTTATTGATGTCAATGAATTCCAATACCTAATTATACAAAATTAAAACCTTATTTCCAAAATTGCCTGTTTTTTGCTGATTTCACGAGTTTTTCACCTAAAGTGATTTTGTTTAAAGTTAATAAATATGAATGTGCTTAAGATAAGGCGATCGATAGTTAAAGGTCAAATGACAAGGTTAGTGACTTTTGTGGAGAATATCGATGAAGATTCGTTTGTTGAGTTGAGAGTATTCGAATTTCGAACACGTTTATCTCGGTCTATGGATTATCTTAAGGAATTTAATGTAGAAGAGGATAAAATGTTCGGTTTAAATTGCGAAGAAGAATCTGAATCTGATCTCCTCACGTCTTTTGAAGAGGACTATTATAAGGTGGTCTCTCAGTTTAACAGATGGTTGTGCATGCTACGGTAAATACTGGAAATGCAAAGGGAGTTTCGTTGGGAGATACAAATACATCAACGAAAAGTGTTTCGGATTTTAAATTGTCACGTTGCGATATACCGTCCTTTGATGGTAACATTTGTGAATGGCAATCATTTTTTGATTTATTCAATTCAGAGGTGCACGAATCTGTCACAATGATGCCATTACAAAAGTTTCAGTATCTAAAAAGTCTACTGATGAAAAGTGATGCAGCTGAAATAGTCAGACATTTCCCTATTACAGAAGTCAATTATATCAAAACCTATGTAAAAGGTACAATCGTAAGAAATCTATCGTTACCTCATTTATTGAGTTGATGTTGGAGCACCCTCTTCCGTAAAGAAAGCAAATGCAGTTAATTTTCGAAACTTATCGGACACCACTGACGAAGTGCTTAGACGTCTGAAGGCTCTCGGTAATCAGGCAGAAGCTCGTGATCCGTGGACAATTCATATTGTTAAGTCAAAGTTTGATAAAGATACTAGTTAGCTATGGTCAAAAGAGTTTGCCAATGTTGATTTTCCTACTATCGCAAATCTATAATCATTTTTACATCAGCGTTCAACCACTCTGAACGATTTTAAACCAATTACCAAAGTAGTATCGCAAGCGAAACCAAGGTCATCAGTGAATTCTATGAATGTTACTACAAGTGAAAATTTTGCTGCATGTTCCGAATCTCATAAAATGTATGAATGCGAAAAGTTTTGTGATATGACTGTCCTAGAGCGCAGAAACTTAATAAAAATATCAAATTAGGTGCTACAATTGCCTTAGGGAATCTCACCCTGTCTATAAATGTAAGGTTAGACGGAAGTGTAAAACCTGTAGTCGCAGACACCACAGCTTACTACATTTACCAGAGCCACAAAAAACAACAGCCAATCTCGCCGATACGAACTCTGTAGTTACTAATTCATCATGGCTTTCAGATAAGGCTGACAATCCTGAAGAAGACAAAAGCCCATCTACATCAATCGTATGACTTCAATCGAACAAATCATTGAAAACAGGGTTACTTTTAGCAGCTGTTATCAAGATCAAAGATAACTTCGGTGGTTTTCAAAACTGTCGCGCTCTTTTGGATTCGGGTTCACACTATACATTTATTTCTGAAGCATGTATACAAAGACTCAAGCTACACAGGGTGCATGTGTTCATTAATGGAGTGGTATCCGTTGCAGCAGCATTTATTAGAGGACTGACTAAGCTAGAGATATTGTCTAACTATGATGCATCAAAGAGTATCACCTCAAAAGCTTTGGTATTATCTAAAGTAACATCCCAATTTTACATCCCAGATGAATATAATTTGAATGGATTGCATCTAACTGATCCCTTGTTTAACGTTCCATGCGATATAGATGTCTGTATCGCTTGGAACGCATCTTACTTGGAACTACTGGATTTCTGAAAAGTATAGTATCAGGTCAAATTCTAAATAAGGATAAGCCCTATTGCCCCCTCCTTATTGCACAACAAACCATTTTTGGTTGGGTAATTACAGGGGACATTCCTGATCAGATCATATCAAAACACATATGGGTAATGAGATGGATACTGAAGTCGATATTGATAGGTCCTTAAGACGGTTTTGGGAAATAGAAGAAATGCCTAGGTAGGGTTAAAGATTTTAGTGAAGACGAAAAGTAATGCGAAACACATTTTAAGGAAAATGTTTCACGTCATAGCAGCGGTAGATTCATTGTTCGATTATCATTTAAACCATGTAGTTGAATTAGGAGATACAAGGTGGTTGGCGGTCAAAAGATTAAAGGCGACTATGAATAGGTTCGCCAAAGATGAGAAATTCAAAGATGACTATGTTTCGTTCATGAAAGTATATAAATCCTTACATCATATGGAAATTGTTCCGGACAGTGAAATTTATGGTTATGTTAATAAAATGTTTTATTTACCACATCACTGAAACATCGTACTGAAAGAATCGAGTACAACTACAAAACTGGGAGTTGTATTTGATGCATCCACAAAATCGGCAACTGGAAATTCATTGAATAGGTTCCTTTTGGTCGGTCCAACAATTCAACAACCGCTAACTACAATTTTGCAAAGATTTCGATTGCATAACATAGTGTTTACAGCGGATGTGGAGAAAATGTTCAGCCTAGTATTAGTGGATGAAAGAGATATTGATTTTCAAAGAAATTTGTGGTAAGAAAGTCCATCCAAACCACTGAAACAGTCCATCTCAACCACTCAACCTTAGAAAACATGATTTTTATGTAGATGATTTGATGTCTGGGTCAAACTCTCTAGAAGAAGCCATTCAACTACATCACAAAATTCGAACAATCTTATCTGAAGCCGGATTTCGTTTAAGAAAATGGGTCTCTAATGATTCTAAATTTCTAGAATTTATTGATAAACAAGATCGTGAAACTAAGCATTTAGACGTGACAAAGGATGATTAGTTGAATGTTTTAGGATTAGAATGGTACCCAGAAAACCATTGCTTTTAATTCAAAATTTGCCTGAAGGATGTACCAGTACTAACAAAAAAAACAATATTAACCGAAGCATCAAAAATTTTCGATGCATTATTGGCTGACCTATAACCCACCCACCCTTCATAGTTCGAATTAAGATTTTCTGTCAATAGCTGTGGTTTCTAAAGCTAAATTGGGAAGACAAGTTAGACGATGTAACAGCAAACCAGTCACAACAAATCAGGGAAGACTTAATTTCACTTGAAATGTTGGAAATTCTAAGATGGTTACTTACAGAACTTGGCAGCTCAGAACTACACGGATTTGCCGATACTGTTGAATTTTGTAGATCGGTGAGATCAGACGGTTCAATTGCAGTGAATTTAGTTGCAGCAAAAACAAAAGTGGCTCCAACTAAATAGATATCCATACCACGTTTGCAACTTTGTGCTGCTCAACTTCTGAGTAAATTGTTAATAGCTACGCGAGATTCGTTGAATTTTAAAAATCAACAAATTTATGCATGCACCGATTCGAAAATAGTACTCTCACGGCTATCATCTCCTCCACGGCGTTGGAAAACATTTGTTGCGAATCGAACGTCTGAAATATTGCAATATATGTCTAGAAATATGTGGTATCATGTGCGTTCTGCAGATAATCCAACGGATTGTGCATCACGTGGTGTTTTGTCTTGTGAGTTATTAAATCATAGATTGTGGTGGCATTGACCGGCTTGGCTTGGGCAGAATAATTGGCGTCCGCAAATTCTAACTGAAATTAAATTGAAAGATTTTCATAACGAAGAGAAGTTGACAAGCTGTTACAGTATATCAAACCAACAACTTGGCAATAGATGACAATTTAGGATAATTTGTTATCCAGAATATCGAGCCTTTTCAAGCTCATACGAGTAGCAGCATGGGTGATTCGATTTCTTCGTACAAAAAAACCATAACACTGCTAAAACAACAAATGTAACAGCAGAAGAGCAGAAGATCTAAAGTCAGCAACAATTTGTTTATTACGTTGGACGCAAAGCCAAGATTTCGATGACGAGATAAAATCTGTTTTAGCTAAGAAAAATTTATCAATCGGTAGCAAACTATTACCGGTAAGCCCGTTTTGTGATAATGATGGTGTTTGAAGAGTTGGTGGAAGAATTCAAAAGTCAATAGCTGCGTTTGAAGTAAAACATCCGGTTATAATTCGTGGTAGCAAAAAAAATTGTAGAAGACTACCACACTAAATATATGCATGCTGGACCTACATTATTGATCCCATCCTTAAAAAAAAATTCTTGATAAATTCGGTACAAGCTGTCCTTCATAATTGTGTTGTATGTATACGTCATAATTGTGTTGTAGGTATACTACGTGCCGAGTTATATATACCAGAGAATTTCTGATCGGGAGTCAATTTTGCAGGACCAATAACAATGAAGGGCTACATATCAATTTTCGTATGCTTAAGTACAAAAGCGGTGCATGGAGGAATCAGTTTTTGTTGTTTTGTAGTTTATTTTTATTTTTGATCTACGGGTGTGACAACCACTCGTACTCCAGTCCCTGCTATTGACATACGAGTTAACGTGAGATATCACATACCACTGGCAATAGCAGTGGGATATCACTAGCCAAGGTGACATCTTAAGGGTGGTGGCGGATCAACTGTATTCAGTCAACGGTAGCACCCTTAATCTTAGCTGTGAAATAATCCTTGATGATGAGACGCTATTGCTTCCTCGGAAAAACGAGCCTTAATATACCTATGTGTGGGATTTAATCATTATGAGACAGTGCGTCACAGGATCAAGGAATATGCCACCGGCTGGATTATTGGCAACTACATTTTTGTTTTGTTTCAGCAATTTTTTGTAAAAATTTGCTATTTACTTTTTAATTTAGTTTTATTTTCTCTATTCTATCATAAAATATTGTCCTATGTCATATTTTGTCAGTGATAGGATTTATTGTTTAGTTATCCATTCTTTAACAAAAAATATTAAAAAAAAAAAAGATTTACGTCCATCAACACTTTTGAACGTATGTTGTTGTAAGACCTTGGTCTTAAATGGTTTTTATGTGTTGTTGTGACACATATTGTAATTTCTACTCCACAAAATAGTTTATTAAAAAAAAATATATAATTGGTCAGCGATATGACTACAGATTCATTTATGGGAGCACTTCGTAGATTTTTGGAAAAGCGTGGCAGTGTTGATATATATTCATACAGTGACAACGGAGCAAACGACACTGGGGCTAAATCATCTCATAGGGAGATTTTAATTTTTTTTAAATAATTATAATGAAATATCTTATTTTAATTAGGAGATAATATAAACTGGCACTTTATACCACCAACTGCACTTCATTTTGGCGGTATTTGGGAATCTGCAGTTAAAGCAACTAAACATCATCTAAAAAGAGTTCTCGGCAGTCAAATACTTACATTTAAAGAGATGAACACCAATTTGACTCAAATTGAAGCTATATTGAACTCTAGGCCGTTGTGTTCCATTTCAAATGACGAAATAGGTGCTTTAACACCATCACATTTTTTAATTGGGCATCCAAATGCCTTAATACCTGAGTTTGATTTAAAAACTGATCCCTCTACGTGGATAAAATATGTCAATAAAATTTATTTTAGGTTTTTATGAAGACAAAATACACGACTCCTACCTATTAAAAACTTTTCCAAGTAGGGAACAACAAACCAAAACCTTCCTTCTGTTTCTTTACATCATTCCGGCTACTATATCAATACTATTGAGTTATCATAAAATACCCTTATTTGAAAAATAACAATAAAAAAAAAAATTAAAAATAAATCAAATAAATATTCAAAATTAATTTTTTTTCGGAACAAAATATTTCAATAATAATAATTTTTTAACAAAAATAACTGCGGTTAAATTATATGTTAGTTTGTCTGATACACAAAAACATTATTTATAAAACAACTTTATCATCACATAGCCAGACAATCAACATTCATATTCATAATATAAACCCATGTTATCCATACGACTCAGTGGATTTTCGTATAGTTATGCATATTGCATACACACATTGTGAGTGATTTAAAATTAAAATTCAGTTTTTTGTTCATGTAATAAATTTTATTTTTGATGAACCAAAAAAATAAATTCAGATTTAAATGGAACACAAAAAAAATGTGAAATTGAAATTTATCATTCATGATAAATGAATGAATCATGTACCAGATAGTTTACCACACAACAACAACGGTAGAAAAAAAGATAAAAATTGGAATATTAATATGGAATCATAAAAACATTAATGAAATTTAGCAAATTTAATTCAACATAAAAATATTGCATTTAAGGGATGATATGCTGACTCTGTAACTAACTCTCTTAAACTAAGAAATCAGACACAACCAATTCAAATCAAACGTTATTTGTAAATCGAGAACACAGACAAAAAGTCGTCAAAAGGTGAACATAAATCTAACTTTTCAACATGAAAACAAAAACTAAAACAAATAAAATTTTAAAATAGAAACCGGAAAACCATTTGGATCTTATCCAAAATACAAACTAATTACATTTTCTTTTTTTTATAATTTTCGCTGCTATTATAATTGTATATTTTTCACTCTCAATCTAATTTTCATTTAATAACCCTTTAACCTATATATGTATGTATACACAAAAAACAAGTATTTTCATTATTTGTATAAACCAAACAAGACGACCAAATCTATAAATTAATCGGATGAGATTATCATGATTTTTCTAAATTTTCATGAAAATCAAATTTATAAAAAAAACATTTTGTTTTATGATTTTGGCAATCAATCAAGATTTTCTTTTTAAATTATTTTTTTATTGTGAGTTTTTTGTTTTCTATTTTCATTAATTTTCATTTAGTTTTTTTTCGTTTCTGATGAGTTGACATTATAACAAAATGGATTGAACAATTTGTGGGGCGTTCCAGAGATGGTTTTTGGTGAAGACGTATCACGCACGGCAGATTGTTTATATGAAAAAATTGTTTTTGGCTAACATAATTTCTTGACATGTAATGATAATTACACTTTTGAATAAGAAATGAACAGTTCAATCAGTGGACACCGTTTTGTTTTGATTTTAACAACGAATAAGTAATTTATATCTGTCAAAGTTGTTAACGTCAAAATCAAGCATGTCAAGGTGAAAGAATCAAAATCAGGCGTGTCAAACTGGTTTTCCACTGAAGATAACACGGAAGTAATAACCAAACATGATGCATTTAAAAAGAAACAAATCTTAACCTAAATGTATAATATCAATAAAAAAATATTGGCAGCGCTGTTGCTCAGGCTGACTTCACAGCTCTAGAAACAAAATGATCTAGATATATAGTGAGCTTATGTCCATCAAATACTTCAATTAATGACTAACTATTTTTATAGATTTTGCGTAGTTCTAATTATAAAAAACAGTAATAATTATAAAAAACAGTTCTAATTATATAAAACAAAAATTAACATTTTTGAAAATAAGTCGAAAACTATGGTTTCAAAAATTACAAAAAAAACTGTTTTGCACTACAAAAAAAATCATCTTTCATATGACACCCTACATGCCATTATCAAAAATAATTTTTTTTCAAAAGTTCTACTTCAAACCGAGGGTCAATGAATATTTGAAATTATAACAACCAAAAAAAAATTTTAGTTTCGATTTAGCAAAATCAACACACCCAAGAATTTTTTTTAATTTTTTCTTTTGTAATGTTCGAGGTTAAGGGGGCAGGGGGGGACAAAAAAACCACTCGTTTTTGGTAATAACTCAAAAACTAAGCAGTCGAAAATTTAATGAAAATCTGTTTTGAAACACTCCCATTTTTTTCGATTTTTCTAGACCAAACTCGATTCCTTAGAAAAAACTTTTGTGTTACTATCTCCTTATCTATATCCATAAGATATAGATAAAAACAAATATTTGGAGTTTTTTTGTTATCATCAGGTGTGGGAAAATACATTGAATAACTATAGAAAATTTCAAGTTGATAGCACTTATAGTTTGTGAGTAAATTGATTATGTAGAAATTCGGACGGACACCGAAGTCTCACCAATAGGGTGCCGATTTTACTTTTTCAAAGTACGGAACCCTAAAAACGAAGCGAAACAAAATTTGCTGAAGGAAAAGAATAATAAACGGACAATAAAAAAAATAGAGAGTATGAAAAAGAAGTTTAACATTTTCTAAAATGACGGGTTTCATTTTTATGAGATAATATGACTTTCGTAATAAAATAATAAATTGATGAATTTTATTTTATATTCATCTAAAATTATGTGCGAACGAATTTTTTCGTGAAGGTACTAAAAACATACACAAAAAACAAACGGGCACTTTGTATAATTAATTTTAGTGATTAAAAAAAATTATTATATTCACTTAGCGATTGTGTATTCAACCGCGGAATATTGTGCTCCTGTGTGGATTGACAGTATTCACACTCGACATATTGATACTAAACTGAGTTCCTGCATGCGAAATATATCAGGTACTATCAAATCCACACCTCTTCCATGGCTTCCAATTTTATAAAATATTGCCCCTCCAAGATTAAGTAACTAAGATTCTAAGTAACGATAATTTGCCGATCCATGTTGATTTGAATAACAGAAACCAAAATAGACTTGTATCAAGATTCCCTCTATGGTCTAAAATTACATCTATTGGTAATATTATTGAGTACTCAACTAAAGATAAATGGATAGATCTTCTAACTAATTTAGATTTCGTGAATAAAGAAATAATTGCCGATCCAACTGTTAAAGTTCCTGGTTTCAGTGAATCTCGTCGTCGTTGGGTTAAAATTAATCGCATACGAAGTAACCATGGTGTAACTAACGCTGAACTTAATAAATACGATCCCAACACCTCTCCAAGATGTGATTGTGAATATCCTATGCAATCCATTACACACATCCATAGTGAATGCATCCTTAGAAGGTTCAATGGTGATCTAATCGAATTACATCAGTTAACACAAAATGCTATTTCTTGGATTGATAGTTTGGATATAAGTATTTAATTGTCTCTCTTGTTTTCAAATGTACTTGCTCTTCTTTTAATTTGTAAATAAATATATACGATTAATAATAATAATATTCATTTAATATTTTTTGTTTGTCATTTTGCATCTCTTTTGTTTACTGATAATTAAATTTATGTTTTTATAATATTAAGAATGTTTTACCGGAACCGGTAGTTGGTATGCAGAACTGTATTAAACCGTACTAAATGCTTATGTTTCAAGTTTCTTCCAACTTAATTATCAGGTACAGATGTTATTGAGCTTTCAAAAAAACAGGTGCTCGTGGACGAGCTTTCAAAAAAACAGGAACCTCCACCACTTTGTTCAATATTGCTCAAAAACTAATCAGCTCCTTGTCATACATATTTGCATCTTTTTTAAAGTTTCATCAAAATTAATTCACGAACGAATATTAAATGCTTCAAACAAACATAAATACTGTGAAAAAATCGCCTACCTGTTGTATGGTGTCAGGGGTGCACACTTAAAAAATACATCGAAGTTTTTATTCGATGAAAAGTTTCTCTCTCAATACTTCCATACCCAGAAAGTAATTGAGAGCATCTTTGTCCACACAATCAAATTTGTTGTTTGATTTATCGATCAAAACCCAGGTATCTTTCTCTTCCAACTGTGAAATTTCTTTAGTCATTGCCTTTCTCCATAGCTCACGGTCATCACGTTCTAGTGCTTTCTTGAAATTTGTGGTGTTGATAATTCAGAGTAAGCAACTGATTTGTTTACAGCAGCTACAAACTCTCCATATCTGTCAGCAACCTTCTTCGTTCGTACCGGTCTTTGACTAACCTCTGGAGTCGGAGTATTTCGATTAACTTGTTGTAGACATTGCGCATTTTCTGCAACGTCATCATCTGCGCTCTTATACTCCTCTTCTCCATCCGAAGAAATTGTCTGCACCAACTCAGCATTTTGAACTTTGACTGTCAAAGGAAAAAATATTAGTTGAGGTTCATTCAATTTCTCACCTTTATGTTCTAAGAATGAATTTTCAATAAACTCCACATCGCTTCTAATGTTCATCGTCTTGTTCTGGCGTCAAATTTTCCGTGACCTGGCTTCTTGTCCATGTGAATCAACTCGTGAACCAAACACCTTCAAATCCGAAACAACTGGCTTCACAGCAAACCATATTTCGTGAGGCGTCTTGTCTCCAAGAATCTTTGTTGAACTTCTATTTCTTAGGTAGACTGCTGTATTGATTGCTTCCGCCTACAGAAAATGGGTAGACTCGAGCCATATCTAATGTCGTTTTAATCCCTCGCTCAGCAACTCCGTTCTGTTGTGGAGCATAGGGAATGGTAAGCCCTCGCCAGATGCCACTATTTTCAAGATGCTTCGTGGAATCTTCTTTCAAAAACTCACCGCCATTATCAGTTCTAATCGCTTTTGCACGCTTGCCACAATGATTTTCGGCAAAAGACTGAAAAAATTTGAGCTTTTCGAGCAAAACATACACGAACTTCATACGTGAGTATGAAGTATCAGTTGTTTAAAGAAAGTACTTCGATCCACCAGAAGACACTGTTCTCTACGGTCAACATAGATTTGCATGGACAATCTCCGACTTCGCCATACTTCTTGATATACTTTCTTTTGGAAATGGTTTTAGAACAATCTTTCCCTTCATGCAATTTTCACACTGCAAATCAGAACCGGGATCCGCAAAATTCAAGCCATCGACCATATTTTTGTTCCTTAAATCTTTCAAGCTTCTAACATTTAGATGCCCGTACCTATCATGCCCTTTTCGTAGATCAGATCCATTACCCACCTCTGACAGCTGCCAAGATTTGTTTCTTTACTTTGTATACGTACAAATCATATTCTCTAAAACCTCTGAGAATCAATTTTTCATCATTTCTTCTAAAGTCCATTGTGTCAAATGATGTCTGGACCTTCAATCCACCAGCAATCGCTTTAGGTATCGATAGGAAATTCAACTTCGCATCTGGCATGTAATGGACATTCTTCAACTCAATACTCAACTCAATACATTTTCCGTTTCAAGAATGACTCTTCCTATTCCTTCAGATTTAATGAAACTGTCATCCGCCAATGTCAATTTGTCCGATATTGGATTAATCCAGAAAACATCTCCTTTTTGCAGCATACATGGCACGTAGCGCCACTATTGAATATGCAGGTGTTGTTCATATTCTCTTTGAATGCGCAGAACAATTCGAAAGATGTCTTGTTTCCAGATTTTGTTGCTTTCTTCTTATCGTTTGGCGGTCAATTTTTTGGAAGTTTTATGACACTTGAAACATTTCAGCGGCTTTTTCTGATTTTCTTTCGAAGAATTTTTACGATTCTGGTAAAAAACTCTTTCGTCCTTCGAATCCTCGGAGTTCCTCGTTATTGATTCTTCAATCAACTTATTCTTAATCGACCAATGGTTGAATTTTCTCCTGCGTTATAATTGCAACTTTGAAATT
Source organism: Diogma glabrata (assembly GCA_963693315.1). NCBI lineage: Eukaryota > Metazoa > Arthropoda > Insecta > Diptera > Cylindrotomidae > Diogma > Diogma glabrata. The sequence continues at coordinate 192,234,608 of OY856188.1, read as the reverse complement.
TTCGTAGCTTTTCGGAAAAGCGTTCAACAGAATACTAGCTAGAAGTGCATCAGAAAGATGTTCGTCAAAAGTCTTGATTCGTCCAACAAGATCAAAAAGTGTCTTCAGGATCTCTGTCATTTTCATTCCATCTTCCATTTTAATTGTTAACAATTGAGTTGTTAACATCGCTTCGCATTCGGATATATTCCATAATTGTGACAGCTTCAAGCAAATAGTGATGGTGGCTAACGCTTTAGCATCATTCGTATCCCAATATTTTCCATTGAGATTGGCTGCATCTTTAGTGTACTTCCACATGTCGTTGTGGATGAGCACCGAACGCATCTGAATTTTACAAGATGGAAAATTTTCATCGTCCAACTTTTCAATAGCGTATAACGAGGACATTCAGTTGCGGTTTAGTCGTGCAATTTCAAAAAATTAAATTATTTCCGGGAACTGGGCTCATAACATATTGGAACAACCGATTGAATTAAAGAATATTTTATTAATGAAAAAACTTCAGACAAAAAACATAAACATAAAAAGCAATGCAATTAGGATATTATTAATTGACTCTCACGCAACTTTTAATGTGAGAGTTAGTTTCTTTATGTTAGCTTAAATTTTTGTAGATTAAGGCCAAGTGGAATTCCATAAAGAGGTCAGTTCGGACAAAGAATGGTTCATGAGCAAGTGCTACCATGGGCGTTTATTGCCAAACGAGTAGTGCGAAAGAACTGGCGTCGTTTAGGCATTAGAGTTTTATCTCAGCTGAACACTTACCATAGTAGTTTTTTTAAAACACCCAGAGGGCCTCGATATTGCATATATGGGTAGGTATCGAGAGAGTTTGTTAAATTAGCATCATCAATTAACTTACATTCCCGGCGTTGAATTCTATCGAATGCGACTAAATAAATTTTTGCTGCCCCCGTCCATACATGGGAATTATATTCCATATTTCTATAAAAGCTTTATGTTTAATCAGAAATTCAGAAGCAGTAAAGTATAGAATTTTCTTCTTCTTAAATAACCTAAACATTTAGCTGCATTTTTGGTGTTGAATAAATATGGTCTTTCCAAGAAAGTTTGAAATCTATTTCTAGACCGAGCATGTGAGCTGATAGAGAGTTGTCAATTAGGCTATTCTCAATGCTCGGTGAAACGTCCGGTCGTCTGTCGCGTTTATGTGTATAAAAACAAGCTTGAAATTTAGATGTACTGAACTCGACCCGGTTAGCTTTCCCCTATTTAAGGATAGTATTGATGTCCTGTGACAAAAAAGACATCATTTCATCTCACTTTGAAACGACTGTGATTGAGATGATGTGAAAATTATTCTCAGAGTTTTGCGGTTCTTCAGAAAGCTCCTAACCCAGGAGACTAAGGAGCTAGCAATACCCAATGCCGTTAGTTTAACCAGCAGTGAATGCCAAACACGGTCAAGTCTTTAGAGATGCCTAAAGCAACTATTTGCGTTTTACCTTTATTAACAATACTACGTTCTATAAGTCAGTCAAATACACCATTAAATCACTAGCAGCGGCAGCTGATTTGAAGTTGGCAGTTGTGAGGCGGCTGCAAAATGAGAAGCTAAAAGATCAGCTTTTTGTTCAGATGTGGAATGCATTATATTGTGTGATTTGAGAGGTCTTTATTTTCTCCTATGAAATTTCTTTGTACCAAGCTAACAAATGATCAGAAAGATTTGGAGTTATTATTACCGTTTAGGACTTCTCTGATTTTGTCACGGGTTTTCTGGTCGTCTAATCGTTTGACATCTTTAGCATTTCTACGAGCAGCTATCAGAAGTTCACGATTGTTAGCGGTAGGTGTTTGTTGAAACTGTGCGTCAGCTCTACGTCTGGAGTCAATTGCGGACCGGCAGGTTTAATTAAACCATGAGTGGTTTGCGGTCTTCGGTTTTTGAATGTATGATGGAATGAAACATTCCATAGACGATTGAATGACGCATGTTTTTTTAAGCGCAACTGCATTTACGCTTTCATATGCAGATAAACTAGCCAAATGAAGATTGGTCAAAAAGTCGTTCATAGCGCGCCAGTTTACATTCCTACAGTCCATTAAGGTCGTGGATGTGGAGTATTATCTATTGCAGATAGTTTTGTTTTGTTGTAAATCACTAAATCGATTTCTGTAAAATATAAATAAATAAATAAATAAATTCTGCCCTCACCCAGGAGTGATCAGCCAATAGACGGACCAATCTATATTTATCGGAGTGAGTAGAAATAAATAAATAGAAAAGATGGGGTGTTTTGCTGCTAATGTCAGGAATGAGAGTTGGTTTATTAACTAGCTGAGTGAGCAAGTTGAGATCTTCAGTTTCAAGGAGCAGAATGAGAGAGCCATGAGTCATTTTGAACCGCAAAATCACCCGCTATGCCTATTTCAGGTTTAGGCGACATATCAAGAATTTTTTCTATGGAGATTGACAGGGATTAGTAGAATTATATGAGTGAGATGAGATATAACTTTTAAATGAAACAAAATGTACAAATAGAAATATTCAATTAAAATTTCGGACAGTTCATTACAATAATTCTTCTAAAATTGAATTTCAAAGCTAAAATTACTTATCCAAATAACAAACAAATGAAAAAATACAGGCAGCATAATTGAAATGTTGCTATTACCATGTTGAAATGTTGCTCCATATGAAATGTTGTCGATTTTTAACTGTAGGATACAGTACAGTAGGGATAGTGAAAGGGACAACATTTTAAAAAAATTAAAAAAACTTTTTACCCGGAAGTTGGTAAGAAGAAATGTATCAATACGATTGAAAGCCAGGATAAGAAGTTATTGAAGATTCAAACTAACAGGTGTTCGGGAGACTCCCGGCATTTTATACAATTTTGAAATGAGTCCAGATATTCCATTTTCAAGTTAACCCTTATATATATGTCAAAGTTTCAGCAAGATCCCATTCGCTTTTGCCATCCACCCACCTAGAACCCACCGTACCAACTCCTTTGAGTACCTATATGAAGAATCTTTGGATGGACATTATTTTTTTTATCGTTGATATAAATCAAAAAGTTTTATGAGAAAAAACTACGTTTTGGGGTGTACCATCGTCAGTTAATTTAGACTCAGATGACAAACCGTTTATGGAAACGACAATGCATCGGTTATTCAATAACACTATCAGTTTTTGAGAAATCTACCTTAAAAAGAGGTTCCTTCTATTCTGTTTGTCAAATCTTTCAATCTTATTTGCTTAAGGCATATTTGATGCTGATTGTTGACTCTACAACGATTTTGTATACGAATACGAACCCATCTTTTAAAATGTCATTGTTTTGTTTTCATTTCTCATCTTTTATATATCTTGCTTTTGCTTATATTTTATTTAATGATGATGAGTTTGCTATTTTTGAATTGTAGCTAAATGCAACATACAAATTTTTGCACCATAGAGCAATAAAATTATATAAATAAAAATATTTTTGATGAGATTTTAAAATAATTTCTAGAATTTATGAAATTAAATATTTTGAATCTTAAAACAATTTCGTATAATAAATTAAACAGAATTATGAATCTACATTTGCAATCTTAGCAGTGGTGTGTTGTCGTTTTGGTATGATATCAATTGTTTGGGGCTTTACAAATTATACACATTGTTGTAAGAAATCAACGTCAAAAACGAAAACTTACTGCAAAAAAAAATTAAAATGACAATCATTTTAGCAAAACTTCTCAAAAATGTTCAAGCAAGAAAATGGTTTCTTTAAAAAGGTTATAAATTATATCAAACCATAATAGATAATGTTTCTCAATTTCGGCACACCAATGGACATAACACAAATTTTAATAAAATTCATCTCTTGGTTTTGATTTGTAATTTTTGAAATGAAAAACTTATTATGAAAAACTATTTTTGTAATTTTTCCATCTATATGAAAATAATAGAAAAAACTGAAGTGAATGAAATATGACTTTAAATAAAATTATTTTTTATAAATAAGAAAAAGAAGAAAATTCTAAATTTTATACATATAATTCTCTTGTTTTTCTTACTTTTATCGTTTTTACTAATTTTAATTGAAATATTTTAAATAGGAAAACATAAGCAAACCAAAATTCATTCTGTTGCGAATGAAATTGTAAACGAAGTTGTGAAGAGTTACGACCTTAATAAGATCAATCGGTTGCAAACTGCTATATATAACGAAAAAGCAACCAGTCGGGAAAGAGCGGTTGGCGATAATTATGTATGTAGGCCTCGAACAAGAACAATAATACTTTTTCCTACGCCCGATAGTGAAAGTAGGCTTTTCAAGCTGTTAGTTGATGGTTGAAAGTTTGTATTTGCCGCTTGGCGAGCGGCAATGTTTCATTCACTTTAAATATGCAATATACTATTCCTTGCTAAAAGATGAAAGACTGAGACTCAAACAGAATGTTGATTAATTTCATTCGCAGTCATTTCATTTTAACGATTCCAATACATATATCGCATCGCAATGGTTGGTTTTAGTTTGTTATCTAATCTAAAACAAAATTTTTAAATCCTTCTATCTGTTTGCTTATGCTTTTGAAAAACAAATTTTTGACCAAACAATGGAAATGGAACATTTTATGCATTTCCAAAAGGCAGCAAAAGAAACCAACATGAAAATTCATTGCAATTTGCATCATATTTTCATGGAAAATTGAATAATTTTCATATTTTATAATTTTTGGTAAAAAAAACAAATTATTATTTTAATTGAAATGTTAAGTTTTTTCAAATGCATTGTTATTGTTTTATTATTTTGTTTAGTTTTTGTTTTGAATCTAGCTTCGTCTCCAAATTGTTGATTATCATAAATTTCGGTAGAAATTTGCGAGTTTTTTAATACACCAAAAAAAACAGCTCGAACTAAAATTTTGACGAGCACTTATCTTACAGCTAACCATGAGAAAATCAAATTTTGAAAAACATTATTTGATTATTGTATCCTAATTATACCCATTCAATGGCTCAAACTACATAAATATTCTTTACATTTAAAATTGTAACATTTTTAAAACTAAAAAGCTGAAAAAAGAACGGAAAACAAACAATATAATATTAAATATATTTTCTTAAATATTAAAATCTAAAATTTTATCTAAAACATTTGGAAATTATACAGGTGGCGCGTCTATCAGTTTGTAGATTTTTTCTTTTAGCTAAGAATAAAACCTCTTAAATGCAATTCTGTATGTAGTCACAACCTTGAGATGTCAAAAAATTACCTCTTAACTTAAGGCCAGCAAACATGGTCATCTTATGCATCACAATTTAACGTTTCATATTTTTTTATTTGAATTCTTGCATCAAAAATTATATTAATGAACGATAAAATGTCAATTATGAATTATTTATGTAATTTTTATAAAATTTATAATAATTATCTCTATTTTATTTTAGTTTGTATCAAAATGATAAAACAAAAGATATATTGGTAATTATTTTAAATAAAATGGCAATTGCAGATTTCATATTTGCAATATCAAAGTTTGACGTCTCATGCTGTTTTATTTGTGCAAATCAAAAATTTCGATAGAAATTTGCGAGTTTTTATAATAAAAAAAATACTCAACAAAATGCTTTTGAAAAAAAAATAGTTTTTGTTAAAATATCATAAAATTGTGTAATTGTTTTTAATAATTCATTTGATTGGCAAAAAACCGCTGTCAAAGTTTTTTTGTAAAATTTTCGGAACTTCAACAAATGCTATGTAGCAAACATTTGTTTTTAGAAAATTTTTGGTAGGTGCAGATAGATTGTTAGCAAACGTTGGTGAACATAAGTAAATGTTTGTTGTTTGTGTTCGTGCAATTTCGCTTTTACTCTGAAACTATTCACTATAATGTGAAAATAAAAATCTACAATACTATACTTTTTTCAAAAATTGTACAGTGTTGTAATCAGCTGTTTATATTTCGCAAACGCAAAATAATTGTTTTTCTTGCAAATAAAGATTGTTTTTAGGTATACTTCATATTTTGTTGTCTGTTGGGTGTTGTCTTTTTAGAGGTTTTAAGATGGGGCTGATTCTGTTCGTTTGCCAGATGTTTGGTTTCTCAAAAGTATTTCGAAATGTGTTGAGTGTAGTAGTGAGGTAGTTTAGTTTAATCTCTTTAGTCTAATATTTTTGAACATTATGGCTAAGATGTCATTCGAACCCAATAGGTTTTGATGGCTTAATTTTTCAAGTGGAAAATACAATAATCTCAACTTGATCTGTCATATGGATATATATGGATATGGATATGGATATGGATATGGATATGGATATGGATATGGATATGGATTTAGATATGGATGTGGAATGGAATGGATATGGATATGGATATGGATATAAATATGGATATGGATATGGATATGGATATGGATATGGATATGGATATGGATATGGATATGGATATGGATATGGATATGAATATGGATATGGATATGGATATGGATATAGACATATATATGGATATGGATATGGATTGGGCATGGTATGGATATTTTTTTTTTTTTTTTTTTTTTTAATAAAATGTGTTGTGTAGTAGGAATTACAATATGTGTCACAATAACACATAAATACCTTTTAAGACCAAGGTCCCACAACAACATACGTTCAAAGGTGTTGATGGACGTAAATCTTTCTTTTTTTGTTGTTTTTATATTTTTTGTTAAAGAATGAATAACTAAACAAAAAATCCTATCACTGACAAAATATGACATAGGCCAATATTTTATGATAGAATAGAGAAAATAAAAGTAAATTAAAAAGTAAATAGCAAATTTTTATAAAAATTTGACGAAACAAAACAAAAATGTAGTTGCCAATAATCCAGCTGGTTGCATATTCCTTGATCCCGTGACGCACCATCTTTCTTGAAGATTAAAGTCCACACATAGTTATATGAAGGCTCGATTCCTCAAGAAAGCAATAGCGTCTCATCATCAAGGATTATTTCACAGCTAAGATTGAGAGTGCTACCGTTGACTGAATACAGTTCATCCGCCACCACCCCTAAGATGTCACCTTGGCTAGTGATATCTCACTGCTATTGCCAGTGGTATGTGATATCTCACGTTAACTCATATGCCAATGACATGGACATGGATTGAATATGGATGGGATATGTATTAAATATGGATTGGATATTGATTTGATATGGGTTGAATATGGATTTGGATGTGAATAAGGATTAAATAAGCATCGGATATGGATTGGATATGGCATGCATTTGATGGGATATGGATTGAATATGGATTATATATGAATTGGATATGAAATTGATATGAATCGGATATGAATTGGACATGGCTTGCATATGGATTGGAAACGGATTGGATATGGATTGGATAAGGATTGGATATGTATTAAATATGGATAGGATATGGATTGGATATGCATTAAATATGGAATGTATATTGATTTGGTATGGAATGAATATGGGTTTGGATATGAATAAGGATTTGATGTGAATTGGATATGGATTGGATATGGCATGCATATGGATGGGATATGGATTAGATATGGATTGGCTATGGATTGGATATGGATTGGGTATGAATTGGATATGGATTGGATATGAGTTAGATACCGGTTGGATACGGTTTGGATATGGATTGGATATGGATTGGATATGGATTGTATATGGATTGGATATGGATTGGATATGGATTGAATAAGGATTGGATATGGATTGGATATGGATTGGATATGGATTGGATATGGATTGGATATGGATTGGATATGGATTGGATATGGATTGGATATGGATTGGATATGGATTGGATATGGATTGGATATGGATTGGATATGGATTGGATATGGATTGGATATGGATTGGATATGGA
>OY856188.1:192066765-192224265 GCA_963693315.1 Diogma glabrata | reverse complement strand
GTTTATTTATTTATTTATTTTGAAGTTTTTTGTAGAAAATTATTTTTAAAAAAAATCGGCTAATATATACCGAAAGATTGTTATGGAAATTATAGACAAAACTTCTATAATTTCCAAAAAACATCTCCAAAGTGCAATTTTCCAGGTTTTTTGTAAAAAGTTAATGAATATTCAAAATTATGGAAGAAAATATAAAAACGCGAGATCTGTTATTTGTTTTTTTTTTAATTTTATATTTTTAAATTTACGAGCCGCCATTTTGAATAAAAAATTTAACACCACTCGGAAGTTGAAACTATTTATAATTATCAACATTCTAAGTAAAACAACACATCTACAATTAATTCAATGAATTATTTGTGATATTACATCACTCTGATGGAAATAATCCCATCATGAATAATAAGACTGAATCTAACAAAATATGGTGTGCAATTTATGAAATTTTTTGCTATCCACAAAATTGTCGATCGATCTAGTTTCGAACCGATAAGAACTTTTTATTACACTTTAAAAAAGTATATCATTCTCATCAGGGCTAGCCGACTAGATACACTACCAAAAAAATTTTCGCTATATAAACCTAAAATAGGTCACTACTCTAGCGAAGTATAAGAAACCAAAAAACTTTCATAAACATATGTTTATTAGATTCAGGTTTAGTCAATTTGTTTCTCTAGTTGATCACTATTGTTGTTATACTCTAACCAAGTTAGAATTGGATAACAAACTTGTATCGGTGAGAAGAAGATGACCATTTTCACTTGTGTCTATCGACACATTATCTACAATTAATTCAATTTATGAAAGTTTTTTGGTTTCTTATACTTCGCTAGAGTAGTGACCTATTTTAGGTTTATATAGCGAAAAATTTTTTTGGTAGTGTATCTAGTCGGCTAGCCCTGATGAGAATGATATACTTTTTTAAAGTGTAATAAAAAGTTCTTATCGGTTCGAAACTAGATCGATCGACAATTTTGTGAATAGCAAAAAATTTCATAAATTGAACAACACATCTGTTGAGATTTTAAATTTGTGTTGGTAGCCAAATTTCTATACTTTCAGAGTGAGGCCGTAAACCTGTAGCTGCCATATTGATTCCGCCATTTTATATATATATTTATGAAAGAGAAGAAAACGATACTTTTTGAAATGGTGATTTGATTTGAACAAATATGGTTTGAACAAATAAAATTTTAAAAAATCATCTAAAAATATGAATATTTTTTGTTAAAGTAATATTTTCATAAGGCGTCACTATGTACCTTTTAAACAAAAAAAAATTCATTAAAATCGGTTCACCCGTTCGATCACAATTTTGAAGTGATTCCATGAATTTAATTTATTTTGTTATCACGAGTCTAACTCGTGATTGTCTTAGAAAGTAAAATAAATTTCTACGAGTCAGACTCGTGATTGTTTCACAAAGCAAAATAAATGTCCACGAGTCAGACTCGGGATTGATGCACAAGGGGTTAAACATGTCATGATTAATTTTTTATTTCAATTTTATCAATGATAATATTTGTGGAAAAGCAAATGCCTAGTCAAATAAAATGTCATAAAAATGTTTGGCCAAATCTCGGTGGTCGATACAGCTATGTTTACAAAGTATAAATTTATTTCCCACCCGCACCTTTTCTTTTTATCTGCCTTTCAAAAACTGCGGAATTTACCTTTTTGATGTTTTTTTCCGCTTTAGATAACTAAGACATTTGGCATTTTGTAAAGAAATCATTTGACAAGAAAGATGTCTTTATAGATAAGATGTCTTTACCAATAAGAAAAAATTTGTGTTTGCTTCTTGACCCAGACATATGTATAAACAGTTTGCCTCATAACTTTAGCAATCATTGAAAAGAAAAACTAACAAATCAAATTTTCATTTTTTATTTAAGAGTTATGATCTCAAACACAAATAGAAAAACGAGCGAGTAACTGATCAAAGAAATATTACAAAACGTAATTATTTTCATCAAATGGTTTGGTTTAAATGAATAATTAACTTTGATATCTTACTTATAGCACATTTAGCATATGAATAGATCAAAGCGAGATTTAAGTTATTATTAGTTATTGTCTATTAAGCAGATCGTTGACGATTTTTTAAAATTTTAAATTAATTTATTTAAGTTTAGCTACTCCTGACTTAAAAGATGGATAAATACTTTAGAATATAATTTTAGCAAACGATTGGAAGTGAAAATAGAAAAAACTGATTTGTTATCCGCAAAACATTTATTGGGGCTATCTTTAGTGTTACATTTCGCTTTCATCTGTGAAATGCAAAGCTTTTTATTATATAAGTCTTCTACAAAGCACTCCACCAGCTACCATGTAAAAATATTCATAAATGAAGTCTGAATCCAGATTTAGGTTGTATTACCATCACTAATAAAATGTAAAACAAAAGAGTTAAAAGACCCAAGATAACGCCACTCCTTTTGATTAAAACTATTCTTTTATTTCAACTAAATATTTCCAATATTTACATCCATCTAAATCACATAAACATATCCATAATATGCAAAAGACAGTGATAAATGACAATATACTCATAAATTGGAATCACTCTTGGGAAATGACAAGCGAAAACTCTAACCTTTTCTGTTTTGTATATTCTGTCTCGTAATTTATTAAAATGACTATCCTTTTAATCCTATTTCTTTCATCAATTGTTTTGTTATCCTAAAATCAATAAATAACAAAGAAAAAACTCTTTTCCCTTAAATTCAAAGAAAAAAAATTATTTTATAAGAAAAGGAGATGAATATAAGGAACATAAAAAAGTTAGCTACGTTTCTCATCAGATCAATATTTTTTTATTTTCTGTTTGACTTCGAATCATTTATCTTAAATTTTCTCATCAAATCCTATTTTTTGTTATGTTATCCAAATTTTTCAATTCCTTTCTTCGGTTATTTATCGATTTATTTTGATTGATTTTCAAGTAAAATAAAAAAATTCGATTTGAATTTTCAAGTAAGAAAACTATATAGTAGCTATACGACACTTTGTAATCGTCCAATTTGTTGAAGTTTACACCAGATGTTTCTGTGTCATATTATTGGAAACTTATCTGTTTCAAGTTAGTCCCTACAATCTATATGATGGTTGACAAAGGTGTCATATAAAAAAAGGAGAAGTAAATAAAATATTTAACAACAAAACGCCAACCACCCAGTAAAAAATTAAAGCTACAATTAAATAATTTAAAAAAAAATACAATAAATCACACCTGCTTCGTATTAAAATTAAATTTGAAATTAAATTTACTTTCTAATTTTGAAAACTCTGAAACCACTAAAACGTAAAAATCTAACAAAATTTGCTTTAGTTTCTACTAATTTTAGAATATTAATAGCATTTAACTTATTCATGGGAAAACCCTTCTATTTAATTGAAAATAGATTTTTTAATTTTAAATTTACTTTATGCTAAAATTTATGGTTGACATTTTTGAAAAATTGAAACATGTTTGAAGTTTTTTTGGACTCAAACAAAATGCTCGTAAAGTAAATTTTTATTTGATATGCTTAAGTTAAGGTGGAAAAACCATCCAGAAAACTTTAGTTGTTAATGGAATTTTTAAATGTTTGATTGGAAACTGTAAAAATATAGAGGGACTGAAATGTTGAGCTCTGAGATATCAAGACTTCGGTCTGGGTTAAGGATTTTGATATAGTTTTCGGCAAAAAACTTTTATTAGGACATTGTTTTTAGTTTTGGGCAGCGATGTACGTACATATATCAAACATAAAGCTTTAACAAAAAGTAGAAGTATTTTTTTATCTCTGTTTAGAAATTTATTACAAAACTAACATGAAGCATCAATACGTTGCCTGAAAATTATAACAGATCATAAATTAACATCATTTTGTGAAAAGATGATACACTCGGCAAACTACTCAAAAACCTCTCCATTTTGCGTTTCGAGAAAATATTACAAATATCAAAAATTCATATTTCTTTCAAAATTCTAAAATTATTTCAAAAATTATTACAAAATCAAAGATAGAAACTATTTTCAAAATTCTAAAAATATTGCAAAATTTAATAATTCACAAATTCAAAAATTAAAATTTTTCCCAAAATTCCAAAAATATTTCAAAAACTATAAATAAAATCAAAATAAAACTTTGTCAAAATTATAAAAATATTCCAAAAATTATAACAAAATCAAAAATTTCCACGTTCAATTACTTTTTTCAGGTTCAACTACATTTCATGTCATATACAAATACTTAATTTTATTTTTATCTAAAAAAAAAATTAGGTAAAAAAATGAAAATCATTCTTTTGACACACTTGACAATATTTTTTTGACAAACTTTTAATGCAATAACCTGGTTTTTGGTCTCACATAGGGTGACCAGACGTCCACTTTTAAGAGGACAAGTCCTCTTTTGAAACCAAAAAAATGTGTCCGGTATCTTTTTTCAAAATAATGGTTTTTGTCCTCTTTTTGGACATGCGTCATACATAAATTGTAAAACATCTTAGATATTTATGTTATCTTTTGAATAAAGTGTTTCGTATATTACATTTTTCATGTGGTGCTAAAACTATCATCGAGCGTGCGTGAAAAAACTTTTGCTCATGAGATTTGAGCATATTTTGTCTATTAGTTTGTAATTTCAAGGCGTAAATGCACATTTAATGACAAAATTAAAATGGAATACCCCATGTTTACACAGAACGATAACAATCATCACCAGGTGCTCTATGCTATTTGTAATGTTAGGTTTTCTAGAGCCAACAAAGGAAGGTCGGCTTGAGAGCAACATGCCAACACCGAAAAACACAAAAAGACGATAAAAGGAAAAGATTTATCCAATAATGTATCAGAGTTTTTTATTTCAAAATTCACAAAAATGGATTATCAAGTTGCTGCAGCAAAGGGTACATTGGCATACCACACAGTAACGCACCATCACAGTTTCGATCCATTGACTGCAGCCATAAATATATTTTACCAGATTCAGCTATTGCTAAACATTTTTCTTGTCCGCGAACTAAAACAGAAGTAATATTGGTAATGTGTTGGCTTTTCCGACACTTGGCGGTACCAAATGCATTTGAAAATATTGAAAACACAAATTTAGTTTCAATTTGAACAGATGCCAGAAACCATGGCAATCATAAAATATTTTATGTGTTCTTACAATATTTTAAAAAAGAAACAGGTATCAATATCAAAGTAGTTGGCATTAAAGCACTAAAAGACGAAACTGTTAGTTCTATACTTGAATTGTTATCCTCTATTTCAGTAAAACATGATGAATCTGCTAAATGCATAACTGTGTCGGGTGATAATTATTCAATAAAATGAACGCAGTCATAATGCAAAATGTAATGTTACATTACTGCTGCCGTTAAAAAATGCAAAGAAAATGCGACACTTTACTGCATCCGTAAAAAACTGAAACAGAAATGGCGTTACTTTACTGCCGCCGTAAAAAATGGAAAATACGACTTTACTTTACAGCTGCTTTGATTATATGTAAGAAAAGTAAGACTTAAATCTTCTCCATAGCGGCTGAAATACGTTCTTACAGTCTTACTTTTTTTTACATATTATCAAACTAGCTGTATAGTAACGTCATATTTTTCATTTTTTATGGCGCCACTAAAGCTTCTACGGCGGTGGTAAAGTAACATTACATTTTGCATGATGAATGCGTTCACTTTAATAAATAAAACTCAGTAAATGAACACAGCATCATAATTCATGTTGTTTTGAAGAGCATCACATATTTATAAAAAATTTCAAATGTTCATTTTTATAAAAAATAGCAACGTTTGCCGAAAAAATAGTATATTTAATTTGGAGCGAAAGTTAGTTTTTGTGTTTCGTCTTTTATTGTCGGTCTCCCAAAGTTCGGGTGCCTATAGCTATTGTCTTAATACAACAATTAGTAGTACTTAAGCTCCTAATTAAATAATATACTATTACATTAGTGGAAAAATACAATTTTAACAAAAATAGACCTACATGCATGTGACTTTTTATATGCATCGTAGAAATTTTTTTTTTCATTGTGCATGCATGCTCAGATAGTGAATGTAATTTCTTTTAAAACAATTTTTTTTTCTCAGCGGCGAGATAAAGTGAACCATTTTTGATGAGTTTTAAATGTGCTGATCGCATCCCTCTCTCCAGTCCCAATAAAAATTTGTCCTGTTTTTTGTAATGCTCGATCTGGTCACTCTAAATCCCGACCATCAAGATTTCTCCAAATTCAATGATCTTAATCGTAATCACTTAAAACTACCGTTTTTTGAGCAAAAAATATGCAAATTTCCTTGTTTTGACAAACTTTTGGTACAGTTATCGAATACACCGTCCTTTCGGCTCTTATACCATTGAGTAAACCTATTTTCAGAAACAAGCGTTTCTTGTATTTTAATTAACAAGCGTTTCTTGCGAGATACAACCCTAGAGCATAACTAATACAGTCGTATATTTATGCATGTATAAACAAACAATTTGTCTAAGTTTGTCAGTCATAATTATATCGTGTGCGATTATTAATCTCTTTGAGTGCAATAAATTGATATTTTATTTACTTTAAAAGTAATCGTTTTAAACATCGATTATCAGGTACAGGTGCTATTGAGCTTTCAAAAAACAGCTGCTGGAGAGACCCCTTACCACTTCGCTCAAAAACTAATCAGCTTCTTGCCATACATATTTGCATCTTTTTCCGAAGTGTCATCAAAATTCATTCTCGAACGAATGGTGAAAAAACCACCTGTTGTATGGTCGACCTCTGAACCCTCTATCCAATGTACCCCAAAAGCTGATGAAATTATTCTCATATTATTTGAAAGCTTCTACCAACGTTTCATGAAAATCGATCTGTAATTCTAGGGGCTACAGTAGGGATAAACAAAAAAAAATGTTTTAACCGAAAGTGACATACCGGAAGTTGGAATGCACTGTTACAAATAATACTCTAAGCGTATTTTAGTTTTCAAAGTGTGATTAAAATTAATTACTGAATGAAGTGTGTATGCTCCCAACAAACTTGTAAAAAACGTCAACAGTTGTATGGTAGACCCTCCGCCACTTTGATCGATGTGTCCCAAAAGATGATCATTATCTTCTCACACTAATTGAAACCTTTTTCCTAAATTTCATCATAATCACTTCATTATTGTAGCATTCAATAGTTCTGCATCCCAACTTCTGATTTTTCACTTCCGGCTAACATTTTTTGTGGCAATTTTTTAAATTTTTTTCAGTGTCTTTATACTGAAAAAAATTTTAAAAATTGCAACAAAAAATGTTAGCCGGAAGTGAAAAATCAGAAGTTGGGATGCAGAACTATTGTGAACCATATACTAAATGCTTATGTACCAAGTTTCATTCCGTTCGGTTATCAGGTACAGATGTTATGAAGTTTTCAAAAACACAAGTTCTCGGGGGACCCTTCACTACTTTCTTTAACGCTCAAAAACTAATCAGCTTCTTGCCATACATATTTGCATCTTTTTCGAAGTGTCATCAAAATTCATTCACGAACGAATGTTGTATGCTCCTAACAAACTTTCAAAACATAGTAAAAAAACCACCTCTTGTATGGTATTGGTAGACCCCCAACTCTTTATCCAATGTACTCCAAAAGCTGATGAAATCTTTCCCATGTTACTTGAAAGCTTTTACCAACATTTTATGAAAATCTATCGGTAATTGTTGGCTACAGTAGGAATAAACATCTGAGAAAAAAAACTTTTTATCCGGAAGAGACAAACCGGCAACCAGAAATATTGAACACAGTACATAAACCTTATATACCAAATTTCAATAAGATCATAAGCCGGGATTAGAAGTTATTGAAGATTTAAACTTAGTGTTCGGGAGGCCCCCGCCATTTTGACAAATTTTGAAATGAATTCAGATCTTCCATTTTCAAGTGAACCTGAATCATTTGCCAGAGTTTCACCAAGATCCTATGCAGGAATGCCACAAACACACCCACCCACCCACAGACGTAAACCAATATTTTTACTGGTTATTTAGATAGAGGATGGTCCAAAACAACAGAAAAAACGATATTCGGGTATGTAAGATTTTTTTTCTCCATAGATCTCATTGCGTCACACAATTTCAAATTGTGGTGAAGTTAATATGAAATCTACCTAAAACAAAACATGAGTACACATTAAATGAGCTTACAATCAGCTTGATTGCGCGTCTTTTAGTTAAAAAGTAAAATATTTGAACATTGGGCAGTACATTTGAACATTAAATGTTTACATCGAGTGAGTCTATCCATGCTACTACATCGGGAGTTGCCAAATGGATGTTTGAGATGTCGCCATTGTATCGTTGAATTGAACACACAGTTGCAATGTGTTTTATGGTTTGTTGTGGAGCTCCACAGTCACATTGAGGGGACTCTGAAGCTCCTCACTTGTAGAAAAAATCAGCACAACGTCCATGATTCGTTCTTATTCGGTCTAGTGTAGTCCATGGCAGATCGAAACCAAAGTGGGGAGAAGTCGGGTTAGTAATAGGAAGGCCAGGTGTGTTGTAATGATTCAAGGAGGTGTCCCAGGCATCCAAGATATTAAAATGTAGGTTGCTGACAGTTTTATGTGGGGGCTTTCTTGACTTCAATCGACAACGATGTGTATCACCGTAATATTCGTACAAGGGTAACGTGATGTTGTTGGTTGCCTTTTTATGTTCACGCATGAGCGCATGTGAGAGTCTAAGTGCAGGTGGAGCGATATTGCTTAATACAGGGAGCCAAGGTAAAGGAGTAGACCTGATAGTACCACTTATAGTAGGCATCGTGGCATGCAGTTGGCAGTCAACTTTTTCAGTATGTGTGCTATTCAACCAGACTGGTGCGTCGTAGTCAGCCACTGAGTAAACCAGACTTAGAGCAGTTGTGCGACGGGTAGCTGGAGTAGCACCTCATGTCGAGCCTGCCAGTTTGTGCAATATATTGTTTCTCGTACGTATTATACTTATTATTTAGGAAGAAAAAAAAATTAAACTTCTTTTCGAAGTTAAAAACGACCAGAAAATGTAGGCGAATACAAAAACGATACAAAAATTTCAAAAACAATATTGCCATCGTATTGCCTTATAAAAGAGTTTATAGGCCGGGAGGCAGCGTTGCAAATGAAAAAGTCATTTGATGCCGGTTGATTTTTATTTATTACAAGTATCTCCAGCTGAAAATAAATCTGTCGATAGCTGAACCGGAAGTGTGTCAAAAAATCATTAAAAGTGTCAAAACAAGTAAATTTGTATATGTTTTCTTATAAAACGTTCATTTGAAGTAATAACGAGCGAGTAATAACATTGAACATGGAGAAATCTCGATGGTCGGCAGTGGTATGTGAGACCAGGACCTTCATTATTGTATTATAAGTGAGTCAAGAAATACCGTTAAGTGTGTCAAACGAATGGTTTTCATTTATTTTTTTACACAATTTTTTGAAAAAAATAAAACATAATTATTTGTATGACATGAAATCTAATTGAACGTGATATCGAACATGGAATATTTCTCAATCCAGATTAAACTACTCCCAGTTCATAGGAACAGTTGGAAAAATATCAAGTTGTTGCAGATTAAATTTCGTTTTTTAACAAAAATCATAATTAGTTGGGAGATATTTCTTGAGTAATTTTTTGTGATTCCATGTTGGTAAATAAGTTTGAATTTTTGATTTCGTTATCATTTTAGGGATACTTTCCGAATTTCAATAAAGCATTTAATTTTTGATTTTGTAATAATTTTTTTTTCGTGTACTTTTACAAATTTTTTGTTTAATATGCATCGCTGCCCAAAACTAAAACAACTCATCTGTCTGACAAGAGCGAACACGTAACGACCGCTAAAACGTTACTTAGTTTAATATCGTATATGATTGTATAGTTCAAGAGATTGACGGTGATGTTGTTTTTGGCTTTTCTTTTTTTGGGTTGACAGATGAGCTTTATATTTAATATATATAGACTTGATTTTTCTTAAAAATAGCTCTCTTTGTGTTTTTTATTTCGTGGAATAAAGTGATTTAAATTGCTGTAAGCAAATTAAAATTATATTTGTCTTTTTTTAAATATAGCCGTATGGCAAATTTTGTTTTCGCGTTTGTTGTGATGGTGCAGTTGGTTTGTTAAAGTAATAATCCTCCGTTGTCGATATTTTATCTTTTATTTTCATGCTCATCCTTATTGAAGTGGTTACATTTTGATGATCGTCGATGCTGATGTTTATAGTTTCTGAGAAACATATATTTGTGACCACATGGTGTTGCAATTCAACGTTATTGAAATTAAATAATTCATATTGCCTCCATACGTACGTCATCAACATTTCATCATCATCATCAAGATTAATAGATTAATAAAAATACAGACCACTCATTATCTTCGAGTCATGTTTTTGCTAACAAAGGTCATTGGGGCATGGTTAAATCAAAACTAATTGCTCGTAGCAATTGTTGGTGGAATAAAATGAATCAAGATATTGAAGCCTACTAAAATTGTGTTCAGCATGTTAGCAGATGTCACCTGAAACAAAAAGGAATACAGTAGTTGGCCAAAAGCTACTGGTCCGTGGCAAAGGATTCATATAGACTTTGCAGGATCATTTTTGAATTTAATGGTGAGTGCTAATGGTTCAAGTTTCGCATGAAGTGAGTTTAGTTTCAAATGTTTTGAAAATCAAATGGAATACAACATCTCACAATTGCGCCATTTCTACCGTCGTCCAGAAGGAAAGCTGAAAGATGTTTGCGTACATTCAAAACGTCTTTAAAAAAATTAATGTTAGATGGAAATTTCACCTGGTGCAACAGGAAAATTGCCTTCCGAACTAATCCATGGTCGACAACATGTTTACAACAACCGACAACAATTTTATCTTTGATGTTTCCAAGAAAAACAACAACAAGACTCCGGAAAAAGACATCACAAATAAGTTTTCTGAAGGTGATGTAGTTTATATTCGAAATTATTCCCGAGGGAAAAGATGGGTGGATGGCATCATATCTAAAAACTTGGGAAAGATGATGTATTTGATAGATACTGGTGGTAGACATCTTCAACGTTACCAGAATCGAATTAGAAGCAAAAGTCTGCTGTGTGCATATCAACATGCTGATGCATTGCTAACACCGGTTAAGTATGAAGGGGGAAGTATGAATGACTAAAAATCAAAAACTGTTTGTTGTTCTAGTATTTTGAAGAAACCTCATCCAGAGAAATTTGAAGGGTCAAAGTTAATGCATCATCCAACTGAATTCATTTAGCTCTAAATGAAGTACTATCTTCTAGCTGGTCTGGAGATATTCCAAAAAGATCAGAGCGTACTAAGAAACCAGTCGTGAGATTTGAATACAGTACGGTACAAAGATAAGGTGGAAGGAATGCTGTATATTAATCCGCAAGTACTAAAATTATCAAGATACAACCCTAGAACATAAGTTATACAGTCATATATTTATATGTATAATTGTATACATAAACGAACAATTGGTCTAAGTTAGTCATAATTAAATCGTGTGCGATTATTAATCTCTTTGAGTGTAATAAATTAATATTTAATTTTAAGTAATGTTTTATTTATATCCCTGGTTTCGAACATAAAAGTATGTTTTGTTCGAGTTGTCTATTTATTAAAACGTTATTTACAATAACAAATCTACATAAATCGCAATGCAAAAATTTTCTGATCTATTTAAAAATTATTGTTAATTCAAATCCATGCTCCAATAATATAAAATGTTTATGGAATCAACAACCAGAATTATTTATTTACTATAATCAATTGTGTCTAATCATGGAAATAAATTTGTATTACAACTTTCTCCTTAGAGTAAAAATCTAAATCGACTTACGTTTAAAATTTTTTTTAAACCGAAAAAGCCACCACGTGTTCTGATTTATTAGTATCATTTTATGACTGGAAATAGACAAAAAACAATATCACAAACAACATCGTATGAGTATAACATATTACATAAAACATGAATTTAAAAATCGCGTTTCGTTACATTAATTTCCCTTTATATTTATTTTAAATTAAATTTTATTTTATTATGTTTTAAGTGATTTACTGTCACTGTCATTGATACCGTAAATATGCAGTTTCTTATATGTTTCTTTTCTTGCACATGCGTTTCAATTTTTTCTTCAAATTTCTCATTAAGAAAAGAATGTATAAGGACTTTTTGATAAGTTTATTTCGATTTTTTCTACAGTCAGAAATATCAAGATGTGATTGTGATAATGTCAAAAAATAAGCTTTAATTAAGTGGCTGAATTATGAACTCACATCCTTCAGTTAATTTTTTTCTTATTTTCAAGACTGCAAGAAAGCTAGAAAAATTTCTATCAAAAATTTAAGCTCACTTACGAGCAAGCTCTTGTATTTTTTGAAAGATTTCTACAAACTTTTTATATTTTATGTGATTATTACTTAAATATAAAAATAATTCGTACTGAAATGAAAGGAAATATGTCTGCTGATATTTTTCTTAAAATGTTTTCAACTATTTATATCAACTTTAATAGAAATTTCGCAACCGAATTAAATTTATTTGTTGCGTTCGATGCATTTCTGTTTTCTTTTATATTTTCCGGTTGAATTGGTTTATTGATTGGAGTTGCATAAGATATAAATACAAACAGTACTATTTAATTTTTAATGGAGTTTTCTTTGTAACTTTAAATCCGTGGTCGAACTTAGATTTTGTATGCTGCCATACTCCATTACAGAAATATATGCCGTGCAACATATACCTGGATCAACTCAACAATTCAAAAGGTCTTACGATCAATAACACAACTTTTAAGCTAATTGTTAACACTAAACACAACTTGATGCGTTTACTAACAGCCGGCTACTAGTTAAATTCACTCTTCTCTACGTAAGTATTACACCGTTGCACTTAAAAAATGTGTGAACTGTTTTCGTCTGTTCCAAAGTGAAACATAGTATCTAAATTTTTGTTGAATATCAGCATTTAAGATATTTGCATACATCAGACTTAGGTCTTCTTATTTACGTACGAATTTTATAAATATTTACAAAACAAGAAAGTTACGAACTTGAAATGTGAAGAACGAACTGAAAATGTGAAACTGATAATGTGGGTTCATTCTTTATGTGCTCTGCTGCTTTTACGAAGTAGTTTTCGCAGAAACATTGTCTACAAGTTCATTGCATGTTTCTTAAAATCTTTTGGTGTAAATGCGGAAAAGAAACTAAATTGTGTATGCAAGGTTATAAATAACAAACGCCTTTATATCAACTGCCTTGGTGAGTATTATACAAGTCTTAACAGAAGACTCACCAAAAATCAACTGTGTGAAATCAAAAAGGCAATTTTGACATATGCAACTTTTGGTAATACTCACTCTTGTTTAAGGTTGCAAATGCAAAGTATAATGAATGGATTTTAACTTTCCAAACGTGTCAACTGAATTGAATGAATGGGCTTTATATCCAACTTGATCTTTGTTTACTATTCGGTTTTATGGTTCACTACACTAAAAATACCTTTTCTATTTCTAATCGAACTGAAATTAATTCAACAGCTCTATAGGTACAGAACGATGTAGTTGAGGCAACCGCACGTAATGTTTATGTGAAAATTAAATATATTTCACCCAATTTCAAATGCTTCTATTTTAAAAATTAAAATGAAAAAGTCAAGGAAATAGTTATTACCTTTATTCAACTACTATTAGATTGAACATAATTCTGTAGTCAGGGAAATGTTTACCAGTAGTTGTCCCAATCACCGTAAAATTGTTTACAAGTATTTTTTCTTTGTTTGAATAATATACTGTTAACTTAGAGATGAGGTTATCATAACTTTAATTTTTTATTTGATTGTTTGTTTGAAGTGAAAATTTCTTTAGGCGCGTTGTGCGATTTTGTATGGGGAAAATTTTATATATTCAAATTATCGTCACGCTAAATAAATATATTAAATATAAAATGCCTATATTCTGTCGTAACGTTTTAAATTGCAATATGGATATCGCGGTCGACTTAGGTTCTATAGGTCGAGAGTTCAATTCCTGGAGTGGTACATTTTTTTATTATTTTTTTTTTAAATTTTTATTAAATACCATTAAAATTATTATTTTTTATTCATGAATTCATAAAAATATCTTTTTACGAATTTTAAAATATTGATCGATAATGCAGTTTTTTAAAGTTATTGCTACTATCTTTTTCCGTTTCGTTCAAATTATTATCATTTCGATATTAACAAGAAAATTAATTATTTTTTTGGCAGGCAGGGCTAAAAATAATAAAATATTTGTTTTCCCATCATTATTTGCCATAATTTCATTCCCGTGAAATAAAATAAGGAAAATAAAAACTTTTATTTGAGTATGAATTTCTCTTTAAATATAGGTTGGCATCTTCATCAAAAGAGATTGATTCACAGTTTAAGGCTGCGGACAATTTACGGTATTTAAATTTATCGATAGTGTAGTTTTTTGAGGTTATTGCTATTGTCTTTTAGCACAGTGTGACGACACTACGAAGTAAAATTTCGAATGCATTCAGGGGATTTTTACGATATCTCAATATTTTCTTCAGTTTTTAAAAGAAATGGTTTGGATGTATTCTAAACCAAAACTTATTTGAAACTTATTTGTGGAGACTAACTTATTTAAATAAGTAACCTAAAGAGGTTAAATATTATTTTATACTCCCCCAAATATAAAACAATATATTAATACAAAAACAATAAAATACGATATTAAAATAAGATTTTAAGATATATTATATTTAAATAATTAATTTATAATTATTTTAATAAAAATAGATAATTTAATTTAGCAACTTATTGCAATTACTGCAAACTTATTGCAACTTATTGCAAACTTATTTGCAGTTTTTTTAATAGAAAAATCTAATTTAATTTGTCAGTGTCAAATATTTTTTTTGTTTGTGTACTAAATGATTTAAAAGAATAATACTTCTTTTTATCGATCCGTAATAAAATTGATACAATAATTTAAAATGAAAAAAATAGTTTTGAAAACTCTTTAATTGATCAAATTATATAAATCGGTTTAATTAAAACTGTTTTCGAATTTGTTGCTGTTAAATTAAGTATGCTAAATCATTTAGACTAACTTTTAAATACTTATTTAAAATGGCGGTGAATAAGTAAGTCTACATAAATAAGTTTCAAATAAGTCGTCGTTTAGAATGCAGTCCCAGTGGCTATTCTGTTTTTTATACTTTTTGTTGTTGATTTCTTTTTTTCATTTTTTTTTCAATTTTCTGTTGGTGATTGTTGTACCATTTTTGAAGTGAAAACTTCTTTAGGCTCGTTTTGCGATTTTGAATGGGGGAAAATTTATACATTCGAGTCATCGTCACACTAAATAAATGTTAAATATAAAATAAATATTAAAAGAGAGTGAGATAAATTGTAATAATTTGTTATTTTCCTATTTTTTATTCTCATTTTCTTGATTTATAGTTTGTTTTTCTTTATTGAATTTTTTTTTCGGTTTAAGTGTGGTGTGTTAGTGTGGTATAGTAAGTGAAGATTTTGTTGTATTTTTAAGTTAAATAAAAAATTGTGTTTGTCATATTTGATTTGTGTGTTTTTCTTCATACTTGTTAATAAATGTTAATAAAGAAAACGCAATTGATAGTACGGATAACCTAAGACCTGAAATTAATGATAATATATTATAAATAATTTTACTCTCGTTTCTTGATTCATATTTTGGTTATTCTTTTTTATTGAATTTGGTTTTTTTCTCAGTTAATAACAGTGTAGAAGTGCTGTAAAGTAAGTAAAGATTTTGTTGCATTTAAACGGTAAACACACAGCTATTTCACAGTTTTAAGTTTTAACTTCTGTCGGCAGTCCTCAAGACTGTCTTCTTTTTTTTAAACATTCAAAACTATACGGACAGCCATCATCCTCACAGAAATCTGATCCTTATACCATAACATTTCAATTCATAAAAACCAACTACATTAATTGAACTCCCTATTGTTATAATAAACCCCAACATAAAATCAACTCGAATTTACTAATTGAATTCAAAATCAGTAATTACTTCAATATATATTCAAACAAATTTATGCACCAAAATATTTATTTTCGATAGCAATAATAATTATTTATATTAATTTCCATTATTAATTATGAAAAAATTTAATATAATGAATATTTTATTATTGTTCATTGATTTTCCAATTTTTTTTATTCAATATTGATATAACTCGTAATATATCTGTCTACCTATTATTTCGATTGGCTCCATGCTATGAGGTTTAGTGATAATGTTATTGTATATTTTGGATCGGTTTGTTTAAGTTATTGTGAATAAAGTAATTAAAATAATGCAGATTTTAAATAAAAAATTAAACTATTTGTTTCAGTAAATTTTATAAGCTATTTATAAATGAAATATTATTAATGTTATTGAATCTCGTAAATCAAGTTTAAATAACACAAACAATTGTTTATTGTGGATTTTTCAAAAGGACCAAACATAAATATGTTTTGGAAATAATTTTTTTTTTTAATAAAATGTGGTGTATATAGTAGGTATTACAATAAAAACCTTTGAAGATCAAGGTTTCCCTACAGTAAAAAACAAAACATTACAAAAAAACATAAAAAATGATAGATAACAAAAAGTTATAGATATCATGCCTGACACGATAAACGTTAGCGGTCGAGTGATTATCAAAATTGCCCATAATAACGGTAATGAAGGCAAAATAAGGTGTCTGCAAAATATGGTGACAGTTAATCAACATCATTGAGTGCTTTCGTAAAGACATGTCAAACTTTGCTTCAAACAACAACCCAAGAGAAATGGAAACTTTGAAACTTTCCACCCAACCAAAACAAACAATAATAACATTTATTCAATAATTTAAGAATAAACATTTATTCAATAATTTACAATGCATTTTTCATAGATTTAAAATAAATTTCATAAATTGACAATTATTTCAAAAACGTACAACAATGACCGAAGCCGTCTGTCGGAAAAGAAACGATTAAAAAAAACAACAGAAATTTACAAATTAGAATATATGGAGGGGCATAAATCTCAAGCTCTGAGATATCAAGACATCGGTTTTGGTTAAGGATGTTGATGTAGTTTTTGGCATAAAACTTTTATGAGCAGATTGTTTTTAGTTTTGGGCAGCGATGTATATCAAACATAAAACTCTTTGTAAAAATACAAGTGGTTTATCTCTGTTTAGAAATTTATTACAAAACTAACACGAAACATCAATTCGTCGCCGGAAAATAATAACAGATTAACATAATTTAGTGAAAAGATGATATACTCAGCAAACTACTCAAAAACCTCTCCATTTAGCGTTTCGAGAAAATACTACAAAATCACAAATTCATATTTCTTTCAAAATTCCAAAAATATTGTAAAAATTAAATAAAATAAAATTTTTTTCCAAATTCTAAAAATATTCCAAAAATTCTTACAAAATCAAAAATTGAAACTATTTTCAAAATTTTAAAAATATATATACAAAATTCACAAATTCAAAAATTCTATTTTTTTCCAAAATTCTAAAAATATTGCAAAAATTATAACAAAATCAAAAATCAAAACTTTTTCCAAAATTCTAAAAATCATTTTTTGACACACTTGACAATATTTTTTTGACAAACTTATATGGCAATAAAATTCTCAATAATAATAATTTCATTACATTTCATTCCATACAAAGAACTAATTTTATTTTTTTCTAAATTAATAAATGAAAATCATTCTTTTAACACACTTGACATTATTTTTTTGACAAACTTATAATGCCATAATTCTCTATAATAGTCTCATGTCATACAAATAATTAATTTTATTTTTTCCCAAAAAATTGTGTTAAAAAAAATGACAACATTTTTTTGACAAACTTATAATGCAATGCAATTCTAGATTTTGGTCTCACATACCAATCCCGACTATCAAGATTTCTCCAAATTCAATGTTCCTACTCGTAATCACTTAAAATGAACGTTTTTTAAGCAAAAATATGCAAATTTCCTTGTTGAGTGTGTCACACTTGACGACTTTTTGACACACTTTCGGGACAGCTATCGAACACATCGTCCTTTCGGCTCTTACCATTGAGTATACCTGTTTTTAGAAACAAAAATTTTTGAAATCCCTCCAGCCGTTTTCTAGATTTCGTCGGTTGTGACGGCCGGCAGACAGACATACATTTTTGTTTTTGCTTCTTTAGAATCAGTAGGTCCTAAAACGTCGAGAAATGCCAAACAAGTAAGGGTCAGAATTTCAATTTTGGCTCATGAATGTAATACTTATGTTATTTTAAAACCGAAGTAATTAAATGCAACTACGTTATTTGTTACATACATAACAAATCGGTACATACATAATAAATCTAATAATTATACCATGCGGATACATGTACACACATTGAACGTCATCTTAGATTTTACTCATCTTTTTAAATCATTGTAATACCGGCAATTTTACTATTTCTTGCTGGGTGAACATCCTTAAGTTTAGGAAACCATACACTTAATGAAGTCTGACTTTACAGGTTAAATTCAGTAACTATGTAGCTCTTGACGGTATCTACTCGCTGCTTGTAGAACGTCATACAAAGAAATCTAATTTCTCCCGTTTAAAATGCCACCAATTGCAATTACTCTACTTCCAAAGAATTTCAACCTCAGTGTTTCGAATATAGGACAAATCCGCAGGAAATGATTCATGTTTGAAACACTTTAATCTTTATATCCATGTTTATGTCTTTCTTTTTCATCAGTCAGCTCCATATACTGTTTAGGGATTGTTTGCTACTTTCAATCGTTCCTTCAAGTGATCTGCATTGACAACTTTGGCGTAAGTACAATTCCTAAATATATGTAGGTTGATACCACTTCGGGCTCTTCCCTATGCAAAAACCCTCTTTCCTTCCCCGATCTATTTATCCCTCCCAAAGACCATAATTTTGGATTTAGAACGATTGACTCTCCCACAGATACTCTGAAAGTTTATTGATCATCTCTTGCAATTGATCAGGTGTATTTCTCAGAAGTATAATATCGTCGGCGTACATTAGAATATTAATGAATGTATTAATGATACCTCATCCTACAGTATTTAAAATATCATTGATATAAATTGCAAATAAGTCTGGGCTGACACCGCATCCTTGTTTGACTCCAGTCGTAGTGTAAAACCAGTCGGATAGTCTAATACCATCCCACACCGCCGTGATAGAGCCATTGTACATTCCCTCAACAGTTTTAATAAATTTTGATAACAACCCAGCATTACACAATTGACAAAACAGCTTCTGTCGAGAAACACCATCAAACGCAGTTTTGAAGTCGACAAAGAAGGCATACAACTTTACATCTTTTTTTTTTTGAGATGAAAAAGAGATGCTAAAAGAGATACCCCTATAATTGGTGACACAATTTTGTCGCCTTTTTTGTATACTGGGTAAATTTAAGATTTCTTAAAGCATCCTGGCATTTTGAAAAATACCCCCCTCCCCCTCCATAGATATCATTGAAGATACTTACCAAGTGATTAAAAAACTTCTGTGGTGCGTATTTCTAAAATTCCATTAGTATACGATCATGTCCCGGTGCTTTATTTTCTTTCGATCTATCTAGAACTACTTTTAACTCTTCAAACTTAAAATATGCATCAAGGTCCTCATTTGAGATATTTGGTTGTGCGTATTCTAAGTCTTTAACTCTTATCGTTGGATTTAACCTACTTTCAATATACGAAGATCTATTTCAGCTATACAAACAATTCCCTGTTTCCCTAATATTCCCTTATGAGCTTTAGGTACTTCTCCCTGTCTACCGTGTAGTTGCTTTTTCTAAACCTTCTCAGTCATTTGAAGGATTTAAGTCTTCGTTTTTTGCATTCCTAATCATACCAGTCCTGTTTTTAGGGTTCCGTACTTTGAAAAAGTAAAAACGGTACCCTATTGGTGAGACTTCGGTGTCCGTCCGAATTTCTACATAATCGATTTACTCACAAACTATAAGTACTATCAAGATGAAGTTTACTACAGTTATTCAATGTGTTTTCCCACACCTGATGATAACAAAAAAATTTCAAATATTTGTTTTTATCTATATTTCATAGACATAAATAAGGAGATAGTAAAACAAAAGTTATTTTTCAGGAATCGAGTTTGGTTTAGAAAAATCGACAAAAATGGAAATATTTCAAAAAAAATTTTCATTGAATTTTCCACTGCTTAGTTTTTGAGTTATTACGAAAAACGAGTTGTTTTTTTGCCCCCCCCCCCCTTAACTTCGAACATTACAAAAGAAAAAATTAAAAAAATTCATGGGTACCCCACACCCGCCCTTCCTAAATCGAAACTAAAATTTTTTTTTAGTTGTTATAATTTCATATGTTCATTAAAGGGGGTTTTTAAAGTAGAAATTTTGAAAAAATATTATTTTTGATATTGTCATGTGGGGCGTCAAATGCAAGGTGATTTTTTTTGTAGTGCAAAATAGTTTGTTTTGTAATTTTCAAAAGCACAGTTTTTGACATTTTCGAAAATGTAAAATTTTTTTTGTCGAAAAATATTAATATTAAGATTCTAATTTAATTAAGGAAAAGTAAATAAACCCAAAATGATATTCATAGTGTCACTTTTTAGGGTTCCGTTTTTTATAACGAACCCTATTGGTGAGAGTAAAACGAGTTTTTTACATTATATCGATTATCTCGTAATTTATAAATGCTATGGACCTGAAATTTGAGGGGCGTATAAAACTAATATGTCCACATAAAATTACAGATACAAAAAAAACAAAGTTGTTTTGGTTTGGTTTACAGGGTTACGAAGTGAGACATTTGAGAAAATGCATTTTTGTATTGATTCAAGTAGTACTCATCATATGAAAGGGCTTCATTTCAGTATGCCTTAAACATTTATTTTGGAATTTTACACCTCACTATTTTTTCTATTATTTTGAATAACGACGTTTTCTTACCTCGATTAGCTTCGAACCTAACTGATCGAAAATCTTCAAATGTAGTGCGAATGATAGAAAAAATTGTAAGTTTTTTATGGAAAATATAAGAGAACGTCACATACTCATAATTATATTTATTAGGAGGAAGAGTAAAAACACAAATTTTTAATTAGGAAGAGTAAAAACACAATTTAAAACGTGGTCAAGTGGGGTGTCATTTAAAAGAGCACCTAATTTAGAACACATTGCAATTTATTATAGAATTTTGCGGTGCACAGTTTTTGAGATATGTCAAAAAAAGTGCGACTTTCAGACCACCCTCCCCCCCCCCCCCCCCTAAGTTTCTACACTGATTGACAGAAAAGTTTGTAAAAATTCACAGAGTTAGGAAATTTGGTATATTTTGAACGAAAATCATAGCGAAGTCTCAAATAATTATATTTTTGGGTGTTTAAGGGACGGGGTGGAGAGGGTTCATCTTTTTTGACTCAAGTGAGTGGGTGTCATTTGAAAAAGCACTTAATTAAATTGAATTGAATTTAATTGAAGCACTTAATAGAATTCATTGCAATTTTTTTTAGAATTTTGCGGTGCACAGTTTTTGAGTTATTATCAAAAAAAGTGCAACTTTCAGACCGTTTCGACGATGATTGACAGAAGAATTTGAAAAAATTCACAGAGACTGGAAGATTGGTAAATTTTGAATGAAAATCATAGCGAAGTCTCAAACAATTATATTTCTGTGTGTTTAGGGGATTGGTGGGGGTGGGGAGAGTAAAAAAAAACATTTTTGACCCAAATGAGTTAAGGGCTCCATATGAAGGAGCATCTAATTTAAGAAACATTAGATTTTTTTTAGAATTTTGCACAGTTTTTGTGTCATTGTAAAAAAAATATTTTTAGTATGTAGCCTCTCCAACCCCCTAAATTTGGACACTTGATTGCCCGAAAAAATAATCAAATTTAAACTATTTACAAGCTGGTGCAATTGAATCTTTCTTGAGTTACCATAAACAGCTATGGATAATATTTAGCCTGAAGCAACATTTTTGGTGTGATTTTTGATCAATGTATATATGTATGTGATTGTAATTTACTATTGACATTTACGATTAAACATTTATTTTGTTATGCGTCTATGGTCTGGTAATATAAAGACATTACAACACAAATTTTTGCTAATTATTTTTGACATTGTGTTCTTTTACATTCACGAAACCCTTGGCGAGCGAATTTTATTCGGACTTGTCTGACTTTTTTTATTAACATTTGCTAAGGTTAGGTCATTTGACCTACTGTGTGTATAAGCATATTAGTAATGTTTCTTGCTGATACTTCATTGTCGGTAGAACACTCGAAAATCGTCACTTGATTACCTTTTTATAATCTTTGGCATGCTTGCCATTTACGGTTCGGAAGCAAGTTTTGATCATTATTTATTATTTCAATCTGCTTACTTTTACATTTCAAAGTAATTTTCACCGGGAAATGATTTGAGTAGGTTTCTTGTAAAATTATGAAGCTGTCATTTGCTGGTAGGCTACCAAAACAAGAGATTGCTAGATCGTTTACAGAGCTATCCATAGTATCTACATATGTCCACTCGCCATTTAAATCCCCTATTTTACGCCCATTTAATATTACACCGCCGTAATCCTTAAGCTACCTCAATAGTTTTCTACCATTACAGTCTACTTTCTCATCTTTGGAAACTCGAATCTGATTGATCCTGAGGGTGTCTACCTGGAACTCATCTGAAATATCTTGCAGGCGACCTACCCTAGCATTAAATTTGTCAAGTACAATGTAATTATTGAGATCTTTCATTAAAACCACCTTTTGAATCTCTTTAAAATCTTTGTTCAATTTTTTCGATTTAAATATCCCGTCACTATAAAATTTTTTTCTCCATTCACGATTAATGACATAACCACATAGTTTACTTTGAAGTTTAAAGCAAAGTGTATTCTCAATGATTTCCTAAAACCAGTAGACAACCTCCACTAGCTTGCCCAAATTTCATTATTTTAATTGCCGGTATCCATCGCAAATCATAATCGTTAAACAAATTACCGTATTTATCAATGATATGCTTCAACATGTGTCTCTAACAAATAAAAATTTCATATTTACTTATAAATTTAAAAAATTCAGTATGTATGTATTAATTTATCCCTCAAACCTCTAGTATCATATGATTTAAATTCTAATATTAACAAACATTTCCCTACAAACATTTGCTTCATGACAGACAGCTTTCTCTTATGCTGTATTCAGCCCATTCGTTAATGGTGAATGCGTTTCAATTTAGAGTAATGTTTTCTTTGATTCACCATAAACTTATGGTTAATTTTAACTGCAACTTCATCCATGATTTTGTTAACGTTAGCACCAATCTCGTGTGATATTATATTTGTATTTCATCTCTTCTTTCATAACACAGTTTGTTTTCATCCGTGAGATAAAAAGGTTTTGAATTAACTATTAGACGCTGTCTACGTACTTCCAACGTTACGTTTTTGGTGAAGTTACTGATTGCGTTTTTGAGTTTCATTAAGAACGATTGCATCTTCCTTCTATTTAGCTTACGATCACGATGTACTGTAAAATTCGTGTTTTTTAACCTCTTTCTACTACCTAATACTAATTTAACGTTTTCCTGCAGTAATAATTCCACTAGTATTGGACGCGGTCTTACACCGATTCTTTTCCCAATTCTATAGACTTATTCCCAAATTTTCTAAAATCCTCAGACTCGTTTTACAATATTCTCTGATTGCAACGCAACGCTCGGAAATTGGCACTTTCAGGAATTTCCTTAAAAATAAGGTTATTCTTTTTGGCAGTATTTTCGTTTTCTTCCAGCTTTTTTTTTAAATAGATATTCAAGTTATTTCAGTTTTTAAAACGTCACATTCACTTTTCACCGACTGAATTTCCTTTTTCAGGTTGCGATATCATCTTTAGATGCAATATTTTCTAATTTACCATCAATCATTACACATGCCTCAAGGAGTTCTTGTTTGGATATGGAGCCTACCGATGCATCAACAAATTTTTAAAATAGAATTTATTATGGAAGCCTTTTCTGATTTGTTTTCGTTGATTTCCTTCGGTAAAACTGGGCTAAGAAGTCTTTTTCCTGTTGCGGGAGGTGATTGACATTACCACGCTACTACACAGACAGAAATGATAGGTTATTAAATTGTTTTGCACTAAAGCTCGTTTAATCTGTATAACTCATTTTTGCACGAAAATTATCTACGATTTTACTTTATTTTATTTAAGTTTTTACAATAAAGCCAATTATGGACGGCAAACCATCAATTTTAAGGCTCACACTCCACTATTCTGTAACTATTGATTAGAACAAATGTAATCAGTTGAAGCTGTTATATGACAACCTCTGTTAATTTGAATTATGATCTGCACACAATTAAATATGTTTTAATGATGATTAAAATGATGTTATCACAATTTTTTAATGTTTTTATTTTATTTTATCAAACTAAACCTGAAAATTTTTATTTACGTTGTTGATATTGATTATTATCACAAGATGGTTACGAAAAATTTGCTATTTGATTTTAAGGTATAAAAAACAAAATTCGTTTAAACAAAGCTCGTACACATCTGTTCTGCTCAAAGTCTGACGTTGCAATCCCTCCAAAACAAACAATATATACAAAGTAAACTCTTTGATATCCGGACATCATATGGACTTCAATATGCATTGACCCCATCTTAAATTTGGTTCAAGGTTCTAGTTTAAAATTGATTGGTATCGGGAGAAACTTATTCAAAAACAAACAGAACAACATATTTTAAAAGTTTTGATATGCGTGTTAATCTTATTTTTATAAATATTTTAACCTTTATCTCAAGCTAACTAGTTCAAAATAAATCCACCTACTACTAATACAACTCATTAGCAATTTTTTGTGTTAACGATTTTAACACTTAACTCATATTCATATTATCATAAAATTCATATTAATATTCAGTAAAACAACAGAAACGTAAGCAAAAGGAGGCATTGCAACACAACAAAGTAAGAAACATATTTCTTAAATGAATCACAAGCAAAAGCCAAATGTTTACACAAACATCTTTATTAAAAGATTTATAAATTATCGTTGTCTTAGAAATTTATTTTTATTAATTTTAGTCCAGTAACTTTATGCATCACAGTATGCGTCAAATCCGGTAGTTCTGATTTTTTTGCAGACTTGTTTATGATGTTGGCCTAATAAATAATCCAAGTTTGTGACCTCGAGCGCCGAACGCAACTTTGTAAAAAATCGAAAAAACCGCGAAAAAAGTGTTATTTTTTCAAATTTTGGCAATTATAACCCTAAAGGACTAGTTTTTTCTTTATACTTTCTTAGGACGTTTTTAAAGTAGAATTTAACTAAATTTGCTACAATATGATACTAGAACTGTCTCTGCAGACCCAATAGTTTCCGAGATGCAATACCAAAGTTTATCATTTTTTTCCAACTTCGCAATTATTTGCAATTCTGTCGTTCTGAATGAATTTTCGAGTAACGTCTAAAATATTGCAAAATATTGCGAAGTTAAAAAAATAATAATCTTTGAAAGGCTCACTCTCGGAAACTATTAAGTTTACAGAGACAATTCTAGTATCATATTGTAGTAAATTTAGTCTACTTTAAAAACGTCCTACTAAAGTTTTTTTAAAAACTAGTCCTTTAGTGTTATAATTGCCAAAATTTGAAAAAATAACGATTTTTTCGCGTTTTTTTTCGATTTTTGACAAAGTAACATTCGGCGCTCGAGGTCACAAACTTGGATTATTCATTAGGCCAACATCATAAACAAGTCTGCAAAAAATCAGAACTACCGGATTTGAAGCATACTACCCCATACTCCCAGGCGACAAAGTTACTGGACTATTTGTAATAAGTCAAGTAAAAATATTTAAAAAAATTTTTTTCGTTGATGGCAATTGCGACAAACTTTTATGTCGTATGTCTCGTTGATATTAACAACAAGAGACAATGTACTTATCAATAAAATCATTTGACAATTGTCTACTTTTATATATATTATTTACTATAAATATTTTAGTAAATAATACAATTTTTTTAATTTAAAATCTTATCCGACAAAAATTTGTCTGCCTGGTTACCCTCGTTTTCTGAGACATATTTCCACCCCCATAATTAAAAAAACAAAATTGTTGTAGCAAATTTACAAGATCCCGGTTAATCGGCATTTTTTGGAGTTTGCCGAACGAAAAAGCGCCTGAATTGAGGAAAATTGCAGATACAAAATTTGCCGAACTTGTCAAGGACAAGCGCCTCACGAAGCATAAAATATGTGTTAATCATCAAATCAAAGAGGCGAGGGCGACTACTCTTTTTCGGTAAAAATAAATTTAGTCAAATTGCAAAACGATTCAATTTTTTAATCTTTAACTCTCTGTCTATTTTCGAAAACATTTTCTATTTTAATTTTCCATTGAGTAAAGCTGAAAAATTTCTTTTCTTAATACAATTCCTAAGAATAATGATTAAACTAAAACAAAAACATTTCTCCAAATAAATAAATGTCGATTAGTACAACAAAAAAATAAGCAAACTATAATTTTTTGTTTATAATCTGTTAATTAATTAAAAAACAAAAACTATAAAATTGTAATTAAATTATATCAATTATTTTATTGAATGATTTTTCAATTTTCCGATATGTTGACAAACATTTTTTTCAACTCCGATAAATTTTTGCTTACACAAAAGGTTTTTACTGTTGCATTGTTATTATTAAATTAATTTACTTAAGAAATAAATTTCTATTTCCGTTCAAGTTTCCGTTTTAATGATATTGCAAATTTGTGAATTAGGTTAGATTGATTTTGTAAGCAGTGATTTTACTGTTAATCCGACAAATTCATTTTCGTTTCGATTTCGATTTAAAATCCAGAAAATATAGTACTTAATTCAATAAAAAAATAAAAAAGAGCTACAGATATAGTAATAAAAACAACATAGCAACTCAACACTTTTTAAATAATTCAACAACCAAAATTTACCAACAAAAACTGCCACTTTTCCCAGACTGAACAAAAAAAAAGAAAAGAAAATAGAATTTAAACGAAAATACAATTGGAAACACGACCACATAAAAGTTTCTTTATCTAACTAATAGTTTTATTTCTATTTTTTGGTTCGGAAGATTGAAGTTCATAAATTTAATCTAAACAACAAAAAAACAAGAAAAAATCTGAGGAACAAAAAAAACCATAAGCTTTTCTCGTAAACCGTTTTTGAGTATAATAAGAGTAAAAAACAAGAAGTTAAATATTTTGGCGAAGATGAGGTGAAAAAGAGATGAGATGATTTAACTTTTATAGGATATTAGTACATAAACGAGTAACAAATTTTTAAATTTCATACAACATATTGGCAATAAAATAAAAAAAAAGTAACGAAGAGTACCACAAATCTGACAAACCACTAAATCTCCCGAAAATGGAACTATATAATAATAATGTGTTTCACTATTTGTCGCCGTTCGTATAGTAAAGGGTAGCGAAATGTATAGTAAGGGTTGCAAAATCCGAAATTGGATGTCCACGCCGTGCTGCCTGGGTAATGCTGACAGAATTAGATTGGTGTATCGGAGACAAGCAGGGTAAAAACTGCTTAGTCAATGACGCTACACCACGGTGAATTGGTGCCTTAAAACCAATGCGACCCATGCGTCTGTTCTCCATTATAGGGGTGGCTTGGAGCAGGTGTCTGTCTTGGATCAAGCGGCTTGCTATGTAAACGTATAAAAAAGTTGTTTCTGTTAACCTTAAGATGCAGAACGGACCCATTCACGACAATTTGGGTTGGGCCTAAGGTTAACACCCTAGCCCCGGAAAAAAAATTTTTTTGTTAGATTTGGAAATCAGGAAAAGAATAACAGAACCGAACAAAGCAACATAATTTTATCTGGACGTAAAAAAAGACCAGACTACCGAATCGGAATGTGGAAGTGCGCTGCTCTTATAATTGGAAGTGCTGATGCTCTTATAATTCTAAAAACAAAGGATGAGAGGTATAGGATGGATGTCATAGCTTTGCAAGATATTAGACAGCCAGTAATCGGAAAACAAGTTTGGATGGTCACTCTTTATAATGTTGTGGTCATCTTTCTCGAAGGGAATTCGGAACTGGTTTTCTTGTGAGTGCACGCATCAAGAAGCCGTGATGAAAATCATCCCGGTCAATGATAGCATCTGCTACCTACAGGTACGCGGTACATACAACAATATTTCTCTTCTCCCAGTGCATACACCTACTGAAGTTAAGACCTTCGACGAGAAGGATGCTTTCTACATAGCACTGGAAAAGGTTATGAAACAAACACCAACACTCGACTTTGTGTGGGGGACCCAACAGTCTGCATTTGGATTCGAATGATAATGGTGAGAGAATGACTGAGTTTGCATTATAAAATAATTTGAGAATTGTCAGTATATGTACTTTCTTTCTGCATCGATCGATTCATAAGCAAACTTGGATCTCACCGAATGGGAACACTCAAAATCAAATTGATCAAGTTCTAATAACAGCATGTTTCTTTTCTAGTGTTCAGATATGCGATCCTTTAGAGGTATATACATTGGCAGTGATCACTTCCTTGTATGTGCTCCAAATTCAATCAACGGAAACGTTTTAATATCTCATCACTAAAGAATGCTGAAACAGAAGTGAGATATCAAAACCATATTGACGAAACAGTTTAAGAAATCAGAAACTATTAATAGAGTCGTCGATAAGTCATGGTATTTGCTCAAGGAAGCGCTGCTGAGGGAATTGGACAACCACAAAACCACTCCCAGAACCCATGGATGGATCAAGCATGTCTTGACGTTATTCAATACAAAAGAGATTGCTGTCTGAAATATCTACGAGGACGCAACACCAGGTCGACGAAGGAGAACTATAAATTGGCAAGACAAGCCGTTACAAAGCTATGCAGACGAACGAAAAGAGAATGGTGGAAGAGAAAGTGCGAGGAGATTGAAAGCTTCAATAAGGATCATCAATCGCGTAACTTCTTCTTTCAACAGGTTAAAACCTTAACTATCGTTTTTTTTAAGAATCGGGCAGTCGCGGAAATTTTCAAAGTTTTTTTTACAAACTTGGTATCAATCGATCGGGCTTGCCCGTCTCCCGAAAACTTTATGAAATTGGGGTGGTAGGACCCACCCCCACCCCCTTACACCCTCTGTAAGTTTAAGCATATAAAAATCTATATAAAATAAATGGGAAGAGATAAAAAAAATAGCACCATTATCTTTTATTAAGACCGGCGCAACTTTTGAGTCCAAAAGTTGGTTTGCACCCCCACCCCCCAGCCAACCCCGTGGGTAGGGTTGATACATTAAATGAGTAAAATATGTCATGTGGGGTATCGTTAGAATCAGAATTTCATAACAAATATAATCCCTCATATTACCTTATGATCGCTGACATAACCATTTTTTACTCCCAAGGGGAGTAAATATAAAAATATTATAAAAATATTTTTTTTGCATGTCATGTTTGGTATCGATTTCAACATAATTGGGGATGCTGAGTTCAATGATGATAATATAAAAATGAGGGCCGGACTCGGGGTAGTCCAAAAAGGGTGGAGGTTGGGGGGGTCGGTCATAAAAAATATCGAAATTATTGACATCATTATCGATTTTTACATAATCGAGGAGGCTGAGTTCAATGGTGATGGTAAAAATGTTGACCGGACTCATGGTAGCTCAATAAGGGGTTAGGGTTGGGGGTCTGGTCATGAATGGTATCAAAATTATCGTCATTATTATTGATTTCAACAAACTTGAGGACGCTGAATCCAACAGTGATATTTAAATTCGGATAAAAAATATAAGGGTGTCACTAATGGGTGGGAGTTTGGGCTGAAAGCCGAAAATATATTATGGGTACCGATTTTGGATAAATCGAGGGTACTGAATGCAATGGTGATGCTGAAATTAGTATTTGGGGTCCAGGCAAGAAACTAGAGGATAAGAGTTTGGGTCTAAAATTAGGGAAATGTTCTACTATACATAATAAATATTGGTTTTTCTATGACTCGAGGATACTGAATCCAATGGTGGTCTTGAAATATGCAATCAAGCAACCATAGGAGCAAAATCAGAAGCTGGAGGATGGGTGAAGAATAAAAAAATGTTCAAATATACATTATACACCAAGGTTAGAGTTACTTAGCAAAGAAGCACCTTAATAGTGGGTTATTCTTAAATGTTAGTTGAATTATATCTTCAAATTGATGTATCGTCGAAACATGGCAGAAAAATATTTTAAAATTATAAAATAAGAAAAATAATAAACTAAAATAGCAATTTCTTTATATTTCTTATATTTTTATTATTGAAATATACAAACAAATGCCACAAAAATAAGACTGTATCAATTTGGGTGCTCATCATTTTCTTGTATAAATAATTGAAGGAAACGAAATTGAACGAAAATAATTCTACTTAAAAATTCTTATTTTTAGGTGATTCCATGTTTTCTTACAACGAATATCTTAAATCCAACCAAATAAAAGAAATAGTGCAGCGGTTGAAAAAATCGAGAGAATCACCATCCACAAACTTGGAAATAGAGGATGAATTATTTGATGAAGTAGACGATTGTACAGCGATCGAAAACACACTACAAGAAATTCAGGAAGTACTAGTAAATAATGGTTCATCTAAACTACCAATAATTTTGGAAGATGAAATTCCAGCTCAAATTCCAGCAACTAGTAACATAATATCACAAAATTCAAAAAACGTTTGTTTACAAAAAAAAAGTCCTAGGAACTCTTTGAAGTGTTCAATTGAACTTGAAAATGTATCAATAAATCTCTTGAAAGAATTGAGAGTACAAAACGAAACACAAAATAATCGAAAAAAAATATTGGAAGAACTAGATTTACTCTCTATCGATTCTCTAAATTTTCAGAAGCAAGAAAATACATCATTTTAAACTGAAACTTACGAAATTTTATCGAATAAGTCAGAAATGGAAGTCGAGGAAAATGTAGCAGAAAACAATTCTTCAATGAAATCTTGGAAATGTTCAATTAAGCTTGAAAAAGTAATAATAACGCAACTCACTAAATTCAAAGAAGAAAAACAAGTAAAATATGAAATGGATTCTACAAACTTTTGCAAGCGTGTTGAAAACATGAAAATACTAAATGTCGTAGAAGATCAGGAGATGCAAAATGTAATGCTAAATGAGAATAAATCAAGCCTCCAGAAACGACAAAGAGATGCAGTAGA
The DNA here is from genome assembly GCA_963693315.1 of Diogma glabrata. NCBI lineage: Eukaryota > Metazoa > Arthropoda > Insecta > Diptera > Cylindrotomidae > Diogma > Diogma glabrata. The sequence continues at coordinate 192,192,965 of OY856188.1, read as the reverse complement.
AATAAAAGAACAACAAAATTAACTCATTGAACTGAAAGAATCGATAACAAATCGACAACGAAAGTAAACGTAGAACTCGATCTCGAACCAAAAAAGAAATACTCCTTGATTAGTTTTTAAATAGAATGGCATTATCATTGAAATTTAAAATCAATCAACAAGCAATTACCGAAATAAATAGCAAAACATTTTCGTTCAATTTGTAATACATAGCGTTTTTCATAGTACACATTTTTTATTACGTGGTTCTGCATTTCAACATCGCCATTGGATTCAGCATTCTCGATTCATGGAAAAACCAATATTTATTATGTATATTTGAACACTGCCTTAATTTTAGACCCAAACCCTCATCCTCTTGTTTCTTCCCTAGAGCCCAAATACTAATTTCAGCATCACCATTGATTTATCCAAAATCAATACTCATAATATATGTGAACATTTTCGGCTTTCAGACCCCCACTCTCACCCTTTAGTGACACCCTTTTATTTTTGATCCCAATTTAAACATCACTGTTGGATTCAGCGTCCTCAAGTATGTTGAAATCAACACTAATGACGACAATTTTGATACTATTCATGACCAGACCCCCAACTCTCACTCTTATTGAACTACCGTGAATCCGGTCACCATTTTTATCATCACCATTGAACTCAGCATCTTTGATTATGTTAAAATCGAAATAATGACGATAATTTTCATATTATTCATGACCAGACCCACAACCATCACCCTTTATTGAACTACCCTGAGTTCGGTCAACATTTTTACTATCATCATACAACTCAGCATCCTCGATTATGTAAAAATCGATAATAATGACAATAATTTCGATAGTCTGTCTAACCGACCCCCCAACCCCCACCTATTATTGGACTACCCTGAGTCCGGCCCCAATTTTTATTATAATAATTGAACGCAGCATCCTCAATTATGTTAAAATTGATAATGATGACGATAATTTCGATATTTTTTATAACCGACCCCCAACCCCCACCGCTTATTGAAGTACCCTGAGTCCGGTCAACATTTTTACCATCACCATTGAACCCAGCATCCTCGATTATGTAAAAATCGATAATAATGACAATAATTTCGATACTTTGTATAACCGACCCCCCGGAACCCCCACCTATTATTGGACTACCCTGAGCCCGACCCCAATTTTTATTATGACGATAATTTCGATATTTTTTATAACCGACCCCCTAACCTCCACCCCGAGTCAGGCCCCCATTTTTATCATCATCATTGAACTCAGCATCCCCGATTATATTGAAATCGACACCAAACATGACATGTAAAAAATATTTTTTTCTACGATAAGGGTACCCCGAGCAGGGAGTCACCGAGCAGGGAGTAATATAAAGGATTGTATTTGTTATGAAATTCTGATTCTAACGATACCCCAAATGACATATTTTACTTATTTAATGTGTCAACCCCACCCACGGGGTTGGTTGGGGGTGGGGGTGCAAACCAACTTTTGGACTCAAAAGTTGCGCCGGTTTGAATAAAAGATAATGCTGCAATTAAATTTTATTTATCTCTTCCCATTTATTTTATATAGATTTTTATATGCTAGAACTTAAAGAGGGTGTAAAGGGGTGGGGGTGGGTTGGGTTCTACCATACCAATCTCATAAAGTTTTCGGGAGACGGCCAAGCCCGATCGATTGATACCAAAATCACAAAATCGAGTAAAAATAATTTCCAAAAACCATGTTTTCTGCCCGATTCCTAAAAAAACGATAGTTAAAGAAGGAACCTCAAACTAGATCGACAGCTATTCTAAACGAAGAATGGGAGCTCCAACTAGACCTTAAAAATATTTTAAATACTTGGGCTGCTTATTTTGGGAATCAGCTTAAGTGACCAGCAATAAGTCGGACGACGAGCAAAGCTTATTCGTGCATCAAAGGTACATGTATACAAACCCACCAAACAGGAATTCGTAGCGGCGCTGTCAAATTTAAAATGCAATAAAGCACGAGGTATCGACGATATAACATCCGAAACGATTGTACATAGTGGTGAAACGCTATCCTTAAGATTGTTTGAACTTCTTTAAAAGATCTGGGAGACTGAAACCATGCCACAGGACTGGAACTCAGTTATGCTGATAACAATCCATAAAAAACGGAATCGCTTACAATGTGCAAACTACAAGGGAGTTGCTCTACTCTGCACAGCATAGAAGATCTTTTCATACATTTTGCTAGCCAAAATCAATCCTTTTGCTGAACAATTATTTGGAGAATATTAGTGTGGCTTCCGGCAAGGCCGAGGTACCACCGATGCACCCTTCTCGATAATCAACTCTTCATTGATTTCAGGCAGGCCTATGACTCTCTCAAACGAGAGACTCTATGGTCTGCTCTGGTTTCAAAGATTTGACGTGCGGCGCAGAACGAATTGAGGGAGTTGAATCTTTTAAATATTTGGGATCAACGCTTGAATCAAACAACGGCATACTTACAGATATAAAAGCTCGAATCGCTGCAGGTAATCAAACTTTCTACTCAATTAAACCTCTCCTTGGATGACCGTATGTATCAACTAACACCAAACTCAAGTTATACAAGACGTTGTTTAGACCGGTTGTGATGTATGGGTCACAAACATGGACCTTTACACAAAACGACGAATCACATTTATCTGTATTTGAGCGTAAGATACTATGCTACATTTTTGGTCTACTTAAGACAGACGATGGAGCATACAGATAGAGATATAACTTTGAGATCAGAGACCTTCTTGAGGGTCCAGATATAATAAGTTGAATCTGTTACAACAGGATTGCTTATTTTTGGGCATGTTCTACGAGCCGATTCACAGTCTGGAATGATTAAAAAAATGTACGTTAGTACTCCAGGGAGTGGGCGATCGCGAGGTAGGCCACGAATGCAATGGGAGACGAACGTAATAAACGACGTTAAAAAGATCGGCTAGCATGGTAATTATGTCGCTGTTGCGAATGACCGTGGTGAATATTCGAAGCTGATTAGCTTGGAAACGATCCTATATGGAGCATGAACGACACAAAAAAAAAACAAAAACAAATTAGTTATACATAAATAAAAACAGCAAATAATACTCTTTAGGTTAATATAAAATTAACCAAAAAAACGCAATAAATACATTCAATAACCTAAATGTATGACAAAATATCGGAAGGTTAATGTTAAGATTTACTGTAAAATAAATCACTTTATGATTCATTTATTTTTTAGGGGGAGGAGATGTTGTACATGTTAAGTACAAATAAATATACATGTACATTTAATAATAAATAAATATTAACACATACACGTAAATGTAAAACAAATAAATAAGAACACAAAAACGAATTTATAGTTGAACAAGGAAGTTGTATCCATCCAAAGTTGTTCATTTGAATTTTGCTATAACTTACAATAAAGAAAAGTTTTGTAATAAAGTAATGAATTATTTGAATAATTGAATAAAATTTTAATTTCTATCAGTATGACAGCTTGAGTTTGCTAATTGGTTTGAATGTTTAGCATGCTTAATATGAAATATTGACTATTTAGAATTTTGAATATTCGAAGATGTCATGTCAACAAAAGTTCAAATTACATATTATAAAACAAATTTTTATTTTCTGTAAATTTTGTAACGTTTACAACATATAACATAGGCTGTGGCCCATTTCTCGATGAAATTGAAATTGAAATTGAATCTGCAAATCGACTAAACAATTTCAATTTACTCTGCTATCCTACTTGAGTAAATTTTGACAGATTGTGTTGAAATTCAAATAATATTTGTTTTCCAATAATTATATTTTCGAAATTTAATTTTTGCGGAAGGAAATAAAGCAAAACAAAAAATTATATTTCAGCGCGAAACGTCGAAATTTCAATTTCATCGGCATTTTTGAGAAATGGGCCACGGCCATTTAGTCCTCCTAGAAGTTGTCTGATTTTAAAATTATTTCGGGTCTTATATCGTCATTTTTACTGGTCCAAATGCATACATGTTAAAGACAATTTTAAACTTAAAAAGAGAAACATTTTACTTATGATTTTGAAATATTTTATGCAGTGTAACAGATATTCGGGCAAAATAAATATTTTTACGTTTTATACAAAACTATATGTATTAACAAACCTTTGCAATAAACCTAACAAAACAATAACCGGATGGATGTCAATTTTTAGTTCGTTTTGTATTAATAAAATTAAAATTTAAAGGTTTCAAATAACTTAGAAAAAATTCTTTAACCCTTTCACATTCCATTTTTATATAAATTCAATATTTTTCTATAACAGGATGAAGTCACACCTTAATTTAGTTATTATATTTTCTTCGTCTATAGTTTTTTCAGAATTTAATTTACTTTGATTTTATTCATCGATTATTAGTTTCAATAAAAAATAAGTAATTAAAATTAATATTTTTGTAGATAGACGTTAAAATGTTTCCGGTGATTTGATAGGTTATGGTGATTTGATTCATAATATTCTGTTTAACCATTTCCATGAAATTTGTTACCCATTAACGTTTATACAAAGATAATACAAAAGGAATAAGTTAAAAATATATAATGAATAACTGAAATGGTGAAATCACTTATAAGATATCATCTTCAACGTAAAAACTCAAAATAATCCAAAACAATAAAATTCACCTTAAAACTTTGGATTTTCTTCAAAATGCACAAAACCAAGAACGAAAGCAGAAAAATGAATTAATCTTAATTTAATTTCAATTTTCTTTTTCTTCTATGTTATTTTAACATTTATTTTGTAACCAAAGTTTTTGTGAAACTTCATTTTTTCTATTCGGTTTTTCTATTAGCTAAACAACAGCTTTTTCTAAGAATAAAGAAACCAAAACAACAAGAATAAAAAAAATGTATGTATGTATATACTATATAGAAACTAAGCTAAAAAGTAGATGGAATAAAAATTAAATAAGAAAAGCAAATTGTTTGCAAAAAAAAAACAGCAACAAGTTGCCAATTTTCTTGCTTTTTTCTTGAATTTGTTATATTTTTTTGTTTCATGTGATAAAGTCTCGACTATAGAATAAATGTTCTCGACAAGTTGAAGAAAAATAAAGGAAGCAAAATATAAGGACATACAGACGTTTATCTATTTGGTTTTTGCTGTTGTAGCTTTCGTTCTAGACAACGCATTTTCTTATATATAAACATACATATACTCGTTTCTTGTTTTTCCCCTTGCTCACTAGAAATAACGTTATCATTTGTTGGTACTTATCTCACTGCGTTAATGTTTTAGAAATTTGATGGAATGTTTAGATTAGCGTTTCTCAACCGTTGGTCCACAGACCATTAGTGGTGCGCAGAAAAATTTTAATGGTTCGCGAAATTCTTTATATTTACAACCAGTTACAATTTTATTTTATTTGAGCGCTTTTTCAATCCCCATATGTGAATACTATTTCACAAATAATAGTACATTGTATAACAAGGTAGAGAAGTAAGCTATTATTGACCGAGAACTTTTAGATCCTGAGGCGCGTAGCGCCGAGGGATATAATGTTCGAGGTCTATATTAATCTTCTCAACCGAGGTATATATAGAATTTTTTCAACTACTAACACTAATTATCATATTTGCTTTGATTAGATTTTGATATTAGTCATTTTCCATTTCATTTTTTAAATATCTTCAAATATCAAGTAGCCTGGAAGTTTAGTTTCATACAAATAAAACGAAACAAAGGAATGCAATTATTATTTGTTTGTGTTTTTCTGTTCATTTCAATTAAAAATAAAAGAAAATTTGTCATTTTTAACACTAGGTAATTTTTTGTTATTATTATTGGCCTAGCTTGATAAAAATTACTTCTCATTGGGGCATTCGAGTAAATAATGACGATTACTCAAGTTAGTAGTTAAAAAAAATTTTTTTCTGCGTTAGCATATAAAAATTCTATTTTCATGCAGGCTGAATCCGTTGTGAAAATGTTTGTGCATGAACAAATAGAATATGAATTTTGAATGTAATGTTATCGATTTATAATTTAATAATTTATTATAAATATCGTTTATATATATTTAATATCGTAGAAAAAATTTCATTTCATCCGCCAGATGAAAACAGCAATGAAAAAACAGCAATGTACTATATACATACATACATACATTATATTTTTGATGTCGTTCTTACTCATAAGAGCAAAGCTTTAATTTTTTGTATTTCACCCTTTTCTAGTCGATTTTATTCAATGTTCCGATTTTTATTTTATTTTGCCCTTAAAAAGTTTTTGTCTCCCAACATAAAATACATATAAATTAAAATCTGCACTCAAAGAGCTAAATTTTATTTTCCTATTTTTTGTCCTCGTTTACCGTTATATGTACGTAATACATATTTTTGTTTGTTTTGTTTTATTCTGGTTAGTTTTCGTCGTATTTCGTTGTTTGATAAGAAAAGAAAGATTTAAGAAATTAATAAGATTGAGGCGTAATTTTAGATAATGATCTCCTAATTTTAGATAATGAATAATGAATAATTTTTAATTTGTCATGCATGAATTAAATTATGAAGTAAATAAAATTATTTATTATTATTTATTTAAAATGATTTATTGAATGAATTCAGTTAAAATTAAAATAAATATATAAATAAATAAATATGAATTAATTAATTTTTTTTCGATTATTATTTTTATTAATTAATTAATTTTAAATAAATTTTATTTTTACCTATTCCGACTGATAAGGGCAAATGCACGTTTTTCTTTTTTTTATTAAAACAGTAAAAAAACATAACGTTCGATTTGTTTGAAGTAACTGTATCTAAAAAAGTGGATCGAAATGTTGCTGTTTTTTTTCGTAAACTAAGCTATTTTATATTTATATTAACCTCACTTATTTTCATACAAATTTTAACCAAACTAAACCAAAAGAAAAAAAAAATTGCTTATTAAAAAAAATTGCTCTCAAAGAATTTTATATTTATTTTTTTCAAATAACTATCTACCAACAAAATCTTTTCTCGTCAATTTTTATTTTGTCTATAAAGAGCTTTTTTGTAAATCTTTTACTTTTATCCTAATGCAAGACCGAAAAACAAGAAATAAAAATAAAGCCCGCATGGTTTTATTTTTAAAATAAGTGCGAGCGCCTTTGAAAAATCTGATCACTGATTTTATTATTTTGGTTCATTCCGTATGCAGGAAAAGAATATTAGTACTTTTTGATATATGATTTTTTTGTAGTTACACTAACACCAACAATAATTCACTTTAAAAAATAAAAAAGAATAAACAAAACTAATATAGTTAATTCAGTAAATTATTTGTGGTATAACATCACTACGATGGAAAATCTCCCATCAAGAATAATATAAGAACTGAATCTAAAAAATTATGGTGCAAATTATGAAACTTTTTGCAATCCATACAATTTTCAACCGATCTAGTTTCGAACCAATAAGAAAATTTTAATTTTAAAAAAGTTTATCATTCTCATCAGGGCTAGCCGACTAGATAAACTACCAAAAAATGTCAACGCTAAATATAAACCAAAAATTTGTTACAACTCTAGCGAAGTATAAAAAACAAAAAATTTACATAAACATATATTTAATAGATTCAGGTTCAGTCAATTAGTTTCTCTAGTGATCACTGTTTTATTATACTCTAGACATACTAGCATTGAATAACAAACTCGTATCGGCGAGAAGAAGATGACTAGTCTTCACTTGTGTCTATTGACACGAGATTCTTCGTATTTTACATTTTCAACTATTTGAAAATGTGCAACCTTATTCGTATTTATGTAATTTTTCACAAAAGTATTTCGATTAAAATAAAACTGATAATAATAAAACTGGAAAAACTACCCTAACAAATATTTTATCAGGTGCGCTTTGGTTTTGTTTTAATGCTTAATTGTTTTTGGTTTTCTTTAAATTTTAAATGAAATGGTTATTGTTTGACAATTAATTCTTTGTTGCAAACATGGGAACCCATTGTTTTGTATTTATTTTCAATACATTAATTGAATTTCTAAGAGAACTTCGGCAGTTCTTTGAAGTCTTTGGCCCCTCGATTTGAGATTTTTTTTTTTTAGTTGATGCTAAACCAAGACGAAAATGTTAAGGGCACTTATCAAAATTGTGCCCGGTTCTCGAGATATGGCCTTTTGAAAAAAAAAATTTCCATATAAAAATCACTTTTTTGTAAACTGTAGTGTCGGTCAATATCGATGATTTTTATAATAATTTAAATAAAATTAACACTTTTTTTCATAAAAATTGAATAAGATACATACCTGATATATATAAAAATAATTGCACTAATTTAAAAAATACTTAACACATAATAATTTAATTATGAAATATGGTAAAAAAAAACCATATTTTCGAAAAAGTAAACAATGATTTTGACATTTCTTAATAAACAAAGTTGAAGTTTCGAACATATGATTCTAAAATATGATTAAGTGCTGCCATTCTAAAATTTTTGAATGTACTAAAACTAAAATGAAAATCAAAACCATAATTTATTTTAGTACATATTGAAGGTTTTGTCTAACGGCTATTTTTATTTTATCTACTTAAATTTTTAATAAACGATTTTAAATGCACAAAAAATTTTTAAATATATAAATTAAAAATAAATAATCAATAAAGCAAGTAACTCAATTGATTTTTAATGCAATGATTATTATAAAATAACAAATTTTAGATTGAATGACATACGGCAATTTCATTTTAGCTATCAAACTAGGTTAAGGAAAGACTCAGATTTAAAAGTTGGTTCATTATATTTATTTAAATGAAATAAAACTAATGAAATTTAAATTTGTACAATCTGCATTGGATTTTATCTAATTCAGGTAAATTATAGATTATATCATATTATACATATATTGTGTTAAAAAATTTAAATTTTATAGTGCTAGGCACCATGGTGTAGTTTTTTGTTTTAATATAATATTATTTTTATAACAGTGAAGTCTCTCTGAAAGAATGGAATTTGATTTTTTTGTCCTGCACATGTTTACCACAACAGCAATTATATAAATTTATATATAATTATAAATATTTTAATTATTTTATATTTTTCGTTTTTATATTACTAAAAATAAATAATATTAAAATCAATAAAAAAAATTAATTTATTTATATAAACTTCAAATATTTTATAAATATTTGTTGTAATTAATTATTTTTTTAACGACTGTCATAGAAAATAATGTTTTCTATCTATCAGGTTAAAAGAGAAAGTTGGCTTTTGCTGTTTAGCGAGCATTTTTAAATTTTTTCTGCTCTTAAGCGGAAAGTAAAAACACAAGTAAAACAAAAGACATAATGAACAAAGAAATAATATTAAAATTTTTTAATTTCTTCTCTCCAAAACACTTTTGATTTTTTGGCTCTATAACCCGAGGACTTCTTTTTTTAAAAAGGCATAAATCTTTTATATTTGCTAATATCCAAATTTTCTTAAACGATGAATGTTGATTTTAACATTGAATAATTTGACCACATTTTTGAAGACTTTTTTGTCTGCGATAGTTCACCAAAATATGCCAAAAACACATCTTCAGAATTTACATTTTACTGTTTTTTTGTTCTTACACCAATTGATAAATATAAATAATATGTAAGCTTTTTCATACCGGACTTTAGATTTTTCAGGCAACAGATCTAAAGTTAAATTGTTGGCTGCTTCTTTTATATGAAGTGAAGTGCTAATTATATCACTTTCATCACTACTGCTCATTTTAAATTATTTTTATTTAAAAATAGATATAAACTCTGTATAAATTTTAAATTTAAAATTTTAACTTGACGTCCGATACGTTTTTTAAACAACAAATAAATGCCTCCTTGGCCACTTTAATCGTATTTGTCGGCAGTCGTTAAAAAAATAGTATGTATGCTTTGGGCAGAAAGTAACATTGCTGCTCTGGCATGATTTCTGGTTTCGGCTGCGCCTCAACTAGCAATTTTCATGCACGAGCAGCAATGAATTACTTTTTGCTCTTAATATACAATGTACTATTATCCTCTGTTCATTTTAGTTTTTGTGTTTGCCGCTTAATAGTTATAAATTATTATTAGTTCTGTGTTCTGTCACTTCTCTTTGTGGCAGTGCAATTTTTGTCTACCATAATATTAATGTCATAGATATTTTAGATAACCTTATTTCTTTTTGTCAAAAATGTTTTCTTAAATAAGAGTCTGTTAGAATTAAAACTAATAGTTGAGTAAAAATAAATATTAAATTTTTTAAGAATAAAAGGCAATGTTAAGTGATAGAATATTTACATAAAGATATGATTATATTTTTGGATATATATATTTTTGTAAAACTTATCTGAAATATGCCAAATGGCCTGTAATATAACCTATTGTATCATTATGTTACAGGCGCCTTTAAATCTTATGTATAACTAAAGAAGAATTAAAATAAATTAATACAAGAAGTATTCAATTATTAAAAGAAATATTTATTTGTCCTATATATATGCCTGAAAAGAAAGAAAGCATAAAAAATAACAATATTTATTCAATTAAGTAGCACTTTTAACTCAAAATCATTAAAAAAATTGATGTAAATCAAAAATTACGTTATTAAATTAAATTCAGTTGCTATCATCAACTTTTCAGATGATAGTATTTATTATTTTTGACTGTAGATGGCGAAAAGATCAAAAACTGCAAGAAAATACAAATAACTTTACGAAGTAATAATAATTTTTAAACAACAATTTCTAAAAAGACAGTAGTTATTTAGTATTAATATATTTATTATATTATATAATCGATTATATCTAAATTAGTGGTTTATAAATTGTAAATAAATTATATACTGTAAAAACAAATGAAACGTCAAAATGGCGACAACACATTATAGAGCAATTGCTGTAGCATGTACAAGAAGAAAATGCGCTAAGATTTGAAAAAAAAAATGTGAATCTAAAATACGTAAAGAAAATACGTAAACGTAAAATTTTGACATTCAAATCTTGAGTATATGTATTTAATCATTTTATACCTAATATTGTTATGATTTTAATATGAAAATCAAGTAATGTGATAATCGGTTTTACACCGGTTGAATTTGCAGATGAAATCATCTGGGGTGCGTTTCGAAATTAACTATGGTTAACCGCGGTTAACTCTACTCTACCAAATGTCGTTCCATAATTAACCGCAAAATAACAAATTTACTGGATGACAGATGCACTATCGTTCCAAAACTATAAAAATTAGTTGTCATAGTAAATTGTGACGTCACTACTTTAACTTTGTTACTCAAGTCTAGAGTAGAGTTTGTTGAGGTTCTAATGTCAAAACATATAAATATTTAAAACGACATGTCAACCGATTTATAAAACACAATATAATTTTTTATAATAAAAGAAAATTCTAATTGTTGTGGAAAAAAAAGTTAGAAATTATATTGTTTTGTGAATATATCGTACATTTAATTATTATTTACTAAGTATTTAATAATTTTTGGTGAAATGTGTTATTTTTATTTGATACTTAAGACTGAAAAATAAATTATAGAAATAAAAACATACACTACATTTTTAGTTTTATTTATCGTAATTAGAATATTAGTTTTTATTAATTTTGAATTTTTAGCGGTCTTTTACAATTTAACTTTGACAGCTTTACTATAATAATTTGAATTTCATATTTGACGTCACTATTTTGACTATGACATTAGTGACATTGTTACCTTATGGTTAACCGTGGTTAATTTCGAAACGCACCCCTGACAATTTTCTAGCAGTTAATTAGTAAACCAAATAATTTTTCAAAAAGTCAGTTGCTATCGGCTAACTTTTCTTGCTGTTTTTATATCTATCTCGCGCATGCTATCCCTCTTTTTCTCATACAAAATATTTTTCATCAACTTTTCAGATTATGAACTGCAAAATTGATTATGAGAGCTGAATTCAATTTGTGTGTAATAGCACCATTATATTCACTCTAAAAAATTAATTTGTTTTCTATTTACCTGTACAGCACAAAAAGTAAATTTTTCTATTAATACCAAAAACAAAACAAACATCAAAGTTTGAATAAGAAATTTATTAGTCGTTGAAAAAAAAATTAAAATGATTCCTGGGATTGAATTGAGTAATGTCGAATTCTTTTCACCCAAATCCATAAAAAAAATGATGTAATTCAAAAAATATGTTCAATTGACGCAAAAAATCAATTTTTTTTCCGATTTACATAAAAAAAAAAGTTCATTTTTTCGTAAATTTTTTTGACATTACTAAAGAAAATTTAAAAAATTAACGTTTTGTTAACGACAATTTTTATATAACTATGAATTGTTCAATTTTGAAAGATTAAGTATTGTGTTTTATACGATATATTTACAATAATGTTACTAAAATGTAATAAAATAAAATCTAATAAAGACACATACAAGGAATGCATATATTCTACAGCAGTTGTGAATAAAAGAAATATAATTTAGGTCCACAGTGAACAAAAAATTGATAATTATCAAACAAAACATTTATTTAAAATATTATATGACTAAAAACTATAAAATAATTTCACATGTACATATTTCGAGCCGAATATTTATTAATTATAACTAACTATGTATAGACGAGCTTAAGTAAAATTGCCCTTCATTATTTGTTATTTATGGCAACCCTATTTTTGTAGAAATATGTACCGTTAAAAACGATACATATATAAATTTTATTTCAGAATAAAATTAAAATATCGGAAGATTGGAATTCAAGTTGTAATAAAATATCGGAAGGAGATTGGAATTCAAGTTGTAATCCCAATTACACATGGTTTATTCCATTATAGTAGTATGTTACTATTTCTATTGAATTTTATTTCTTAGTAATAATAAATTATTCCATTTATTAGTGATAGGCGTTCGTCGTGGAAGGTATGCAAAATCAAAACAGAAATATGACAAACAATTTTTATATATACAAAAAATGCAATCTGCTTATAATGAGATTTCACGGTATATTATTTCATAAGATATTTATTTTTGATCGAGTTTGTAAAAAATATTTTTTTTATTTACAGATATTTTGCAATTACAACAATGATGGCCACCACTACATACCCGAGAAGAATTGAATTTTTTTTTTTTTAAATAAAATGTACCAATTAACAGCACATACGGTTAAATGAGCTATTGTCACAAGAAATTATGTTATGTGAATTTGTCCTAAACATATTTGATTAAACATTTAAATTTCTAGTAATTACGTTTTTTAATAAAATGTGTTGTGTAATGCACAGACGAAGTTGTATCGGTTTCTCATCTACCGTATATAAATGATCTGAAAAATAAATCCGTCTCAAAAGAACGTTCGCATGATTTGTACACGAAATATTTCAACATTACTTATAAGCTCGTTTTGTAAAATATGCTAAATTGTATCTAATATCAACAAGTGGATAGGCCGATCGCTAAGATAGTTTTAAACACAAAATCGGCGTAACTTTGTACTGAATAAATCATCACTGAGAAGCCTAGTTATATTGAGCAACACATTGATTGATCTCGACTCAACATATTCTTTTACCATTTTAGGGCGGATCACTTTCGGAGAATTAAGAAAACAAACAAGAGTAGTTTTTTTATTTCACCACAATTGAAAATTGCGTGTGTGAGTTATATGCTTAAAAAAAGGTTTGTAAAAAAAAGATATGCTTAAAGAAATATTTGTAACAGTTTTACATCCTAGCTTTCGGTTTGTCAATTCCGGAAAAAAAACTACAATAAAAGTTATGTCTGTTTGGATACTACAGCTAATGAACTGATTTTGATGAAACTTTGGCAAAATATGGAGAATTATTTGAGAAGGAACTGATAAACCTTTGATCGGTAATGGACAAAGAGATGGGAGCATGTGGCGATCGGAGAACCTGGTTTTATAATTAGATCTACGTAAAATCTATCACAATAGTTAGCCATTAATTGAAGCATTTGAGATATTATAAGCTCATTAAATATCCAGAACATTTTGTTTCCAGAGCTTTGGTTAAATCAGCCTATTCATTACCGTCGCCAATATTTTTATATAGAAAAAGAGGAAGAATGTTTTGAAGATAGGTTTAAGGAACAAATAGGAATATCCCTTGGGAATATCCCTTGAACAAAAAAAAATCTAAATTTAAAATCAATTTTTGCTAATCATTTAATTTTCGATAATAACCATCAGTTTTGAACATAATTTTTTTGTATTTGTGTAAAAATGTATTTTGGATCTGGATGGATTCACTTGAAGAGTTTGTAATTTACATCGCAATATACTCTTCGCTTATACTGTACACGACTCCCTCGTTATACTGTAAAAAAACGAATATTTATGTTACAAAATGACAATTTGAAAATATTGTATATTACCGTTTTCCAGAAAATGTTGTCTTCAAGTGCCATATAAACAGCTGCCAAATCTCTGTATTCCCACTAACAACTGTTAATGTGTTAAACCATCTTCTGAATATTTTTGAAAATATTGTAATTTTGAGCTGCTGTTGAAATCATTACGCTCATTGAAAATAATGCTATAGGCTAAAAATAATATTGAATAAAATATTAATTAATTAAAATAAGATAATTTGTATGTTATAATTGTAAATAAATAACTTGAATCTATGTTTACTGATCGTAAGCTGACAAGTTTAGCGTTACCCGGAATGCACCTATGGGAGGTAAAGCCAGCAAGAGCATTCCGTGTCCCTCCGTCTGTTTGTCATAAGAATTCTCTTTTCCAAAGTGCTGCATTTATAACTGAAGTGCTTTAGTGTACAATTATCCCAACTTTAAAATTATGTTTAATCTGAAAATTCTCCATCTGAAGAATCTTCAATCTCAATTTTCGCCTGAGCCTGTACTACCTTGAAACATGGTCGTTTCAATGGAACAAGATCTGTTATTTTTTCAGATTCTACCGTCGGTTCTTCAAAACATATTAATTTCAATGGTTTTGCCCGTTTCCCATTGATAAAAGCGGGATAAACTTGTTTTATGTGCTCGATAAATTGCATAATTTGCGAACCTGTGTGTTTTTTATACAATTTTTCTAAATAAACTTGCCGATATAAAAACAAGTTTATATAATCGTGAACCGCCTCTGGAGTTTTACGATTTCTCATTTGGTTTTTCAATAACCGATTCTGGTTTTCCAGATGGTTAATTGTGTTTGTTTTGTCTTTTTTATCCACAAATTGACCATCTTTGTGGATTGTAGCTTTATGGATTGTATAATCCGAAAATAGTTTATTAACTCCAAAATATTGTGCAGCACCATCTGTGCGTATATCGCTGGTTCGTTTATCTATAAAACGAGAGAGGTATGGCCAAATGTCATGTTTACTTTTACTGGGTACATGAAAAAAAAGCCCTTTTTTATCTTGTACACAATAAATACCCAAGATAGTCCATGTCATTGCCCTCGATTTTCTACCTCTATGATATTTATGCTTGGTTAAAAACGTTTCATCGATTTGAACGAGTTTTCCTGGGCCACCAAGCACACAAATCTCATTAGACCTGACAACATTGACTACTTTACGAAGGTTACTAAAATAGTCTACTACCGTTGAGGAACTGATTTCTAGTACCTGCTCGTCTTTAGAGTTTTTAGAGTTGCGCCATTCCTGTAGGTCATTTTTAGTTTTCGAGTAGCTACATTTTGTCGTCACAAAATATATGATCAAAGCTACAACGTCCCGAATTGGGAGTTTACTATTTTTCCCGTCAATAAATGTGCCTTCAGCAGGGTTTATGGATTCCCGGCAGATTTTTGCTCCTTTAACTTTACGCTTATTTGTGGAACAGCGCCATTGCCAGCCTAATCTGGTTTCTTTTGCGATCTCCACTTTCATCAGCTTTTTGCATTCGCAGCACTTTGGGGGTGGGCTATACTTACTTGGAACTATTTCCACCTCCTCCAAAAATTGGATCGCCTTTTCATTTGTTTCAACTAAATAATGAAACGAATGAATAAGCGAAAACCCTTCCAATAATGGGTGGATGTTTGGAAATAGTTTTTGTTCCTTTTTTTCCTGTTTTGGCATTTTTGCAAACCACTTCACTTAAATAACCACTTAATTTTAATTTTTTTGAAAACACTTTTTTAAACTGCGTTAAGACTTAAAATCAAAACACAACTGAAAAGTATTGCGAACGTATATTGTGAACATATTATACTTTTTAACGGTTCATATTTCTAACGAAATAGGGTTGTCATATATGATGAAAAAACATCCAAAAATTTGATAATTTAAAAATTTATACCTATTTCAAAATAGTGCGAGTAATAATTATAATCAAATTTTATTTAAAATAATTAATTTATCAATACGCAATAAATATATTTAAATTCAGTTATTTTCAGTATGCATGTAAGGGCAATTTTACTTAAGCCCGTACACATTTGAAAATAATTCTTCGGTTCGAATCAACAAATTGTGGTATGCATATGGATCATTCTTTTACAAACCGAACACCTTTCTGACCGCCGTGAAAAACAAATTGTGAGAAATTTGTAGAAAACAAAACAAAACTAAATGTCAATAATCCAGCTCAAGAGCAATTTCATGAAGATTCAACAACGTTTTGACTTGACCCCTTTTAATTTTGATTATTTTTTGTTTATAGATAGTCTTTGATAAATAAAAAATACAAGTTCTCTTAGAATTTTTTTTTTCGACCAGGGGTCTTCACAGGGTGCCCCTCAATTTTTTGTTATTTTGTGATGTGAGTGCATTTTGACGAGCGATTGTAGAAAAACTACTGAATCGATTTTCATAAATGATATGTCGTTGAATAGGTATTAGAACAAAGTTTTTAAAAATGTACACTGTTAATTTTTTGAAATAATTTTTAACGGTGTAACATTTTTTTTTTTTATTTTAACTAAATTGAAGCTTATTTTATATCTAACCACTTGTGAAAGTTTGGGACTTGCATTATTTTTTGTTTTAAAGATAAAATTCGTTGTGCATATGACTGTCGGGAATCAGTTGTTTTTGTTCTGAAGGAAAATTATAAAAAGGGCGTTATAAACTAAGAGATTTTTTTTTAATGTTAAATATCAAATATTTTATTATTAGATGAACTTTTTAAAACATTATAAAAATTATATATGTAGTACAATAAATAAAATAAATACAATTGTTAAAAATGATTTACTTATTTTACAAACAGAAGTTTCTTTTGAATAGGAAAACACTTCTGCAATTATTTTCTTTGTATTAGATCACATAAAAAAATGAAATGTTTATTTGTCACTTTTAGTAATCACTTGTAATCACTTATAAAAAATAATTTGACAGTCTCGACTGCAAACAAAAAAACCGTATAAATAGCAAAATCTATTTAGGAACTTTTGACTGGAGAAGTATTATGTTCGTATTATGTTTTCCAACTCAAAAGAAACTTTTAAATGTAAAATAAGTAAATAATTTTTAATAACTATATTTATTTTCTTTAACCTACGTATATAATTTGTATGATACTTTAAAAAGTTTATTCAATAATAAAATATTTGTAATTTAATGTTAAAATACAATCTTTTACTTTATGACCATAATAACATAATACGAACATAATACTTCTCCAGTCAAAAGTTCCTAAATAGATTTTGCTATTTATACGGTTTTTTTGTTTGCAGTCGAGACTGTCAAATTATTTTTTATAAGTGATTACAAGTGATTACTAAAAGTGACAAATAAACATTTCATTTTTTTATGTGATCTAATACAAAGAAAATAATTGCAGAAGTGTTTTCCTATTCAAAAGAAACTTCTGTTTGTAAAATAAGTAAATCATTTTTAACAATTGTATTTATTTTATTTATTGTACTACATATATAATTTTTATAATGTTTTAAAAAGTTCATCTAATAATAAAATATTTGATATTTAACATTAAAAAAAAATCTCTTAGTTTATAACGCCCTTTTTATAATTTTCCTTCAGAACAAAAACAACTGATTCCCGACAGTCATATGCACAACGAATTTTATCTTTAAAACAAAAAATAATGCAAGTCCCAAACTTTCACAAGTGGTTAGATATAAAATAAGCTTCAATTTAGTTAAAATAAAAAAAAAAAATGTTACACCGTTAAAAATTATTTCAAAAAATTAACAGTGTACATTTTTAAAAACTTTGTTCTAATACCTATTCAACGACATATCATTTATGAAAATCGATTCAGTAGTTTTTCTACAATCGCTCGTCAAAATGCACTCACATCACAAAATAACAAAAAATTGAGGGGCACCCTGTGAAGACCCCTGGTCGAAAAAAAAAATTCTAAGAGAACTTGTATTTTTTATTTATCAAAGACTATCTATAAACAAAAAATAATCAAAATTAAAAGGGGTCAAGTCAAAACGTTGTTGAATCTTCATGAAATTGCTCTTGAGCTGGATTATTGACATTTAGTTTTGTTTTGTTTTCTACAAATTTCTCACAATTTGTTTTTCACGGCGGTCAGAAAGGTGTTCGGTTTGTAAAAGAATGATCCATATGCATACCACAATTTGTTGATTCGAACCGAAGAATTATTTTCAAATGTGTACGGGCTTAAGTAAAATTGCCCTTACATGCATACTGAAAATAACTGAATTTAAATATATTTATTGCGTATTGATAAATTAATTATTTTAAATAAAATTTGATTATAATTATTACTCGCACTATTTTGAAATAGGTATAAATTTTTAAATTATCAAATTTTTGGATGTTTTTTCATCATATATGACAACCCTATTTCGTTAGAAATATGAACCGTTAAAAAGTATAATATGTTCACAATATACGTTCGCAATACTTTTCAGTTGTGTTTTGATTTTAAGTCTTAACGCAGTTTAAAAAAGTGTTTTCAAAAAAATTAAAATTAAGTGGTTATTTAAGTGAAGTGGTTTGCAAAAATGCCAAAACAGGAAAAAAAGGAACAAAAACTATTTCCAAACATCCACCCATTATTGGAAGGGTTTTCGCTTATTCATTCGTTTCATTATTTAGTTGAAACAAATGAAAAGGCGATCCAATTTTTGGAGGAGGTGGAAATAGTTCCAAGTAAGTATAGCCCACCCCCAAAGTGCTGCGAATGCAAAAAGCTGATGAAAGTGGAGATCGCAAAAGAAACCAGATTAGGCTGGCAATGGCGCTGTTCCACAAATAAGCGTAAAGTTAAAGGAGCAAAAATCTGCCGGGAATCCATAAACCCTGCTGAAGGCACATTTATTGACGGGAAAAATAGTAAACTCCCAATTCGGGACGTTGTAGCTTTGATCATATATTTTGTGACGACAAAATGTAGCTACTCGAAAACTAAAAATGACCTACAGGAATGGCGCAACTCTAAAAACTCTAAAGACGAGCAGGTACTAGAAATCAGTTCCTCAACGGTAGTAGACTATTTTAGTAACCTTCGTAAAGTAGTCAATGTTGTCAGGTCTAATGAGATTTGTGTGCTTGGTGGCCCAGGAAAACTCGTTCAAATCGATGAAACGTTTTTAACCAAGCATAAATATCATAGAGGTAGAAAATCGAGGGCAATGACATGGACTATCTTGGGTATTTATTGTGTACAAGATAAAAAAGGGCTTTTTTTTCATGTACCCAGTAAAAGTAAACATGACATTTGGCCATACCTCTCTCGTTTTATAGATAAACGAACCAGCGATATACGCACAGATGGTGCTGCACAATATTTTGGAGTTAATAAACTATTTTCGGATTATACAATCCATAAAGCTACAATCCACAAAGATGGTCAATTTGTGGATAAAAAAGACAAAACAAACACAATTAACCATCTGGAAAACCAGAATCGGTTATTGAAAAACCAAATGAGAAATCGTAAAACTCCAGAGGCGGTTCACGATTATATAAACTTGTTTTTATATCGGCAAGTTTATTTAGAAAAATTGTATAAAAAACACACAGGTTCGCAAATTATGCAATTTATCGAGCACATAAAACAAGTTTATCCCGCTTTTATCAATGGGAAACGGGCAAAACCATTGAAATTAATATGTTTTGAAGAACCGACGGTAGAATCTGAAAAAATAACAGATCTTGTTCCATTGAAACGACCATGTTTCAAGGTAGTACAGGCTCAGGCGAAAATTGAGATTGAAGATTCTTCAGATGGAGAATTTTCAGATTAAACATAATTTTAAAGTTGGGATAATTGTACACTAAAGCACTTCAGTTATAAATGCAGCACTTTGGAAAAGAGAATTCTTATGACAAACAGACGGAGGGACACGGAATGCTCTTGCTGGCTTTACCTCCCATAGGTGCATTCCGGGTAACGCTAAACTTGTCAGCTTACGATCAGTAAACATAGATTCAAGTTATTTATTTACAATTATAACATACAAATTATCTTATTTTAATTAATTAATATTTTATTCAATATTATTTTTAGCCTATAGCATTATTTTCAATGAGCGTAATGATTTCAACAGCAGCTCAAAATTACAATATTTTCAAAAATATTCAGAAGATGGTTTAACACATTAACAGTTGTTAGTGGGAATACAGAGATTTGGCAGCTGTTTATATGGCACTTGAAGACAACATTTTCTGGAAAACGGTAATATACAATATTTTCAAATTGTCATTTTGTAACATAAATATTCGTTTTTTTACAGTATAACGAGGGAGTCGTGTACAGTATAAGCGAATAGTATATTGCGATGTAAATTACAAACTCTTCAAGTGAATCCATCCAGATCCAAAATACATTTTTACACAAATACAAAAACATTATGTTCAAAACTGATGGTTATTATCGAAAATTAAATGATTAGCAAAAATTGATTTTAAATTTAGATTTTTTTTTGTTCAAGGGATATTCCCAAGGGATATTCCTATTTGTTCCTTAAACCTATCTTCAAAACATTCTTCCTCTTTTTCTATATAAAAATATTGGCGACGGTAATGAATAGGCTGATTTAACCAAAGCTCTGGAAACAAAATGTTCTGGATATTTAATGAGCTTATAATATCTCAAATGCTTCAATTAATGGCTAACTATTGTGATAGATTTTACGTAGATCTAATTATAAAACCAGGTTCTCCGATCGCCACATGCTCCCATCTCTTTGTCCATTACCGATCAAAGGTTTATCAGTTCCTTCTCAAATAATTCTCCATATTTTGCCAAAGTTTCATCAAAATCAGTTCATTAGCTGTAGTATCCAAACAGACATAACTTTTATTGTAGTTTTTTTTCCGGAATTGACAAACCGAAAGCTAGGATGTAAAACTGTTACAAATATTTCTTTAAGCATATCTTTTTTTTACAAACCTTTTTTTAAGCATATAACTCACACACGCAATTTTCAATTGTGGTGAAATAAAAAAACTACTCTTGTTTGTTTTCTTAATTCTCCGAAAGTGATCCGCCCTAAAATGGTAAAAGAATATGTTGAGTCGAGATCAATCAATGTGTTGCTCAATATAACTAGGCTTCTCAGTGATGATTTATTCAGTACAAAGTTACGCCGATTTTGTGTTTAAAACTATCTTAGCGATCGGCCTATCCACTTGTTGATATTAGATACAATTTAGCATATTTTACAAAACGAGCTTATAAGTAATGTTGAAATATTTCGTGTACAAATCATGCGAACGTTCTTTTGAGACGGATTTATTTTTCAGATCATTTATATACGGTAGATGAGAAACCGATACAACTTCGTCTGTGCATTACACAACACATTTTATTAAAAAACGTAATTACTAGAAATTTAAATGTTTAATCAAATATGTTTAGGACAAATTCACATAACATAATTTCTTGTGACAATAGCTCATTTAACCGTATGTGCTGTTAATTGGTACATTTTATTTAAAAAAAAAAAAATTCAATTCTTCTCGGGTATGTAGTGGTGGCCATCATTGTTGTAATTGCAAAATATCTGTAAATAAAAAAAATATTTTTTACAAACTCGATCAAAAATAAATATCTTATGAAATAATATACCGTGAAATCTCATTATAAGCAGATTGCATTTTTTGTATATATAAAAATTGTTTGTCATATTTCTGTTTTGATTTTGCATACCTTCCACGACGAACGCCTATCACTAATAAATGGAATAATTTATTATTACTAAGAAATAAAATTCAATAGAAATAGTAACATACTACTATAATGGAATAAACCATGTGTAATTGGGATTACAACTTGAATTCCAATCTCCTTCCGATATTTTATTACAACTTGAATTCCAATCTTCCGATATTTTAATTTTATTCTGAAATAAAATTTATATATGTATCGTTTTTAACGGTACATATTTCTACAAAAATAGGGTTGCCATAAATAACAAATAATGAAGGGCAATTTTACTTAAGCTCGTCTATACATAGTTAGTTATAATTAATAAATATTCGGCTCGAAATATGTACATGTGAAATTATTTTATAGTTTTTAGTCATATAATATTTTAAATAAATGTTTTGTTTGATAATTATCAATTTTTTGTTCACTGTGGACCTAAATTATATTTCTTTTATTCACAACTGCTGTAGAATATATGCATTCCTTGTATGTGTCTTTATTAGATTTTATTTTATTACATTTTAGTAACATTATTGTAAATATATCGTATAAAACACAATACTTAATCTTTCAAAATTGAACAATTCATAGTTATATAAAAATTGTCGTTAACAAAACGTTAATTTTTTAAATTTTCTTTAGTAATGTCAAAAAAATTTACGAAAAAATGAACTTTTTTTTTTATGTAAATCGGAAAAAAAATTGATTTTTTGCGTCAATTGAACATATTTTTTGAATTACATCATTTTTTTTATGGATTTGGGTGAAAAGAATTCGACATTACTCAATTCAATCCCAGGAATCATTTTAATTTTTTTTTCAACGACTAATAAATTTCTTATTCAAACTTTGATGTTTGTTTTGTTTTTGGTATTAATAGAAAAATTTACTTTTTGTGCTGTACAGGTAAATAGAAAACAAATTAATTTTTTAGAGTGAATATAATGGTGCTATTACACACAAATTGAATTCAGCTCTCATAATCAATTTTGCAGTTCATAATCTGAAAAGTTGATGACAAATATTTTGTATGAGAAAAAGAGGGATAGCATGCGCGAGATAGATATAAAAACAGCAAGAAAAGTTAGCCGATAGCAACTGACTTTTTGAAAAATTATTTGGTTTACTAATTAACTGCTAGAAAATTGTCAGGGGTGCGTTTCGAAATTAACCACGGTTAACCATAAGGTAACAATGTCACTAATGTCATAGTCAAAATAGTGACGTCAAATATGAAATTCAAATTATTATAGTAAAGCTGTCAAAGTTAAATTGTAAAAGACCGCTAAAAATTCAAAATTAATAAAAACTAATATTCTAATTACGATAAATAAAACTAAAAATGTAGTGTATGTTTTTATTTCTATAATTTATTTTTCAGTCTTAAGTATCAAATAAAAATAACACATTTCACCAAAAATTATTAAATACTTAGTAAATAATAATTAAATGTACGATATATTCACAAAACAATATAATTTCTAACTTTTTTTTCCACAACAATTAGAATTTTCTTTTATTATAAAAAATTATATTGTGTTTTATAAATCGGTTGACATGTCGTTTTAAATATTTATATGTTTTGACATTAGAACCTCAACAAACTCTACTCTAGACTTGAGTAACAAAGTTAAAGTAGTGACGTCACAATTTACTATGACAACTAATTTTTATAGTTTTGGAACGATAGTGCATCTGTCATCCAGTAAATTTGTTATTTTGCGGTTAATTATGGAACGACATTTGGTAGAGTAGAGTTAACCGCGGTTAACCATAGTTAATTTCGAAACGCACCCCAGATGATTTCATCTGCAAATTCAACCGGTGTAAAACCGATTATCACATTACTTGATTTTCATATTAAAATCATAACAATATTAGGTATAAAATGATTAAATACATATACTCAAGATTTGAATGTCAAAATTTTACGTTTACGTATTTTCTTTACGTATTTTAGATTCACATTTTTTTTTTTCAAATCTTAGCGCATTTTCTTCTTGTACATGCTACAGCAATTGCTCTATAATGTGTTGTCGCCATTTTGACGTTTCATTTGTTTTTACAGTATATAATTTATTTACAATTTATAAACCACTAATTTAGATATAATCGATTATATAATATAATAAATATATTAATACTAAATAACTACTGTCTTTTTAGAAATTGTTGTTTAAAAATTATTATTACTTCGTAAAGTTATTTGTATTTTCTTGCAGTTTTTGATCTTTTCGCCATCTACAGTCAAAAATAATAAATACTATCATCTGAAAAGTTGATGATAGCAACTGAATTTAATTTAATAACGTAATTTTTGATTTACATCAATTTTTTTAATGATTTTGAGTTAAAAGTGCTACTTAATTGAATAAATATTGTTATTTTTTATGCTTTCTTTCTTTTCAGGCATATATATAGGACAAATAAATATTTCTTTTAATAATTGAATACTTCTTGTATTAATTTATTTTAATTCTTCTTTAGTTATACATAAGATTTAAAGGCGCCTGTAACATAATGATACAATAGGTTATATTACAGGCCATGTGGCATATTTCAGATAAGTTTTACAAAAATATATATATCCAAAAATATAATCATATCTTTATGTAAATATTCTATCACTTAACATTGCCTTTTATTCTTAAAAAATTTAATATTTATTTTTACTCAACTATTAGTTTTAATTCTAACAGACTCTTATTTAAGAAAACATTTTTGACAAAAAGAAATAAGGTTATCTAAAATATCTATGACATTAATATTATGGTAGACAAAAATTGCACTGCCACAAAGAGAAGTGACAGAACACAGAACTAATAATAATTTATAACTATTAAGCGGCAAACACAAAAACTAAAATGAACAGAGGATAATAGTACATTGTATATTAAGAGCAAAAAGTAATTCATTGCTGCTCGTGCATGAAAATTGCTAGTTGAGGCGCAGCCGAAACCAGAAATCATGCCAGAGCAGCAATGTTACTTTCTGCCCAAAGCATACATACTATTTTTTTAACGACTGCCGACTGTGGCCAAGGAGGCATTTATTTGTTGTTTAAAAAACGTATCGGACGTCAAGTTAAAATTTTAAATTTAAAATTTATACAGAGTTTATATCTATTTTTAAATAAAAATAATTTAAAATGAGCAGTAGTGATGAAAGTGATATAATTAGCACTTCACTTCATATAAAAGAAGCAGCCAACAATTTAACTTTAGATCTGTTGCCTGAAAAATCTAAAGTCCGGTATGAAAAAGCTTACCTATTATTTATATTTATCAATTGGTGTAAGAACAAAAAAACAGTAAAATGTAAATTCTGAAGATGTGTTTTTGGCATATTTTGGTGAACTATCGCAGACAAAAAAGTCTTCAAAAATGTGGTCAAATTATTCAATGTTAAAATCAACATTCATCGTTTAAGAAAATTTGGATATTAGCAAATATAAAAGATTTATGCCTTTTTAAAAAAAGAAGTCCTCGGGTTATAGAGCCAAAAAATCAAAAGTGTTTTGGAGAGAAGAAATTAAAAAATTTTAATATTATTTCTTTGTTCATTATGTCTTTTGTTTTACTTGTGTTTTTACTTTCCGCTTAAGAGCAGAAAAAATTTAAAAATGCTCGCTAAACAGCAAAAGCCAACTTTCTCTTTTAACCTGATAGATAGAAAACATTATTTTCTATGACAGTCGTTAAAAAAATAATTAATTACAACAAATATTTATAAAATATTTGAAGTTTATATAAATAAATTAATTTTTTTTATTGATTTTAATATTATTTATTTTTAGTAATATAAAAACGAAAAATATAAAATAATTAAAATATTTATAATTATATATAAATTTATATAATTGCTGTTGTGGTAAACATGTGCAGGACAAAAAAATCAAATTCCATTCTTTCAGAGAGACTTCACTGTTATAAAAATAATATTATATTAAAACAAAAAACTACACCATGGTGCCTAGCACTATAAAATTTAAATTTTTTAACACAATATATGTATAATATGATATAATCTATAATTTACCTGAATTAGATAAAATCCAATGCAGATTGTACAAATTTAAATTTCATTAGTTTTATTTCATTTAAATAAATATAATGAACCAACTTTTAAATCTGAGTCTTTCCTTAACCTAGTTTGATAGCTAAAATGAAATTGCCGTATGTCATTCAATCTAAAATTTGTTATTTTATAATAATCATTGCATTAAAAATCAATTGAGTTACTTGCTTTATTGATTATTTATTTTTAATTTATATATTTAAAAATTTTTTGTGCATTTAAAATCGTTTATTAAAAATTTAAGTAGATAAAATAAAAATAGCCGTTAGACAAAACCTTCAATATGTACTAAAATAAATTATGGTTTTGATTTTCATTTTAGTTTTAGTACATTCAAAAATTTTAGAATGGCAGCACTTAATCATATTTTAGAATCATATGTTCGAAACTTCAACTTTGTTTATTAAGAAATGTCAAAATCATTGTTTACTTTTTCGAAAATATGGTTTTTTTTTACCATATTTCATAATTAAATTATTATGTGTTAAGTATTTTTTAAATTAGTGCAATTATTTTTATATATATCAGGTATGTATCTTATTCAATTTTTATGAAAAAAAGTGTTAATTTTATTTAAATTATTATAAAAATCATCGATATTGACCGACACTACAGTTTACAAAAAAGTGATTTTTATATGGAAATTTTTTTTTTCAAAAGGCCATATCTCGAGAACCGGGCACAATTTTGATAAGTGCCCTTAACATTTTCGTCTTGGTTTAGCATCAACTAAAAAAAAAAAATCTCAAATCGAGGGGCCAAAGACTTCAAAGAACTGCCAGAACTTCAGTATTTTTTTTATTATTTTATAGTGTACGTATACCAAATTTGTGATATTGATTAGCCTTTGAATTATATAATCTAAGGCTTTAATAGAATAAATAAAATAAACAGTTGTTAATCTTATTCTGTTGCGCAATTGCTGCGGAACACAATATTATTTTATTGGGTCATTCTTTAATGATATATTTTATTTTTCGAGCAAAAGTTTACGCATTTGCAAATTTGCGAGAGAATAAAATTCATTAAACACGAACCCAATACAACGTTTTATCCTTCCGACAGTGTATCATGTATTAATTTAAATTAAGTTATTTTAAAATTCATTGGTAAAACTAGAAATCCGAACAAAAAAACAATGAATTTTATTTTTTTATTGTACCATTAATTCCAAACAATTAAATGAATTTTATTCTATTTTGATGCATATTTAATTATTTGGTATTTTGAAAATGAAAAAACCTATAATGAAAGAGATCAAATTTTATGTTAATGGGAGTTGAGAAACCAAAAAAATCATAAAAATAAATTTTTTCTACAATAGAAATTTAATTCAATTTGATCGAAGTCGCCCTTGCTTTTTTCAATATTCGAGAGAGTGACATGCGCATTAGTTTGAATTTATTGTTTTTTATATAATCAGAGCGAAAATGTTTTCTTTGATTTTTTTTATAAAATACGGTCAAATTATTTATGAAATGCAATCAAAAAAGATTATTTTAGAATTCAATACAATCAAATAAATTGTTTTATTCAGTTCTGTAGCATTCACGCAACAGAATAAAATTAACAGCTGTTTATTTTATTCAATCAATACCAATAACGCACACAATTATGGTTCTAAAAAACACAAGTAAACCAATAGTTATAGTGGCCGGAAAGATAAACAATTTATTTTATTGTGTTGATGATAATTGTGTTGAATAATTTGATTGTATATTATAAAAAAATCAAAAAACCATTTTCGCTCTGATTATATAAAAAATGACTAATTTTAACTAATGCACATATTCCTCGGTCGAATATTGAAAAAGGCAAATGCTGCTATGAATAAATTGAATTAAATTTTCATTTGGAAAATTAGCAATTTTTATGATTGTTTTTTTTTGGTTTCTCAATTAGTATTAGTAGTTAGAACTTTGAAGTCTTTCATTGTATGTCATTTCATTTTTAAAATGTCAAACAATTAAATAGGTATCGAAATTGAATAAAATTTATTTAATAGTTTGGAGTCAATGGTATAAAAAATTAAATAAAATTCATTGTTTGTTTTATTCGTTTTACCATAAATTTTAAAATAATTCAATTCAAATTCTGTCGGAAGCATAAAACGTTGTATTGGGTTCGTGTTTAATGAATTTTATTCTCTTGCAAATTTGCAACGCTAGCTCGCATTGTAATCTTCCCGACTAGCATTATGTAAAGGCTCAGATCTGGACCGGATACGGCTTGCCCTACTACTGATAGGGACCGTATCAGATACACTGAACAGGTCCTGATCAGTAATGTAATGTCTCAAATTATCCAAACCGGATCAAGCAGCCCTACCAGAAACGGACCAGGCCCGGATCAGTTCAAATAGGGAATTTTCTTTAACATTCATTAGGAAAATTAGAAAATTTACTACTACATTAGACAAAAATGTTTATAAAAATATTCTATCTTTATACTTACCTATAAGTATTCATAACGCAGAGAAGCGATAACTAAAGTATATGTGAAATTTCGCAAACTATGTATATCTAAAATGGATAATACTCTAGTGAATTTTAACCAAATGAAATTTATTAAAATGAAATAGGGTTTAGATCAGGACAAATAGGGCAAACCTTAATTGGAAAATCAGATATGATTCTGATCTGGCCCTGGTCCGGCATTTACTACTAGGGATGAGAAAGGTTTTCGAAATCCGGGCCAGAACAGTACAAATACGACACGCCCTAGTAGTCAAATCAAGTATGATTTCTGATAGGTTCTGGATGCAAATGCCCTATTAGGATTTACCTTGTTACACGCTGATTCGGTCCGGATCTCAATAGGGCATACCTGAACAAATTGCTAGTCGGGTTTTGCTCGAAAAATAAAATAAACAGAATTAAACACACAATAAATTACTATTATTCCGAATGGAAGGCGTGGAAAAGATATTTTTTTTATTTTGCTCCTGTAGTTGGGCATGTTATATTTATTTACCTTATTCACTCAGAAAGATCGGCGTAAATTACTGATATAAGAAGCGTTTTAAACTTAAAATTCGAAATGAAATATTTCGCAAGGCCCGCTATTAAATCTTAAAATATTTATTAGCCCGTAGCATAGCATGAAATCAGTTGAGAAACACTAGTTTAGAAGACAGTGCGGATTTAATTATAACATGGGTATAGGCTTGTCAAGTTCAAATAACTAAAAAGACAATCACATATCAAAAGTTTGAATCAGCATTAGCAATGTATAAATCAGGTGTCCTTGTCACTAAACGATTTTGTTAGACCAACAGTGTTATTTTCCTTGTTAGCTTTCACATAATAATTAAAGTACTATATACCACAAAAACAAATAAAGCTGTTGCACAAAAATCAAAATCTAACAAAACTCTAAAAACCCAAAACAAACAACAAAATCAAAATATATGAACATTTCAAAACTGAAATTCGATTTTTCACGATTTGATACACAAATCTACCCTAACTTATCCAACGATGACTGTCACAAAGTGAAAATGTTGTTGTATTGTATAGAATATTTACCCAAACCAAAGCTATTTCTACTACCATTAACTTTCGCCAGCTCGAAAAGATTTTTTATTTGCGATTTTCACCAACCATCAAAATAACGTTTTAAATAAATTTCCATGTTTAACTTTAACAAAGTGAAAAATTATATATTTTATTGATAAATTTTAATAGGGATTTTTTAAGATTTTTTTGTTGTGAATTTTAGAAGTTTTCTAATGAGTTAAAGTTAAAAGAAACGAATTAATGTTTTTGAATTATGCATTCTAAACAAACCACTTTTACATATAATTGATATTTTTTTCATCATTTTTACAAATTATGTAATCTAAATAATAAATGTAAAGTTATCAATTGCATCACAATCTCACATCATCAATAACAGCCGCATCATCATAATATTTTATTACCAATCTAACTAAACCATGAAAATCCTTATAACAACCCACCAACATCTATTACGAGAATATATAAGCTTAAAAAAACAACAACAAAAAACACTTGTTGTATCAAACTTTACATTTTCCGCAATTCTACTTCGATAAACATTTTCTCCACCTTTTCGGCAGAGAATAGATGAATATATGTGTTATGATTATTACTATTTTAGTATTTCCCATTTTGTTTTATTTTATTATTATTTTATTGTTATTTTTATTGAGTTGACTGGAAAATTTTCTTTTTATGAATTTTTATTTTTTACTGGTGTGGGATTTTATTTTCACGAGAGATTGTGTGGATAGATAGGACTGAAACTTTTCAGTTTTATTTTCTTCGTTTCATGTATTGGTAATTGTATTTACATAAGTATATGCATAATACCATATTCCTTTTGTAAGAACTGAAAATAATCTAAGAAATTGAAAAATTATTGTTGGATCTTCTATTAAACATATTTTTTCTATTATTGTTCAGATTAGTTAGGAAAGGATTTTGTTGAAATTTGTTTGAATAAGAAAATAATGGAATCGAAAATCACTAAGGGAAACCTCAGTTTCAAGCACATTTATTTCCACTAATTTTGTCAACAACAAAAGCACTCTGACTAGAAATAATTCAGTAAATCACGATGTTGGATAATCAGTCAAAATTAACGATAATTGTTAAAATGTCTGAATATTGAGCGGTTAGATTGTTGTCCTTAAACATTTATTAGTTTTTATTTCTTTAGTTCAAGAATATCAAAATATTTACCATTTCTTTTTACAAAGAGAAAAAATAACTGTAGAGAGAACATGGTAAACGCATACTGTTTTTGGCTAGTCCCCGAGTAGTAAGTTGTACAGATTTTAGTTACAACAAGGTAAATTGATTAGTGAAAGAATTATTTAAATAGGATAAGTGATGTTGAGGTCATAACCCAGACAATCGCTGACACTAAGCTTCATATTACAATTTTTAAACAATTAATATGAAATTGCAATTTTTTCTCTTCTCACATCTTTTTTCTTTTTTAATTTCTTTTCTTTCTTCATCCTTCATTTCTTTCTTTTCTTTATTTATTATTTCATTCTTTCATATCTTTAGTTTTTCATCCTTTCAATCTTACATTCCTTCATTCTTACATTGTTTCATTATTATATTCTTTCGTCCTTTCATTTGTTTATTCTTTTATTGTTTATTTTTTTCATTCCTTCATTCATTCGTTCGTTTTAACTTTTTAAGTAAAATGTGTTGTGTAGAAAGAATTACAATATGTTTCACAACAGCACATGCGTTCTAAAGTATCAATGTACGGAATTTTTGTTTTTAATTTTTTTTTTTAAAGAATGGATAACTAAACAATAAATCTTTACACATAATAAAATATGATATATGCCAATATTTCATTGAGGAAATAACAATAAAAAAGATACAAAACAAATTTGTTTTAAAAATTTGCAGGAACAAAACTAAAATTGGGTTGCCAATGCTCCAGCTAGTGCTATATTCCTTGATCAAGTAACGAACTGGCTTCCTCCATAATTAAAACCTAGTTATAAAGTTATATGTAGGCTCGTTTCTTCAAGCAAACAATTGTGTGCCATCATCAAGGAACATTCCATAACTAAGATTGAGGGTACTATGCTGTTGACTCCATAGAGTTCATACCACAGCACCTCTAAGATATCACTTAAGCTAGCGATATGACACTGCTATTGCGAGTGGTATGTGATATCTCACATTGTGTCAACAGCAGGGACTGGAGGACACGAGGTTGTCACACCCATAGATCAAAAATAAAAAAAATTTCATCCCATTTATTTTAGTCCATTTGAACCAAACAATGTTTCCGAGTATGCAATTACTTTTTCTAAAATTTAAAATTTAACAATTGGTAAAAACGTGCTATGAAGATTGGAATTTGCGAGTTGGTACTTGGTAGTACTAAGCAAAATAATTTTTCAATGAATTTTAATGACTCAAGTAAGGCATCTTGCAGAAAATAAAATAACAAAATTAAAAATGCAAGATGAAACAGCCTTCTGGGAATTTTTTTAAAAGAAAATTATTTAATAATATGAAATTGGCATATGGAACGCGGCAAAAAAAACCAGCATACATAAATGAGGACATCGGTAAATGATCTAAAGTGCGATGGACTCATAGAAGCTGTTCAAAAATTGCAATAGAATTAAACAGTGAAACCAGACCCAGGTGCATCTCGTGTTCAATACGATATTTTTAAAGGTGATGCAGAGCTGCACCAAGTATTAGGATATATAATTCTGGCTTAGAACCAACCAGGGTTTCAAACCCAAAAATGCTTCAAAAAGAGAAGTTAAAAAATTACAGAGTAGTTTCATTTATGAATACAGTTTGCAATTAGAATACGGCTAGGACAGTTTTAGACATTGAGGAAAGGAATGGACTGTAAACATGAGGTATATTATATTCAGTATAGGAATTAGGATCTTTGGATTAATCGTAGCGAAAAAAAAATTATTTGAAAAAACCAAAAATTTATTTGATTTACAAACTATTTTTGGATTTTAAGGAAAAAAGATTGTAGTTTTATCAAAAAAATTTGTGTGTTGTATATTTATAAAAATTTTGTAAAAGTGACTTATATTTTTTTGAGTATAAGCAAAAGAAAGTCAATCATTTTATTTAAGCAACATACAGGCAGGGTCAAAGAAACAATAACCACGAAATCTTTGATTTCATTACTTTAGTTTTATGGCAGTACAACAACGAAATAAAACTACCCCGTCGGGTATTATGTTTACGCCGCAAATGAGAAATCCCGGGGCAAATAGAAATATTTGTGTCAGAGTCCTACGTTTTCCGGGGGCGGGTACTATAAAGCGGGGATTGAATCCAAAGATAAATAAACTGCGAATTGCAAGCTGGAATGTTGAATCGATGTCTAAGAGAAGTCTAGAACTGGAGAGAAACATGAAGGCAACACGGATCGATATTCTTTGTGTACAAAAGACAAGTTGGAAGAATACAAGAAACAAAACACGTTTTCTGGACCTTAATACCAAAGAGTACGAGCTATATGGGTATGG
This sequence comes from Diogma glabrata, assembly GCA_963693315.1. Taxonomy (NCBI): domain Eukaryota; kingdom Metazoa; phylum Arthropoda; class Insecta; order Diptera; family Cylindrotomidae; genus Diogma; species Diogma glabrata. The sequence goes on along the minus strand of OY856188.1, from coordinate 192,159,824 downwards.
TATGGAAATGGCAAAAATGGTGTTGGAATAATATTGACATCTAGGCTGCAAGAAAATATCGTGAGTATCCAGAAATCGGGTGATCGTCTTATGAGCATGAAATTGGTGAACGGAGAAGAAGTGCGGAATATTGTGAACCCTTATGCCCCCAAAATGGCTTGTCACAAGAGGAAAAGGATAAATTTTGGGACGAATTTAACACTCTTCTGCAAGTTATACCTGCAAATGAACTTGTATTCGTCGGGGGAGATCTCAATGGGCATGTAGGAAAATCTAAATTATGAAGACTGTCATGGTGGAAAAGGATATGGGACTAGAAATGAAGCCAGTGCTGACCTTCTAACTACGTGTCGGTCAACAGGTTTGGTTATCCAAAATACAATGTTTGTGAAGCAGGATCGATATTTGATAACCTACAGCAATGGCAGCCATAGCTCTCAGATAGATTACCATCTTCATTTGAAAGCAATAAAGAAGCGAGTTAAACATTATAAGGTAATCATTGTAAAATCAATTGTGGAGCAACAGCGCCTGTTACTAACCGAGTTTAATCTCAAAGTAAATCGTGAATGCAAGGATAAACTAATGGAGAAGATTAAATGGCATTAGTTGGAAGAGGAAATTGGAAATGCTTGTATTTGGACGTGTTTAAGGAATATTTGAAAGACATTTTGATCTGTGATTGCGACGAACAGATGACTGCAGAGGAAATGTGGGGGGCTCTTATGGAACAATGTATTGAGCAAGCCAAAATTCTCCTGAGAATTTCAAACGGACGCTTACACATTACTACGGAAACATGGTGGTGGAATGAGGAAACCAAAAGTGCCATCAAGCAGAAAGATGCAGCTTTTAAAGCATGGACAAAATGTAAATCTAGTGAAGCCGAAAGGAAACAGCTGAAAACCATTTATGATCAGACAAAGAAGTAGGCTTCCGGAGCAGTGGTAAGAGCGAAGATTTCTATCGAAAGTTAGAAGAAATAGCATCCACACAAGGGCCAATGGTGCACTAAGGATTGCGACATCGTGCAAAGATATTTAAACTTGCAACCCAGGGAAGAAGAAATGCGCGTGAAATTCAGACAACAGAATATATCTAAGATTAAAATGGAACTCTGCTTATGGATGATAATAAAATTTGCAACAGAATGAAGGAATATTTTACAACACTACTAAACGAAGAATTTTCACATTCGGCTACTTATACAGTTGATCCTATCCAGAAGAAGTATCAGATTTAACGATGGAGGAAGTAAAATGTGCAGTGAGACAAATGAAGCGTAATAAGGCTGTCGGATCTGACTTGATACCTTCCGAGTTTTGGAAGAAAAGTGATATTGGAATCGAATATCTGACTACTCTATTTAACAAAATCAAGAAAGGAGATTCAATGCCGCTTGTCTTCGAGAAAAGTTGCCTTCTGCCATTTTATAAGAACAAAGGGGACTCTCGTAAACTGGGATACTATAGAGCTTTGAAATTGATGAGTCACTCTATGAAGATATTCGAGAGAGTATTAAACAACAGACTACAGAATATTATCGTTTTGCAACAAAATCAATGTGGATTTCTGGAGGGTCGGTCAACAATGGACGCTATCAAGAGTGTAAGAATCATGATGGAGGGACATAGAGAAGCTGGAAAAGATCTAAACTTTATTTATTGATCTAGAAAAGGCGTTTGATCGAGCACCAAGGGATCTCATCTGGACAGCAGAAAGTCCCAGAAATATACGTACGAATGGTAACTGATGGGTATGAAGGTGCATCGATTCAAGTAAAATGCCCATCCAGAATTTCAGACGAATTTTCCGTTAGGGTCAGTGTTCACCAAGGGAGCGTTCTCAGTCGAACACTATTTATCGTTGTCCTAAACTTCCTCTTGAACTCACTACACGAAGAACTTTGCAGATGATTTAGCATTTCGAAGCAATGATCCTATTTTGCACAAACTGTTCTCAACAAGTTTGCACGGATCTTGCACGATAATGGTTTTAGAGTGAGTGTGATCAAGACTGAATACATGTTTTGCAACAACTCCGGTATTGACTTACCAATACCTGATTTCTACATAAATGGGGAAAAATTAACTGTTTGTAAAAAGTTCAATATATTGGTACCATGGTGAATAACCAAACCTCTTGCGATGATGATGTGGCTCGTCGAGTAAGTGTCGGCTGGCAAAAATGGAAAGAGAACTCGTCTTTTCTGTGCGACAAGAAAATACCAATGAAACTAAAGGGGAAGCTTTACACAACAATAATACGCCCAGCATTAAATTACTCATCTCAATGTTGGACAACATACAAGGCTCATGAAGACAAATGACTTGGCTAGCACAAATACAAAAACAGCAGCAACAAATTGAGCTCAGCGATGAAATGATTCAGAACCGAAACACATGTAGAATGATGCTGAGAAGAAACCGCCAACCGCACTGGTGAAGCAGCAGCGAAACCATGTACTGAGTTTTTTAATGTAATATTAGTTCCATTATATTAAATAAAAGACAAGGAAGAAGAAGAAGGAATTAGGCAATCATGTTTCTTAAACTCCTAATTGTTTGTTTTGTTTCGATTATATAGTCGATGAAACTAGTGTGAACAGTTAGGCGATTCGAACATTGATGTATGCAAATGACATCGCATCGCAAAAACATTCTGTGCATGGTGCACGAGTTTATATGCACATTTCGTAGACAATTTTTCATAGACAAATATCTTTGGTAACGTCATTACGACAAATGAAGATTACGGTCGCATTTTTAAGTTCTAAAATTCAAGTCCATTTTTTCGTCATTTTTTTAACGATAAAAAAACAGATTTCAAAAAATTGAAATATTTGGCTTACATATAAAAAATAATATTAATTTTCCACACTTTTTTTAATATGTATTATAAAAAAAATAAATTTAAATATTACTAATCCGATATGAAAAATGACAATCAAGAAATATTAAATAAATATTTTTTGGAATCACTAAAATTAATTATTCAAAGCGCCCGTTTGTTTTTATTAAAATTCAGAAAAAAATTTCTTCCTCTCACTAAAATAGAATAAATTTCATCAATTAATTAATACGAAAGTAATATTATCTCATAAAAATTTAAATGAAACCAGTCATTTTTGAAAATATTATGCAAAAATTTAAATGAAACCAGTCATTTTTGAAAATATTATGCAACAGAAAATAACTACTTTTTTATTCTTTGTTTATTATTCTTATCATTAAATAAATTTCGTTTCGTTTCTTTTTTATTTTGTGGCTAACGTTTGTGTGCACATATGTGCTAAGGCGTTTTACGACATGTGCACGGTATGGTGCACATGATGTGCATGACATTAAATTTTGCGCAAGAGGATTTTGTAACATGCACAATTAATGCACATAGCACGCACTTTTTTCAAAATTGTTTTAAAGGATATTAGAATCTATTAAGCGGCATAGGTTAAAGAACTTAGATAAATAGTACTATCAATAGTACTATCTTTTAATTTACGTGTTTGAATTAGAACAAGTAAACAATCAGGAGCTGGTTCATCACTCTGTGTTTCACTAATCTTCGTACACATTGAATAATACGTTACGTACGTACGTAGAAAATGAAAATGAAAGAGTGGCAGGATTATTACAATTTGTTTTGAAAACATTTTTGTTAAGTTGTAAGTGTATTCGAGTTTGAACAACTGGTACCGCCACCAACAAAATAGTTTTTGCAGTAAAAAATAGAGTAAAATATATTCGACATGCTCATCAATTATAATCCTTCGATTCGGACGACTCGAAATTTCTATACATATTAGACTGGTCGTTAAAAATTAAATTTTCTGAGACGCCTCCTAAAAAAATTCTTTGTGGTCAAAAAACCACTAGGGAATTATTTTTTTTTTAAATTAAAACACGTGCCACAAAATTATCGAAGTTGATTTTTTGATAAAATCGTTAATATCTTATAAAATATGCAGATTAAAAAAAAACCACATTATCATTTTTGAAGAAAATTTAATTCTCTACAAAAAAGGTCCAAGTCATTTTTTTCCTAAAACCTACATTTCTGATGATATTTTGAAATAAAACTTGTAATTCTTCGAAACTTATAAAAACAAATGATGAACATTTTGACGAAAAAGTACTAATTTTGATTTTTTTGTCACGATTATTTTTTTATATATTTTATTCTAAAGCATAAGAAGAAAATTAGGACTTTTTCGACATCTTTATTTTTGATGTTTTTTATTTTCAAAATATCATGAGAACTATACGTTTTAGCGAAAAAATTTCTTGAACTTTTTTTGTAGAGAATTAAATTTCCTACAAAACTGTTTATACGACTTTTAAATTTGTATATTTTATGAGATATTTGGAAAAATCTACGAATTTTTCAAAAAATCAACTTCGATGTTCGGCACGTGTTCTTTTGATTTTAAAAAAAGTTATGCCTTCATGGTTTTTTGACTACAAAGAATTTTTATAGGGGGCGTCTCGGAAAACATAACAAAACTGCCTTCTTCGGTGCAGATTGTAAGTTAAAGACCATATATTCGCTTACAACAAATCAACTCTACCTTTTATTTATATATGTATATATTTTTCAATTTGATCAAATCAAATGAAAAATTTTATGTGCAATAGCTGGAAAATTTTATATGACATTAAAAAATAAGAAAATAGAAAAACATTTAAATAAAATAAAAACCGGTCAAGTGAATAGAATATAAAACGTAGACAAAAAAGGCAATATTATAAAATCCTGATTTTTTTTTGTTCTTGTAGTTTTTAATATTATAGTTTTGTATACAAACATAAAAACACAAAAAAAAAGAAAGGACATGCGCTTATAGTTTTCCATTATTTTATTTAGTTTTAAACTTTGAAATATAAATATTTCTATTTGTATTTTTCCTTTTATTTATATGCTTGTGTATTACTTTCATATAGAGCTTCTTTATTGCAATAAGGATCAAACAAGGATAGTTTATGTTGTCTATAACAAAAACTAAGGTTTTAAGTTAAATGGATATTTTAGAGAAGGATTTTGATTTTACTATTTATTAATTTTGTTGTTGTTAAGTTGCTGGTTTAAAAAGTTGATTGTTATAGAAAATTAATGCTGAGTTGGTTGTGCAGTTTGGTTCGTTAAATCACGATTGAAGAACTTGATTGAAAAATGATAGGAATAAAGAGAGAATTAGTTTAAGTATTTCATTTTTAAAGGTAACTAAAGATGTAACAATGCGATCTATTTTCAGTTTTCAGTTCGACACCTAAAAAACTTTAATGGTAACTCACATTCACACAACAAGAATTGATATTCGTCTATAAGGAAAGTTAAACTTTTCAATTTAAGCTAAATTTTTGATTTTATTCAAAAAAGAAAATTTTATTTTATTGTCTGGACAACTTACAATGAAAATTCCATTCATTTCCTTTTTTGGTTTTGTGTCTATTTCAATTTTCTATATAAAATTTCAATAAGAAACCATTTTCCATAATGTGATTTGGAATATTCGAGTGTGTGTGTGTGTTTATCCAATTTAAAAGAAATTCGTTTAGTCATGTCCAGTTTAACATATTGATTTTGTTTCTACAGTTTCCCTTATGTTACTGTTATTTGTATTTCATTATTTAGGAAACAAACTTTAGGAAAATTTTGTTTAGTAATTTTTGTGAACCATATTTATCCTTATTTTAACTATTTATATAAAATATAGGTATAGGTTTTCCAAACGCGTTTAAAGTTAGCTGCACGAGTGACAGCGAGAAACTAATACCCGCTAAACATGGTGAATCGTTTACGTTTTAAACGATTCACGATGTTTAGCAGGTATTTTAAAACATAAAAATAAAAATATTTATCCTCTTCCAACTATTAATATCAACTTTATTTGAATGTTTTTTCCATAATAATAGATACATTATTGTATTGTTTTCTAACCCATTGCATAATGAACTTAACCTATTGCATTTTGAAAATTTTCCTATAACGAATGATCATTATTCGATACTTTATGATTGTATTAATCAAATGGTTTTGATTATATTAAAATTATTTTTCAAATTTTAATCATAGTTGCTTTTCTATTTTTTGTTCTCAGAAATAAAATATTGTTAGATTTTTGTGTGCAGTCCAAATAATAATAATATTGATCCAAACAATTTCAACATTATGGATTCATTTTTTTTTAATAACATATTCATGTATTTTTGAATATCAGCCTGTTTGGATTATAAAACGGTTAAAAATAGTAAAAGCGTTGTTTTACCATGCAGGTTACTGAAATTAAATCGATGGTGGCTGTAAAAAGCGGCAATGGATGAATATGAGGTGGATCTATGAAATTGTGTTCACCTTCAAAAAGGTGAAAACAACTCGCATAAAGTTCATCGCAGAATAATTAATGAAAAGTTGCATCAAAATACTCTATTTGGGCTTAATTTTGTTTGAGGAATTTTTTCATCATAACAAGGCACAACAATTAATTGTTGTAGTTATGTCACGGTTTTTGTTGGGACGTCAAGATAGTGATTTGTTTTGATTAATTGTCATATGTATGATTATTGCTGGTTCATCTTGTGATTTGGTTCACCTTTGGACATTAGCACATTGTGTGTTGCATTTTTTAAGCGTCTATGGATGACGCTTCAGATTCTTTGGGAAATTTAATTCGTGACAGCCTTCAATATTTTATTTTATTTTCAATTTTTATTTTACTAATAATAATACCATAATAATAATACTATAAGGAGTAACAATTTTGAATTTGATTTTTGATTTTTTATTTTATTGAATATCGATTTCGACTTACGTCATCCTCAGTTCTTAAATTATGATTTTCGCTTCAACTATTGTCTTATATACTATTTTACCTGCTATTTTTTATTATTATGTCATACATTTTGTTAGTTTTAGTGTTGATTTTATCATTTAAAATGTTGTTATTGTTTTTATGTGTATATATTTCTATTTCTTCCAATCTATCTAGATGTTGTCCTTTTTTTTATGTAATATGGTTAAATTTGTTTTGATATAGGTGTATTTGTGTTTTTCTATTTTTAAATGTTGGGCATATCTGGATTTTGGATCACTTTTATTAATTTCACTGGTGTGTTCAATAAATCTTTTTGTGGCCCGTTTGACCTATATAAAATTTACTGCGGTCGTCACAGGCAATTTTATAAACACCTGTGTCTAAGGTTTGGTTTTTTTTTGGTTTTTAGGTAATTTTCTATTTTATTTGTATTTTTGTAAGCTGCAATATATCCATCATTTTTTAAAGTTGTTTGCATTATTTTGAATGTTGTTTTATTATATGTTACGCTTATGTATTTTTTGCCTGCTAAGTTATCTTCATTCCTCAGTGTTGTTAGGGTTTGCAAACTTTTCTTGTTTTTATGTTTTCTATTTAATGTGTCAACTATTTCGTTTTTATATCCGTTTTTTCTGGCTATGTATTTTATGTTATTTAATTCGTCTTGATAATTTTCTGCATTCATTGGTATATTGTTCAATCTATTGATCATGTGGTTGTATGTAGCTATTTTATGTTGGTATGGATGATGTGATTTAATGTTTATTGTTTGATCCGTTTGGGTTGGTTTTCGAAATATTTTGAATGTGTGTTTTGAATTTTCATTTTTGATTGATAAATCCAAAAAATTTATTGTGTTATTTTCTTCATTTTCTAACGTGAATTTAATGTAAGGTTCTATGCTGTTTATGTATTGGTGTAGTAGATTAAGCTGTCTATTCGTTCCTTTGAATAATAAACTTATCATCAACGTAGCGATACCAATAAATGATTTTTTCTTTGTGTGGATTTATGTTATTATGTATGTATTTTGTTTCAAAATCATTGAGATATATTTCGACTTAAGTTCCAGATAGTTGGCTCTCCAAAGGTAATCCTTCTATTTGTTGATATTACTCATTGTTATGTGTGAAATAGTTTTGTTTTGTTATTTTGGGTATTATATTTATTATTTCTTGTGTATCTGTTGGGATTAAACCATTTTTTATTGACATATTTTTTGTTATATTTATTGTATCTTTTATTGGTATGTTAGAATACATGTTGGTTATATCAAACGATGCTAATTTTGCGTTGTGAGGTATTATTATTGGTTCTATTCTATTGATTAATTCTGTGTTATTTTTTACTGAATAACTGTTATCAAATTTTATGTGATACTTCAATAGTTTGTTTATATACTTCGCTATTCTGTATGTTGGTGCTGTGGTGAAATTAATTAATAGTCTTATCGGTGTATCTGGTTTGTGTATTTTTGGTAATCCTCTTATATTTGGTGCTGTTGGTTATATCATTTTGTTATACCTTATGTTCTTATCACTTAATATGTTGATAGATTTGTTGATGATTGTTTTTATTTGAGCATTGAATTCATTCGATGGATCTTTACTTAGTTTTTCGATGTTGTTATTAATGATGTATTCATCTATCTTATTGTTGTAGTCTGCAGTTTTCAAGATGACTGATGTATTCCTTTTATCTGCTTTGGTTATTGTGGCATTGTTTTGTTTAATCTTGTTTTGTATACTGCGTATTGTTTTTATTTCTTTTTTGTTGTTGGTTTTTGAATTGTTTAAGTTGTTATTTTTTGTTGATATTTCATTAACTGTTGTTGATCTGATTTCATTTTGGTGGTGAATGTTAGTTTTGAGTATTGAAGTTTTTATTCCTAACAGATTTTCATTTCTTTCTTTTCTTGTGTTGTTTGGTTGTATGCCGTATTTCAATCCTTTTTCCAATAGTTGAGTTTCTTGATTGTTAAATTGTATTTCAGTGTAATTTTCTATTCTATTGTTATATTGTGGCGGTCTATATTGATTTATTATGTTATTATGATGGGTTCCCATTTCTATTAGTTTTGATTCTTTTAACTTTTTTAATTTCAATTTTATATTTCCACTTTTCTTTTTTATCGTGCTTTCCATATCTTTCTTTACCGATTCCATTATTATTTCATATTCTATTTGATGATATTGTTTAGATATTAGTAATTGTAGTTTGTATACTTCTAATGTTATGTAATTTATTTTTGGGTAGTGTTCTTGAATTTGTTTTGTTAACCATGTAGTTTCAGCTGTTTGTTTAGCTATTTCTGCGGCTTTGGATCTATTGCTGATTTTGATGTTAATATATGCAGGCATTATTCTATATCTCTTGCAGTATCGGTTTAAATGTAAATTTAGTTTGTTTTGTTGTAATTTTACTAATTTGTAATAATAAATTTTCACTATTTCACTTGTTGGTGTATCACTTTATGTGTTATTATGGTTTTCCATATTATTCACTGTTTGTGTGCTTCTGTCACTTTTGAAATAAAATGCAATATTTAAAAATATACCTTTTTAATATTTATTTTTAAATTTTTATTTTATTAATAATAATATAAACTTCCTTATAGTAACAATTTTGAATTGGATCTTTTATTTTATTGAATATCGATTTCGATTTAAGTCATCCTTAGTTCTTAAATTACTATTACAATTTTTGCTTAAACTATTGTCTTATATACTATTTCACCTGCTATTTTTTATTATTATGTCATATATTTTGTTAATTTTAGTGTTGATTTTATCATTTAAAATGTTATTTTTTGTTTAAAAATAGCTGCATGATCAATAGATTGAACAATATACCAATGAATGCAGGAAATTATCAAGACGAATTAAATAACATAAATACATAGCCAGAAAAAACGGATATAAAAACGAAATAATTGACGCATTAAATAGAAAACATAAAAACAAGAAAAATTTGCAAACCCTAACAACACTGAGGAATGAAGATAACTTAGCAGGCAAAAAATACATAGGCGTAACATATAATAAAACAACATTCAAAATAATGCAAACAACTTTAAAAAAATATGGATATATTGCAGCTTACAAAAACAAAAATAAAATAGTAAATTGCCTAAAAACCAAAAAAACCCAAACCTTAGACACGGGTGTTTATAAAATTACCTTGGATGACTGCAGTAAATTTTACATAGGTCAAACGGGGCGGTCCTTCACAAAAACATTTATTGAACACACCAGTGAAATTAATAAAAGTGATCCAAAATCCAGATAAGCCCAACATTTTAAAATAGAAAAACACAAATACACCTATATCAAAACAATTTTAACCATATATATAAAAAAAGAAAAGGACAACATCTAGATAGATTGGAAGAAATAGAAATATATACACATAAAAACAATAACAACATTTTAAATGAGAAAATCAACACTAAAACTAATAAAATATATGGCATAATAATAAAAAATAGCAGGTAAAATAGTATATAAGACAATAGTTGAAGCGAAAATTGTAATAATAATTTAAGAACTGAGGATGACGTAAGTCGAAATCGATATTCAATAAAATAAAAAATAAAAAATCTAGTTCAAAATTGTTACTATAAGGAAGCTTATATTATTATTAATAAAATTAAAAATAAACATATTAAAAAGTATATTTTTAAATATTGCATTTTAATTCAAAAGTGACAAAAGCACACAATTAGTGAATAATATGGAAAACCATAATAACACATATATTATGTTGTTCTTGATTTTTATATATGTTACTCTTTCCACAAATTGAAAGGAGGTCTGAGAAAAGAATTGGTTTGGTAGACCTGACCCAAGTCTTATTTGCCGAACTTAACCCAAGCCTGATTTGACAGACTTGGCCACAGGACATCAGTCCAAGCTTGGTTCAAGTTCGAGGGCAGTTTGATTATGCCAAGCCTTACCCAAACTCCAAAAGCTTTGGCGCGAGCTTGACCTAGGATTGGTCCGTTACCATTTTCTTACCCGGGAACTAATCTGACTTTTCCATAGTTACATATACTCGAAAAAAATTATTCACACATTTACCAATCACGTTTATCATTAAGCTTTTTCTTATATCTTCTTTCTCCAAATTTCAAATTCACTTTATTTTCCACTCATTTTTACAAACCAATTGACCTTCTACCCTCTCACGTTTAATCAATATAAATCAAACATCTTATTAACCGTCCCTCACACTTCATTAATTCAAAACTACATTCAACCATAAACAAAACTAATTTCTTTTAATGATCTTGTCGATTATGATGGCGTCTAATTTAATTTTATGATTGTTTAAAAGGGAAAATCTAATTTTTTGTTGTTTCTTTTTTTATTTTTAATTGACCAATAAAAAGAAACGAAAAATAAAAAGAAAATATAAATTGAAATGATTTTGTAATTAAAATGATTGAGGAATTTTCTTTTGAATATATTTTTTCCCATTTTTTTTTAATTTTCATTCTCATTTCAAGTTTTCTTCGTTTTAATGCGGTTTTATTTGGAATGTAGGAAGAGATTTATTTTAATTAAATCTATGAACTATATATTAAATTATTTATTGGAAGTGGTTGTTTGTTTGTTATTTAGTTACGTCATTCACAATAAATAGGTTTGATAAAAGAACTAACTTTGTTGATTAAAAGAATTCAGTTTACGTTAAACAAATATTCTGAAAAAAAAATAAATTAGTTATTTTGAAATTCATTACTTTAATATTTCTAACAATAAAACCCAAGTTTCTTTCCTACAAAATAGTTATCAAAGTATTAAGGGCAATAAGAGTGATTTACCGATTGAGGGATATATGTTTATCGTAACTTTCAACTTACTTTCATCGAATATTTTTTCAAAATAAATTGCTTTTAAATCTTTAATTCCAATATTTTTACAAGAATATTATTTAAAGTTGAAACTAGTAAATTTACCTACATAATCATATAAATAAAAATCGTTTTTATTCACAACCTCAGGACTTCCTTAATGGTAAGTAATTATACTCCACCTGCATGATCGGTAAGTAATTACAGTCAAATCTTTCTATCTCAAAATCCCTCTATCTCGAAATGCTCTCTATATCAAACAAATTTAACCGTCCATCAAGTTTGCATTGAAATTAATTTCTTTATTTCAAAATTCTCTATCTCAAATGTTTCTTTATGTTGGAATACCGTTGAAAATAAAAGACAAGTAAAATACTTCCTCTATTTCAAAATGGAAAAATTAAAATTAAAACTATTTACAATCAATGAAAAATTGTATATTATATCACAGTTTGATACTGGAAAAAGGAAAATAGACATTGCCCGTGAATTCAAACTACCACCTAGTACCCTAACTGCGATTCAAAAAAAAAAAAAAAACTTATAGCAAAATCAAGATCTTCGGAAAATTTGAGCATTAAGAAAATTAGGCATTGTAAAAATGAACCACTGGAAAAGGCAGTTATGGTTTTCATTAAACAGGCGAGATCATCTAACGTTCCATTGACTGGAGCAATAACTAAAAAAAAGCGAAAATGTATGCTAAAAAACTAAGGCTTTTGTGCACGTGATGGTTGGCTAACAAAACTCAGGCGAAAGCACAATATTGTTTTAAAAATTATGTCAGGAACATGGAAGCAGTCAATGAATGGAATAAGCGTTAGTCTTATATTTTAAAAGATTTCAAGGGCGAACATATTTTTCAACATGAAGAAACTGGATTGTTTTTTAAATGTTTGCCAACTAAAACACTTACTATTACAAAATGAAAAATGTTATGGTGGAAAATTTTACAAGGAGAAAATTACTGTATTGGTTGGTGCGAACAGCACAGGTATTGAAAAGTTAAACTTATTGGTCATAGGTAAATCAAAATCACCACGTTCGTTTAGAAATATACAAAGTCTGCCTGTAAATTATAAATCAAATAGAAGAGCTTGACCGGAGCTATTTTTGAGCAGTACATAATGGAATTAGATACGCAGTTTGAACTTCAAAGTCAAAAAGTCATCAAAAGACATCTCATGTTATAAAAAATTTTTTAAAAAATTCCTGCTAGAGATTGGTTATCCAAAATAAGAAGAACTTGAAAATACTTGTATTGCAAAAAATACAGTTTTATTAGATACTATTAAGTTTTTGGTTTAGGCTGCGGCAGATGTTTAACCATCAACTATAAAACACTGTTACCATCATGTTTCCATTATGTCCAGACCAGATGTCATTTTAGAGTTATTTTAAATTACAAGATTTTATTAATAAAAATTGAATTATTTATAAGCTTTAATCAACTGGTTTTACATCAGTTTTCGCATATTGAAAATTGAATGAACATTGAAAACCATTTTTTAGAGGGACCAAATTTGAATGTTTATATCTCCTAAAATAATAACCGCAGAAAAATGAAATAGTGACTCTGACCATCTAAGAAGTTCGATTTATTATAAAACAAAACATTTCTACCTACAATTGGCACAAATCTGACGAAAGTCTACTTGGCATTTTGTATAAATTTATGTTTAATTACTTCGGTCTGAAAGACCTAAGTATTACATTCATGAGCTCAAAGTCAAATTCTTACCCCCACTTTTTTTGGCATTTCTCGCCGTTTTAGGACCACCTGATTCTAAAAAAGCAAAAAAAAAAAATGTATGTCTGTCTGTAGGCCGGTCGGCCGGTCGGCCGTCCGTCATTACCAACGCTGCAGGGAAAACGGCTGGAGGGATTTCAAAAATTTTTTTTCTAAAAATAGGTATTCACAAGGGACAGGTCCGAAAGGACGCTTTGTTCCTGTACCGGAAGTGTGTCAAAAGAATAATTATGTGTGTCAAAAATTGTTACTGTACCGGAAGTGTGTCAAAAAAATCATTATGTGTGTCAAAAATAGCAAATTTTTATATTTTTGGCTTAAAAACGATTATTTTAAGTGATTACGAGTAGGAACATTAAATTTGGAGAAATCTTGATGGTCGGGCTTGGTATGTGAGATCAAAAACTAGATTATTGCATTATAAGTTTGTCAAAAAAATGTTGTCAAGTGTGTCAAAAGAAAGATTTTTATTTATTTTTTTACCTAATTTTTTGGAAAATAAATAAAATTAATTGTTTGTTGGAAATGAAATTTTATTATTATTATTGAGAATTATGGCATTATAAGTTTGTCAAAAAAATGTTGTCAAGTGTGTCAAAAGAAAGATTTTTATTTATTTTTTTAGCCAATTTTTTGGAAAAAAAAATTGTTTGTTTGAATTGAAATTTTATTATTATTATTGAGAATTATGGCATTATAAGTTTGTCAAAAAAATGTTATCAAGTGTGTCAAAAGAGAGATTTTTATTTATTTTTTACCCAATGTTTTGGAAAAAATAAAATTGTTTGCTCGAAATGAAATTTTATTATTATTATTATTGAGAATTATGGCATTATAGGTTTGTCAAAAAAATGTTGTCAAGTGTGTCAAAAAATGAAATGAAATGAAATGAATTTTTAAGAATTTTTGGAATATTATTGGAATTTAGAAAAAGTATAAATATTTGAATTCATTCTGATTTTTGGAATTTTGAAAAAGGTTTCAATTTTTGATTTTGTTATAATTTTTGCAATATTTTTAGAATTTTGAAAAAAATAGAATTTTTGAATTTTATATATATATATATATATATTTAGAATTTTGAAAAAAGTTTCATTTTTTGATTTTGTAATAATTTTTGGAATATTTTTAGAATTTTGAAAAATTTTTAATTTTTGATTTTATTATAATTTTTGAAATTTTGAAAAAAGTTTTAATTTTTGATTTTGTAATAATTTTTGCAATATTTTTAGAATTTTGGAAAAGTTTGAATTTTTAAGAATTTTTGGCATATCATCGGAATTTAGAAAAAGTTTAAATATTTGATTTCATTCTAATTTATAGAATATTTTTAGAATTTTGAAAAAGTTTGATTTTATTTAATTTAACAATATTTTTGGAATTTTGATTATAATTTTCCAACAACGTATTGATGTTTCGTGTTAGTTTTGTAATAAATTTTTAAACAGATATAAAAAATACTTGTACTTTAATAAAGAGTTATGTTTGATATACATCGCTGCCCAAAACTAAAAACCATGTCCTCGTGAAAGTTTTTTGCCGAAAACTATATCAAAATCCTTTACCCAGACCGAAGTCTTGATATCTTAGAGCTGTGAGATTTCAGCCCCTCCATATTTGACATATTAACTTCATAGTATCTTGACTTAGTATCATAGATATTCTCACAGGTTGAAAACAATCGCAAACGAATTCTTTTGCTGTATACATTTCTGTATTGCTAAAACAATTATATCAAAATTATTATTGAAAAACGGCCGTAAGGGGTAACGAATCCTAGCAATGTTATCTCATACATTATAAAAAAAATTACGTGTAAAATTAATTACAAAAAATCTCTCTAATAATTTGGCATATTCTTCAAAACGGATTCAAACAAATTAATGACGCTACAAAGTCAACTAAAATTTAGTACAATCGACCATACGTTTTTAAAGTTTGACAATGCTTTGTCAAACGTTCAAATCGTATGGTCAATTGTACTAAATTTTAGTTGATGCTTCAAAATAATTTGGTTGAATCCGTTTTGTAGAATATTATACCAAATTATTTTTTTCAGTGATACCCGGGTAGGAGCTGCCAATATTAAACAACGAGCCAATCTCAGGCCAGTATTGGAAAGCCAAGCCTTGGCTAGTTAGCTTTGTTTAAGGTCTGGGCAAGTTGTAAATGCCTAGACTGAACCACGGTTCAGTTTATTATATTACGCGTTATTCACCAGTGTAATGGTAACATGTGATTTGTAAACAAAGTTTACTATGTTTACCGATTCGTAAATAAACATAGTAAGTTTTGTTTTTCTACTCCTATCACAGTAAATTATAAATTACATCACACTATCCATGACATGTAAATTGAATATTTCAAATAGCGTGCGGTAAGTAAAAAAAAGCGTGCGGTAATGGATTTTCATATATATTATATATTACCGCACGCTTTTAATAAAAATAAAAATTTTTATTTAAAGAAAAATTTGATTTTTAAAAATTAAATATTTCAATTTATTTTGACACAGAATAATGCAAAGCCTACCACAATTTGTAAACTATTTGCATTTAATTTATAATTAGTAGTTCATTTTTTCAAGTAACTATATGCGTTTGGGCATTAAAACAAAGTCGTTGAAAAAGTATATAACAAATCTCGAGTTGTAAAGCATTTTCCATGCTCGTGAAGATACTGCAATCGACGATACGCGTCTCGTGTGCAATATTTTCCCTCGCATGTAAAATGCTATTTACAACTCTAGATATGTAATATACTATTCACGTCAAATTTATTTACGAGTGAGTATGAGTGATTCTGAAGAAATTGAAGATTTTTCGGAAATTGGAATTAGTGCATATGCAGCTCGAGCTTCCTTGCTGAATGCTACCAGAAAAGAGGAGAGATCGGTATGAGCGAACATACAGTATAGCTTTAAAGAATCGTGCATGGGAAAAAAAGTTACAGAAATGGGTGAAACTGTGTTTCTAGCATATTTTTATGAAAGAGCGTCTATTCCAAAATCCCCAACTAGTTTATAGAGTGAGTTTTCAATGTTGAAATTGACCATGTGCGTTCGTGAAGACCTTGATGTGACAAAATTCAAGCAGGCATTACTTATTAGAACGAAGTAACAGTGTAATTATTGTCTATATATTTCCAGGTATATCCCCAAAATGCTAAGAATTTTAGTAAAGAAGAAATTCTTGAAAAGATTCTTGATAGTGCTCCGGACGATATATATCTTCTTATGGAAGTCGCGATTGTATTAGGAATTGCAGGTGCATGCCGTACAGATGAACTTTATAATTTGAATGTTGAAGATGTTCAAATTAAATCTGACACGACAATTGTCGACATTTAACAATCCAATAACAAAATCCACCGAAGATTTGTAGTTACTAGTATGTAATTGTAATAATGATACCGTCAACTGGTTTAAGATCCTTGAAAAGTACATCAAATTTCAGCCGAATAATATTAAAGAAACACGATTATTTGTGCGTTATAGACTGGCGAAATGCATTAGACAAGTAGTAGGGAAGCATACTCTCTCCGTTATATCAATGAAAATTGCAAAATATCTGCAAAATATCTGGAAGATTGCAAAAATTATACGGGTCATACTTTAAGAAAAACTTTAAGTACATTACTAACTGACAGCGGAACCGGTATTCTTGCTTTAAAACGCCATGGCGGGTGAAAATTCGCCACAGTTGCTGCAGAGGGGTATGTGGGAGACTCGTTCAATAATAAAATAGAAACGGCTAACAGAATTTTGTATGGAATCACTGGAAGCTCATCTCGAGAGACTGTGACTGAAGAGGAAGACAACATGGCAAACATCAGTATTACTCGCAAAGTTGTCTTTCTCATAGCTAATGGTGCGAATGATGTTATTTCTGGACCAAATAACGAATTGTAGTAATAGGTTAGTATGGTGGTTCGTAAAGGTCCACCAGTTGGTCGCGCACGCTAGTAAATGCTGCCGCTAGCTCGATTGAGCTAAGGTTCTATTGACCAACAACTTTTCTTTAACAAGAAAATTTAAAATATAAAAATAACAAACGAAAGCGTGCCTCAGAAAACACCACCTAGGATTTCCAAAAGGGAGAACAGCCTGTGGCTGTTGTATCGCAAAAGAGATGATTAATGATATTGGTTCCTCTGGCCGTTCTGTATCTTTCCCCAAAATTAATCCTCAGCAAGAAAAAAACAAATTTTGCTCTCGCAGTTAAATCCCTGTCCATACTAATGAACCGCCATTCTCTCTATTTACTGATTAGAGGCATCAACCGGGCACACGAAATGCTGAATAAAAACACCGTCTTTATTTCTTTCTAACGTTTGCCGTGTAATAGTGTATTTAATTCAAATACTGTATTAAATAGTGTATTTAATTCGGAGCTAAAGTGACTTTTTGTGTATCGTCTAAAATTTTCCTCTCTTTCCTCTTTTCCTCTCTACGGTCGGCCGCCAAACTATATACTCAACACAAAAAGTAGTACTTTAGCTCCTAATTAAATAAGATACTAATAATAATAATATTATTCAAATAATTTTAATTGAATTTTTATCGATCGAGCAACAGATGTATAAGCATTTTGGGCATTAAGAGTATTAGACCAGTCAAAATAGCTTTTTGTGAGGAAAATATTAGTAACAGCACGAAAACTTTTCGTTAAGGAAGAAAATATTGCGCAAATGATGGGAAACATAAATTAAAGGTGATCCGAGTTACGAGGGTAAAATGAGGTGAGCTTTTAGGGGTAGAAAATGGGTTTTCACGATTTTTAGCGAAACTAGAGCTTCAGAAAAAAGTTTAAAGTAAAAGTTGTAGGTGATATAAAGGTCTATAACTTTTATACCGACCATTTTTTCACATAACCTAAAATTTGCCGTGAAAATAGAAAAAACCGAGAAAAAAAGCTCTTTTCGTTTTTAATTTTTATCTCCCACAAACCAAATTTTTTTTCACACAATTTGGTGAAAACGTGCCTTATTATGTCCCTAATACGCTGTAATTTTTTGGAATCACAATATTGATTTTTACGTTTGATTTTAAACCAATAAAGTGAGCTCATTTCACACGAAAATTCTCCTGTGTTGGAAAAAGTTTTTTCAAAAAAATCAGTAATCTTTATTTTTGTTGAAACGTCTACTTTTAGATGGTTTAAAAAAAAAATGAACATTACCATGGAAAAATTTATATTTTTTAAAGATTTCAACGGTAAATTTTAACAAATAATGAATATTTTTAAACAATCATTGAAAAATAACTCTTTAAAATCAAGTTTATTCAGTTTTTGCATTTCCTGGAAAAGCTTATTTTTTACACCATCTAAAAGTAGACGTTTCAACAAACATAATGATTAATTTTATTGGGGATTTTTGAGATCAATTAAACTCAAGTAAATAAAGAAGTACAGTGAAACTTCCATAATTCGAACCACCAAAAGCCATCAATTTTAGTTCGATTTAGGGAAATTTCGAAATATAGAAACGATTTATAAAGAAATTCAAAATTTTAATTCGAAATATTAATACGATTTATAGAGAAATTCGAATAATAGAAGTTCGATTTATGGAAGTTTGACTGTAATTGGAATTTTTTCAATTCGAAGGTATGGTTTGAAATTTCTCAGAAAAAAACTCCACTTCACATTTTTCGTGTTTCGGATGAATTCTAACCTTCCTCGTCAGTGCCTGGCTCGAATCCTTAGGCAGACGCGCTATCGATCACGCCGTTGAGGCGATGACAGTTTCGAAGTTGAAACTTCTTCATCAACTTATTTTATTTTACTGAAGTTGAATTTTTCCACTGTCATTAGACTCCATATTATGGAAATGTTTTTACATTATATGGGATTTTTTGCATTAAATTTCTAGACAATACTTTGTGTGAATTCATAGAATGAGGAACAATCAATAATGACTTAGGATGTTAATTAGAATAGAAATGTTCCCCAATCTATGAATTCACACAAAGTATTGTCTAGAAATTTAATGCAAAAAATCCCATATAATGATTAATGTTTTTTTTGAAAAAACTGTTTTCCATACAGGAGAATTTTCGTATGAAAATGAGGTCACTTTTTTGGTTTAAAATCAAAATTAAAAATAAATATTTTGATTTCAAAAAATTACAGCCTATTAGGGACATAATAAGGTAAGTTTTCACCGAATTGTGTGAAAAAAAAATTTTTTTTGTAGGAGATAAAAATTAAAAACGAAAAAGTCTTTTTTCTCGGTCTTTTCTATTTTCACGGCAAATTTTAGGTTATGTCTAAAAATGGCCGACATAAATAGTTATAGACCTTTTTAATACCTACATCTTTTGCTTTAATTTTTTTTCGATAGGTCTAGTTTCGCTGAAAATCTTGAAAAACCATTTTATACCCATAAAAGCACACCCCATTTCACCCTCGTAACTCGGATCACCTTTAATTTATGTTTCCCATCATTTGCGCAATATTTTCTTATTTATTCAATAGTTTTCATCCTGTTGCTAATTTTTTCCATTTTTTGCTTTTTAAGGTAGGGGCATGTGCTTTACCTGTGGACGTTTGAAACAATTTGAAGCAAAAGTATTTAAAAAAAAAAACTTCACATTTATATAATGAAATTATTTATTGTATGGCTTAATAACTAATCAACTCTTAATAATTATCGGTCTCCAATGCGAAATCAAAAACAATTACTCAAAAAAATTGAAGTTTTTAAAAACCCTTATTATGTCCCTAGGTACAGCGTACAAATGTACCTATGGACATTACGAATGTACTTATGGACGGTACTGTGCCAATGGACAAGCGTTAACATTGCAACATATTATTAAAAAAAAACAATAAAAACACAGAAACGATTAGTCTTCTTAAAACAACAACAAAATAGGCTCATCAAAACATAGAAATTAATAACAATTTTATTGCTTTTTAGAACAACGATACTCATTGTATAACTCATACTCATTGTATAAAGCTTTGGCAGAATCGTCGCTATCATCAGAATCATCATCATCGTCTAACTTGTAAGTTGTAACACCTTAGGCAAAGTTGCACTCATAATCCGAGTCGAAGTTGTCCTTGTGCGATTTAGGTACACATTTCTGATGATACCGTCCTTCACACATAGAACAGGTTAGCATATTTTTCTTATTTTCATATTTTCTACATCCTACACACATTCTAGTACTAGGGCCCGGTTTTGAAGTCAAATCGAAGGGCGCAGGTCTTTTCTTTGGTGCTTTCTTTTTTTCTTTTTCTTGACATGTCTTTCTTGGCGGTGCCTTTTCAAAAGGACGTAGAGATTCCAATGTTGGAGAAGTAGTAGCATTTTGAGGTCTAGAATTTTGTTCCAAAAGTAAGTCACGACATTGATCTTGGTAATCATTTTCTAAACAATCAACAGGTATCAAAACTTCTGATATAGTCTGTTCTCCAATAGCAATATCATAAATGGTGATAGGTCTCCCTGGGTGGTTAATCATCCAACTGTCGGCGGCCTTATTGTACTGCAACTTAAACGGCCCAAATGCACATCTATCCAAAGATTGTAAATTGTCGGAGGTATGTGGAGGCAGAGTTAAAAGAATTATACCGTTGTCTGTGGCTTTGTCAATGATTTCAATTGAAATGGGGGTTTCATGGTTATCCATTGTAAGTAAACCTGAACGTTCTTTCGTAGGTTTCGCAAAGGCAATAAAACGATATAAATATTGTCCAAAAATCTGTTCTGTGGACCATCCAGATTGATTTGCCGCTCCGACAGAACCTGGAGGCGCACCTTTAAGCATATTGTCTTTAAAAAACACTCTAGGAAAAATTAACATAGGAGTTACTGAGTTTCCTACTGCATTTATGCAGTCAATCATGGTATTATTTATCCCCCTTTCTCCAAAAGTTAATTTTCCTAACTGCTTAATTTTTTTCGGTGCTACACTTTTCTTGGTTTATGTACCGTCGACATCCCTGTCTCGTCGACATTGTATATAGATTCAGGTGGAAGATTATACCTTTTCTGCACTTTTTCGAGATTATCAAAAAATTAGAAACATTTGCCCTATTAAACTGGTAGCTCTAGCTAAACTAGTTGCTTCAGGTTTTCGTAGGGATAGTTCTGGAAAACGTTGTCGATAACATCTCAACCACCCTATACCAGCCATTTTGTATTGATGCCAGCTTTTAGGAGTATTTTCTTTATTTTTTGCCACAGAAAACTGGTAGGCAAGTTCCCGGACTTGCCTGGAATCTAAACCCATATGCGTGTATGCTGCCTTTTCTAAATATTTGCGTAACAAAATCTCCTCATGCTCTTGAAATACCTTTTTAACGTCATTCTTCAAAAGTTCTATAGAAATTTCGTTGATATTATTATCCTTATTGAGTTGAAAAACTTTAAAATTGTAGATTTAGGTATTTGATATTTTTCAGCCACCTTACGAACTGAACATCCACTTTGGACCTCTTTAACTGCTTCGGAGAGAGTGTCTGGACAACATTTATCCCGCTTCACTCCGGTTTTACTTCGTGGCACTGGAAAAATACAAATTTAATAACTATTTGTAGAATAATTATTTATATTAATTATTTAATTAATACATAATTATTTAATATAATTATTTAATTAATGTCCACAAGTGCAACCGATATTATGTACCTATGGGCAGTTTACAGGTACATTCACTCCCTCGTTCTCAGGTACAAATATTAAGACATAACCTAGAAAGGAATGATTCTTTATAAAGAGCATTAATAGAATCGCAGAATGACCCTTAAATCAATGTAAAACATTAAATTCTATAATGCATCTACAGCTACACTTCTAGGTTAAGTTGTCTTACAGAAAATCACATTGAAAAAGCGCCAAAAAACTTACTTTTCGAATTAAAAATCTTCAACAGCACACAACAATAGATTTATCACTGACCGCACAATGACAGTTAGTCAGTGTTGCCACTCGTCAAAAAAGGTTTACGGATGCGTTCAAATGGCGAATTTACGTCTTTTAGTTTTTGAAATATTGATAGTGTCCATAGGTAAAGCCGTCCATAGGTAAAACACAAAGCCCTATCTAAACTGGTCTATATTACCGATTTCGAATATATTAGAGATCTCGGTCTCGATCTCCAAACATCTATTGATCCTCAATCGGTAAAACACTCTTACTGCCCTTAATACTTAAATAACTATTTTGTTGATATTTAAAGTTCTTAACCATATCAAAATTCAAAACACCTTCACAAAAATAATTTTTTTTTTCATAATAATAAATAAAAATGATAAAATTCTTTTAGTAAAATTCTTGAAGAAATATTTTCTTAAAATAATCATAAATTTTCTAATTAAATAAGGGCACCATTTGTTATTTTATTTATATTTTTTATTATAATCAGTTTGCCACGTGTATTTCCTTTAGCTGAAACGATTTATTAGCATTATGCTTAAATTAGTTTATATAAATAGAGAGAGAACAATACAATACACGTTAAATGATGGTTGACTTTGTCGAAATATTTACAATTTTACAATAACAAAAATTTGATTATACTAAATGTTTGTGTGATAAGAATTCATTTTAATAATTTTTTTTAAAATTAATGAATAATGTGCCATGATCATGATTAGCTTGCCGAATGTTATGTCGGTGAAAAATTAATTTCATGGGTACTTAAGTTAAATTTATTAGGTGTAGACATTGGTCTTTATTGGTCTTAATCATGAACATAGAGGTTTTTTGACTAACGAAATATTTGTGTTATAAATGTTGTTCAAGTTTGAATTAACAGTTTCAATGATGGCATAGAAGGTATCTTCTATTAGTATTTTTTTGCCAGGGGAGATAGGTTACATTATATTCAAAAATAAACCTACATTAAGTTAAAGTTAAATTATCTACCAAAATATCAGTTAAGAAAATACTACTGAATAGAATCGTAAATATGTCTTTGAAAATACCAGATAATTGACTAAAGGCGAAAGTGCCAACCTTGCATTTTTGAATAATTGAAAAATTCTCAAAATACCAGTTGATAAGAATTAAAATAAGAACAGACAATAAAAATATCTAGCGAGGCTTAGGCGTATAGATGATCATATTCTAAATTTGTACTTTTCAATCTCCACCAAGAGCGAAAAAGTACACCCACATAACACCCAGATTGTGTAAACGTTGTGCAAACGATTGTGTAAACGCTACTTTGAGTTCGATTCCAAATAAAACTTATACTTTATAGCATGATGTTCAAAAAGCAACCATTTTCTTGTTGAATATTAATACACAACTCTTAAATCAACCAGTTCAACCAAAGATTCAAAAACCAAATGAACATGTTTAAAACACTACGAATGAAATATGCATTATTTAGATTTTCAATTTTGGATACCTATGAATTTCATTATAGTTTCAGAGTTTCATCATCTATATTCTATTGCAAATACCAAATACATAAAGTCAAATAAATATTGTAAACAATAACATAATACAACACCATCAAACAACATAATCTTTTTTTTATTCTATATGTACAATAATTATTTAATTATAAATTTAATTCTTCTTTCCTTCAACAATAATTTCCTTATCAAAAATCATGATCAAATTAAAACATCTCGTACGTTAAGTAACAATAAACATGATCATGATCATAAGAAAAACAAAACTTGCACTGATAATTTCTTGGAAGTTAGATATTGTTAAGAAAACGGAAAATTTATACACGACTACGGCATTACGAAAAGAATTAAGATAAAAATCTTGATATGGATTAATATGCGTGTGTCTGTCATGTTGTTTTATACTGATATTCAAACATTTAATAACAAAAAATCAAGAAAAACGGCATTTGGTAAGGTTGCCTACTAAAACTTGATAATTCAATCACTTTCCCAACAAAGGAATTATTTAGGATAGTGCGTTAATAGGATAAATTTCAGTCATTGTTGTATAGACTGTTAGAAATACTTGTAAATGAAACACTAAACACCAAAAAAGCATAAATCAACTTTCCAACCCACAATTTCTAACTACTATAAATAATTTTCATGAGAAATTATCCATCACATTTATAATAAACGGTTTGAATTATATTCTAATTATACTTTCCTTTCAAGTATAACGAATAAGAACAACACAAATGCAAGAAGTGCCATTAAAATCTAAAATTAAACGAAAAGAAAATAATGTTTAGAGATAAAGAAAAATATTGTCAAATAAATTCTCGTGACAACAAATCCAACACATAAATTATCTAAATAAAATAAATTTATTTAATTTGTTTGTATTACTCGCACAATGCGGTTCGGTTGAGTGTTATTTTAAATACATGTCACGAAAATTATAAAACAGTTGTTTAACGAATAAAAAAACTGATGAAGTTGGAAAGCAACACGTTTGGAAAGCTTCATCTGTTTCCATCCTAGTCATTAAACTTTTTTCAAAAGTGCTATAGGAATCATGGATGAAAAATTAAATTTCCTAAACCAGAACTGCCAAAATAGACACTTTTTTTCAAATATATTAAAATTAGGATAAACCGAAAAGTCGAAATAGTTAAACCAAAAAGATGTACTTTTGATACAAGATTGTCAGATTGAGATGAATCAACCACGAACGAAGGAGCTTTCATATTAAAATTTGTATATTTCAGTGAAAACCGAAAATATTCATATATAATATCACGAGTCGTCAAATAATAGTCGATTATTTTTCATAATCATTATTACGAATGTCATAACCTCAAATGGCATGAGTGGTAATGTTGAAAAATAATCGACTAATAATTTGGTGACGAGTGACGGTGACGAACAGAAATAGTAACATTATTTCATACAACATAATCCTTTGTTGTCAAACAAAATTAAATATTATTTCATCTTAGTAGGCGCATAAATGTTATAAATTTTTAATTTATTTTTGACAAATAAACATAAACATGCAATCAATTATGAATGAAAACCGACATTTTTATTATTTGCAAATTGCATTTTTATATAATTTTGTATTATTGAATAATTTGTAGAAAAAATTTAATTGAGAAACTAATAATTATCTTTTAAATAAAATTATATATAAAAAAAAAATTATCTCATTAAGCAAAAAAAATTATCTCAATATCTCTAGTTTTAAATTAAGTAGGCCGAAAATAGTCACTATAATTCGCTGTTCCTTACCACCAGAGAAAAATAGTCGATATAATTTGTTTTGATTTGTTAAAAAATAGTATATGAAGCGTTTTTATTGGACCTTATCGAAACTTTATTTAGTGAGTTGAATTGTCAATTCAATTCAATTTTAGGTAGATTTCATATAAAAATCTACCTATTGCAACGTGCTTCACTCGGAATTTCGGAAAAATTTTGGTGCCAATTGACTATAAATGATAAGCGGAGACGGAAAATCAAAATGAAAAAAAAATTTATATATATATATATATATATATATATATATATATATATATATATATATATATATATATATATATATATATATATATATATATATATATATATATATATATGTATATATATATATATATATATACATATATATATATATATATATATATATATATATATATATATATATATATATATATATATATATATATATATATATATATATATATATATATATATATATATATATATATATATATATATGTATATATATATATATATATATATATATATATATATATATATATATATATATATATATATATATATATATATATATATATATATATATATATATATATATATATATATATATATATATATATATATATATATATATATATATATATATATATATATATATATATATAATATATATATATATATATATATATATATATATATATATATATATATATATATATATATATATATATATATATATATATATATATATATATAATATATATATTATATATATATATATATATATATATATATATATATATATATATATATATATATATATATGTATATATATATATATATATATATTATATATATATATATATATATATATATATATATATATATATATATATATATATTATATATATATATATATATATATATATATATATATATATATATATATATATATATGTATATATATATATATATATATATATATATATATATATATATATATATATATATATATATATATATATATATATATATATATATATATATATATGTATATATATATACATAACGTTATGAGGTATAACGGAATTATCCGGCACTCTCACGGTCGCAATTTTCGACCTACACCAAAAATATTTTCTGTGTATGTTGCGGCAAACAATCTCTTGGACAAGTTTGCGAACTGGCCATATCGGGGTACCGTTTAAGCGGCTAGAAGTCGAATAATCTAAGGCGTTAGAACGTCCGTTTGAAACATAAAGTTTAAATAAAATTGATAAATATCGAATATTTGGACCTTTTTTTTATCATTTTTTGTCAGATGACAACCTTGGCATTTAGGGTTCCTGAAAAATCAGCTGTTTTAAAAATTTACTAAACTTTGAAAATGAAAATGACCAAACTCAAAAATGAAAACTTTCGCACATGTAGATGTCAGCTTATATCTATCCAAAACTTAAAAAACAAATTGTTTACGTCCAGAGGTTGAGACCCAGCGGCTATTAAAACGAAAACAAACGCAAACGGCCATGCTTTCATCATTTTCGAGTTTATTTTGATTAAACTAATACTAGCTTTTAATTCAACTTTTCAACTATAACATCAGAAGTTTTTCAGCTTTCTAACCCTAGAAGTTCCAATGCAATTAACATTAATAATTTTTGAAAAGATATACTTTATTTTCGCTGTGATCTCACTTCTCAGTACCAAAAGCGGAGAGTTAAAGATTATATGTTAAGTATATCAATACTTTCTTACCGGTCTTCTTAGGATATACTTATTGTATTATACTGTTGTCAATTTAACTTTCTATAGTGATAATCAGCAGTAAACTGCCAACATTTTTGCTTTGTGGAGGCAAAAAGAAAATCTTAAAAGTCCACAAATCTTTAATAACAATTAACATTGCTTTTCCTATTTGTTTGTATAAAAGGTTCAATCACTTTTTATCACTCAGTTATTAATTTAAACAACTAAGTATAAATTTAAATCAATAAATTCTAAACAAAAACATCAAAGAAAATTCGTGATCCAAATCCAATTTTAATTTTTGTTCTTCACGTTTAAAGTTTCAAGAAATATGTTTCAGTTTTTTGGTCATGTTCCTTTAAAACGAAACATTTTTATTTATTTTTCTTGTTTGCAAATCAAATAATTTTATTTTATTTAATAAAAGCCGAAATAAAAAAAAATAAAATTATAATAAAATTCTTTTAATACTAAAACAAAAATACTTTGTTATTTATTTTTTAAGTTCGTTATTTTTTCTTTTGTATATAGAAGAAAAATATTTTATTTCCCTAAGAAATTCATTTCTCATCGAATTCCTTATTAAAAATATTCCAAATATGCCGACATAAAAATAACATTTAACAATTGTATGTTGGTTTGGTTTGTTGGTTGTTTGGAATACATATAGACGAAGATATTTTTGGTTTCTTAGTTTTCCTGTTTGATTTTGATTTCATAAAACTGATAAAAAATTCAGTTGATTGTAGAAGTTTTTTTTTTGAAAAATATTTGAACAAAAAGGTCGTAAAACAGTCGCAAAACAAACATTTAAAGTAGATGAACGTTTGAAAGTTTTATTGGCAACCTGCAAACAATATACCATTGATAAACAAAATGTTACTAACCAATACATTTTCCAACTACATATTCATTTATTTCTTTATCTTTGACTTCTTTTACAGGTCTTTAAAATTGTCAAACAACAAATTTTAATTTAAAAGTCAAATTTAGGAAATCAATTTTATTCCTCCATCCTCCTCCAGTAACTCTCTATAACAAAAAACAACAACAAAGTTATTTTTTGCTGAAAAAACCTATGCAAATACATAAAACAGAAAAAGGAAAGAAAAGGAAAATTGAACCATTTTATAAAAATCCCTTCCTTCGTTTTATTGAAAATTCTCAAAGATGTCAAGTTAAGTTTTATTAGTAAATCTTTTTTTTTCCTTTTGACATAGTCATATCCCTGTAACGTAGAACGTAGAAAGCACATTATATTCTTTTGTTTTTTTTTATGTAAAGGAGAAATTAGTAGATACGGAAATTAAATAAGAATTTTATTGTCTTCGGAAAAAAGAAAATCAAAAACAATAAAGTGTAGAAGAAAAAGGATTAATAAAAATGTTAAATTTATGTTATATATATCTTTGTAAGTTCGAGGTTGGTAATGTTGTTTAGGATTATTTATTATTAAAGGATTTGTCGAGAAAAACTAATTTTAAATTTGAATTTTGTGTTTTTTGGATATGTACATGTATGTCCGCTGGATATTTTCCGTTTACTTTTTGAATTTTTAACGTGTGCTTCAAATAAGTTTTCTTTAATTGTATTTTTGATTAATTTAATTGTATTTTTGGGTGTTCGGATTAACAAAGTCCCGGTCGGTTTAAATATGAAATCGACTTTCTAAGATTGATCGCACGAGTAATTGTGTCTTAAATCGATGTCAACTTCGAATAAGTATACAGGTTATGTCCTTAGTTTTCAACTGTAACTTTGAGCGAACCGAAAGTACATGAATTTGTAACTAGTAGTATATTATATAGGTCTATAAAAATTAGTTGTTAGTTAATTTGTGGTCGAAGAAAAATAATTAGGCGTTTGTTGTTGAAATAAATGTTTATTAATAAAAATTTCTAAATACATATTTCAACGAGAAAAAAAAACACATCTTACGTTAATTTCGAAGAAACTTTTTGATTTTTTAAATTGGTCCTGTTTTACGATGCACTATGTGACCATATTTGTACTATTAAGACTATAGGTTAAGCTAGATTTCTGGTCTCCTGAAGGACGAAATATATATACAAACCGGCCCGAATCCATCCAGTTTGCGTTTCCAGTACTAAAACTCTTTCGGCAACTATTTTAAACTTCTCACGTAATGATAAATATCTTTGATGTTTGTCTTGCTTTGATATTATCTTGCTAAGAACAAATGCTGGAGTATAGCATTTTTTGTCGTCATTGCAACTGGGACATTAAGCATGGGAGAGGCATCGTCCTAGCTGTTAGAATTTTAACGAATTAGATAGTTTTCGGTGTTAACCCCAACGATTGAGATTAGTTGATTATATTAAGTTGATTATAAGTTGTCCTGTCACAGATTGATTTATAAAAAGTATAGCGACCGACCTATGTCGAGTTTTAGTCTAAAATAAGAATATTTATATCTAAAAAAATTCTCTGAATTGATTTGTTATTTTATTTCGGTTCCGGTGTTCAACTCATATTATGTATTAAAGTAAAAAAAATCAATTTATTCTTGTTATTTTCATTTAATTGAATCTTTATTAAAATCATGTGATGAAAGTATAACAAAAACGAAACAGACGATAGAGAATGCTCGCTCTAAATTTTTAATTTAAAGTAAAATAATTGTACTCGTTGTTGTTAATTTAGTATTAACAAAAAATTTAAAAAAAAATCACTAAAACATTGTAAAACTTATCTTAAATTTCCTCTTGAACCCCCTGAAGTAAGGTAAAAATTTTAGATATAACCTTTTTCCAAAATTTTCTTCAAATTTGGTTCTTAAATTAAATATTTCTAATTTTGTAGTTTTCATACCTAAAAAGAAAAAGATAAATAGTGTTAATTTAGTGAAAATAAAAAGTTATTGATATTAAAATAATATAAAAGAAATTTAATTATTATTTTTTTGTCAAATTCCTTATATTCGAATATAATACACAGCCATTCCGTTTGACAGCTGGCCTACTTTTGGCCTACTTAGTCACTGGGCGAACGGGCAGTAATAAGACAAAAAACAGTTTTAAGAGTTCTTAGTTTTTCATGATGTGCTATTGTGGTCAAGCACGTCAAACAGGTTTTAGTGTGTTTTAGATACAAAATTTTAATTGTTTCATATCATCATTTGCGGAGAAAAGTTCACGTTTTTGATACCCTGGCAGAATATTAGTGTAGACTAGTTAGCATTGACCTATAGGTTATCCATATCAACTGTGTTCGCTTGAAAATTTCTAAGATTCTAAAATCTGGCGAATTCAATCCTGAGCTTGAGTTATTACCCTTAACAATAATTAATGAACCATTTTCATTAAATTAAATGAAAAGAATATCAAAATAAAAAAACTTTAAAAAAAAAAAAATAGAACCGACTTCAGAAAAAACAAAAATGGCACAAAAAAGTGAAAAATAACTCAATTGTTGCTTTTAGAGACAAAAATACGTTACATTTTGATTCATTTAATTTAATTATACCTTACTATAGACAAAAAAATTACGCTATTAAACAAAGATACTACATTAAAATAGTTACTTTTTATTATAGTTGTTATAATAGTTATAAGCAACAATTGAGTTATTTTTCACTTTTTTGTGCCTCATTTGTTTTTTCTGAAGTCGGTTCTATTTTTTTTTAAAAAGCTTTTTTATTTTTTTATTTTTAGTGTAGTCAATAGTCATAAAGCAAATGTCGAATAGAAAGCGTTTTAAAAGTAATAACTTCAAATACCGGAAAAAACTTTAATCAGTGACAATCTATTGTTACGATTGCAGAAAAATCTAGACGATTACAGAAAGATCTAAACGATTACGGTCACTTCCAGGAAAATAAAATCAACAAACAAGTTAATGAAATGAATATTGTTGTTGTTGTCTCTTCTTAGAAATAGGGTCAACATAAACGATTTTATGAATCAAATCAACATAACGTAAAATAATCGAATATTCTAATGTTTTCTCAAGGTTTCTGGAAAGTGATGTCGAATTATCTAGAAGTATTGCAGAAGGTATATAAGAAAAATACCTTTTGTAGTTTTTAATTAGTTTATTTTAAACCTGCGATTGTGAAGTTAAAAATTATAAAAGTGATCTTTAAATTAGTTTTTGTGTAAAGTTTTTGTAAATAAAGTTATAAGTGTTATTAAATAGAAATAATTTGTGTATTATTTTCAACGTTGTGAACTGGAAATTTCTACAATAAACCGTTGGAGTTTCTGAAGCTGTTCAAAGAATATTCTAGTTAGGAATATTGTTTGCTGTATTGTTTTCCTGTTGTTGTGGAACAATTAAGGTATTGAATTCTTAATAAAACCTGGTGTTTGTGCTTACTAATCAGTGATCGAACTCAGGAAGAGATTGGGAATTACGTTTATCGAATTGAGAGTAAGGCCAATTCGAAGTAAGGTTGGAAAAACGTAACATTGGGGACATCGGCGGATTAGTTAGCTGTTAATAATGGTTTTATTAAGTGATTTGAAGGTTCTTGAGTTAAAGAAAGAACTAGAACAACGTGGATTGTCAACAAGTGGAAACAAAACTGAATTAATGCTACGGCTTCGACAAGGAATGGAAGCCAATGGAATGGACATGGAAAGTTACCAGTTTGGAGTGATTAGTACAAATAATGATCTAGTGGCAGCTGATGAGGAGAAAAGTTTTGTTGCAGAAACAACAACAACATTACCATCTGGAAACTGCGATTTTATGCAGTTATTGGCTATGATGCAACAGATGAGTTTGAACATCAGTCAACAGAATCAGCAATTGGCTGCCGTAAACGCTAATATGGTTGCCAATAAAGACGAGCTGAATCAAAAATTTGATCAACAAAGTAGCAACATCAATCAACAGCTAGAAACAGTCAACAATAACATGGCTGTTAATAGAGAAGAGATTACTGCAACACTTGCTGCAAATAAAGATGAGATGAACCAGCAAATAAACGAGTTGAAAATTGGAATACATCAACATTTGGATGAGAAACTTCTACAAATGTCAACGGCATTCGATGGAAAAGTCGAGAAGATTCAAAACGATATCCAAGAATTAGAACAAAAAGTGCATGACGAAAACAAAAAGGTACTTTCCAAAGTTGATGATTTCGAAAAACGGTTGCAGGATGTTGAGACGACCAAAGTTACCTCACAGGTGGTACATTAAGCAGCAAATATCAAACTAAAACCACCATCATATGACGGTACCACATCTTTCGGCATCTTCAAGTTCCAGTTCGAGACTGCAGCAGATCAAAATGTTTGGAACGCCGAAAATCGTCTTGCTGCATTGATAGTTGCACTTAAAGGGGAAGCAGCTGAAGCATTACAGGCAGTTCCAGAAAACGATCGCAAAAGTTATGCTGAAGTGATGAATGCGTTGGAACGAAAATATGGCAGCGACCACAAAAAGGAGCTATACCGGATCGAGTTAAAGGGTCGCTTGCAACGGAATGGAGAAAGCATTCAGGACTATTCTTCGGCAGTAGAACGCCTTGTACATTTGGCACACTCGAATACTTCACCGAATTTTATGGAGAAAATGAAGATCGAGGCGTTTACTGATGGTATTCGTGATCCAGAAACACGAAAAGCAGTAATGTTGTCGCCAAAAGCAACATTCGCAGAAACTATTGCTTATGCCTTAACCAATGAAACTGCGCAAGCAATTATTAAACCATCAATTAAAATACGCCGGGTGGAGTTGGCTGATGAAAACAACTACAAGTCAAGACCACGAGAGAGTATACGAAGTGATAGAATTCGATGCTGGTTATGTGGCAAGTTGGGCCATATTTCGAGAGAATGTCGAGATGTTAGAAGGAAACGAGCAAGATCAGCATCGCCTATGCAGCGACGTCAAGCAGAAGAACGGGTGCAGCAAGCTAGGGAAGACGATAGAGCAGCACCGCATCAGTTAAACTACAACGAGTCAGCCTAAAGGGGCGTAAGCTGGCTCCCACAACCGATTGCCCCATAACCTTCATCCATGTTTCGAGATTGACAAGGGGAGGTGACAGCCTTACTGTTAGGGCTAATATTGATGGAAAAAGTTGTGTCATCACGTTAGATACGGGAGCAACAAATACAATTGTCCGCACTGATATTGTGAAAGGGAAACTAAAACCAGCAGGGAGATACCGAATGCAGACAGCTACTGGCGAAAGTGCAAGTATTAAAGGAAAGAAAGTGGTCAACTTTGAAATAGGGAATACTCACTTTCAACATGAAGTGGTGGTAGCTGACATTGTGGATGAAGTCATCCTAGGCATGGACTTCATGAGGCCAAATGGATTCGTTATTGATGCTGGCAAAGGAGTACTCACTTACGGAAATGTTGAGTTGCCACTCCAATTTAATGGTGAAGATTCGAATTGTGTTCGTCGAATAATATTAGATCACAGGGAAAAGCTGCCACCCCAATCAGAAACAATCATTTGGGGAAAATTGGAAGGAGGTTCTGGGTCACCCAGGTTGTGGGTTGTAGAAGCCAACAAAGAACATCAAAATTTTAAAGAAGTCGTTATAGGGAAAACTTTAGTTAGATCGGATGCTGATTACAAAATACCAGTAAGAGTTTTAAATCTGTCAGATACGCAGAAAACAATAAAAAAAGGATCAATCATAGGACAATGTGAAGAGGTAGCTAAAATAATAAAGTGCGAGCAGAAAAACATCAATAGCTCGGTCAACACAAAACAACAAAAAGCAGAAATGGAACAACTTGTGCAGAAATGGACAGAAGGACTTTCAGAAGAGCAGAAGAAAGCAGCACGTCAATTGTTAGAGCGGCACAAGTCTGTATTCTGTAGTACACCTGAAGGGAATGGCAGAACCAATATGGTAAAACATCGTATTGACACCGGAGCAGAAAAGCCGATACGCCAGGCACCAAGGAGATTACCATTAGCTAAAAGAGAGGAAGCTGATAAAATGGTAAGAGATATGAAAGAAGCTGGTGTAATTGAGCTTTCAGACAGTCCCTGGAGCTCACCTGTGGTGTTAGTTGGCAAGAAAGATGGAAGCTTGAGATTTTGTGTTGACTACAGGAAACTAAACATAGTTACGAAGAAGGATAGCTACCCATTGCCTAGGATTGATGATACACTGGATACATTATCGGGTTCAAGATTGTTTTCAACACTGGATCTGCAGAGTGGTTACTGGCAGGTGGAAGTTGCGGAGGAAGATCGGGAGAAAACGGCGTTCAGTGTAGGTAATGGACTATGGCAATTTAATGTCATGCCATTTGGGTTATGCAACGCGCCCGCAACTTTCGAGAGATTAATGGAACGGGTACTAAAAGGCTTGCATTGGAAAACATGCCTTGTATATTTGGATGACATCATCGTCATGGGAAAAGACTTTGATGACCACTTGAGGAACTTGGCGGAGGTACTGGAAAGGTTGCAAGCAGCCGGTTTAAAGTTAAGTCCCAAAAAGTGTTCACTTTTCAAGGAAGAAGTAAAATATTTGGGACACAAGGTTACGGCAATGGGAATTCATACAGATTCTGACAAGATTGCAGCAGTTATGAACTGGCCAAGACCAAAGAACCTACATGAACTACGAAGCTTCCTTGGATTGTGCACATATTACAGACGGTTTGTGCCAGGATTCGCCAACGTTGCCAAAAGTCTGCATGAGTTAACCAGAAAAGATAAGGCATTTGAATGGAATGAACCTCAAGAACAAGCATTTGTGGAGCTCCGAAAGAGATTATGTACGGCTCCAATTCTGTCCTATCCTATACCAAATGTTCAGTTTATTTTGGATACTGATGCCAGTAATGAAGGTATAGGAGGAGTCTTGTCGCAGAATATAGATGGTCAGGAAAAGGTGATAGCTTATTTCTCGAAAATGTTATCAAAGCCGGAGCGAAATTATTGTGTTACCCGGAAGGAGTTATTGGCCATTATGGAATGCGTCAAACATTTTCATAAATACTTGTATGGTCAGAAATTTCATCTTAGAACTGACCATGGTGCGTTAAGATGGCTACTCCAGTTCAAAAATCCAGAGGGACAAGTAGCACGCTGGATCGAACGGTTGCAGGCGTACGATTTGGACATTGAACATCGAAAGGGTACTGCACATGGGAACGCTGATGCATTATCGAGACGACCCTGTCCAGTTGAATGCAAGCATTGCAGTCGTCAAGAAAATAAGGAGAACATCATCGATGTACGATTACTACAAGTGCTACCTGACGATGAATGGACTGCTGAAGCCATAAGAAAAGATCAATTAGAAGATCCGGATCTTGCACCCATCATCGAGTTCAAGGAAAAGGGCTGCAAACCAGTATGGGGAGAAATTTCTGATAAAACTCCAACTTTGAAGGCGTACTGGGCGCAATGGGACAGTCTCCAGTTAGAGGATGGATGTTTAAAGAGAGTATGGGAAAGCTCCGATGGCAAGATAAAGCAATCCCTTACAGTGGTACCAAAAAGGAAAATAGAAGCAGTACTAAGGGAGTATCACGAAGGAACGAGTGGAGGTCATCTTGGGATAAATAAAACTCTTGCAAAAATACGACAACGGTTTTACTGGGCGGGGACTCGGCAATCAATTGTGGAGTGGTGTCAAAAATGCGATAAATGTGCGGCGGTGAAAGGACCCGCACGAAGAAGTCATGGAAAAATGAAGCAATACAATGTAGGTGCTCCATTTGAAAGGATCGCAATGGATGTAGCGGGACCATTTCCAACAACTGATAATCAGAATAAATATGTGCTTGTGATCATGGACTACTTCAGTAAGTGGCCGGAAGTGTGTGCGATTCCCAACCAGGAAGCAACCACAATCGCTGAAGCTGTGATAAATAATTGGATCAGCCGCTATGGAGTTCCTATGGAGATCCACACCGATCAGGGACGGAACTTCGAGTCAGCTGTATTCCAGGAAATTTGTCAAATGCTGGGGATTAACAAAACG
Source organism: Diogma glabrata (assembly GCA_963693315.1). NCBI lineage: Eukaryota > Metazoa > Arthropoda > Insecta > Diptera > Cylindrotomidae > Diogma > Diogma glabrata. The sequence continues at coordinate 192,123,574 of OY856188.1, read as the reverse complement.
AGGACGACAGCTTCACACCTACAGTCAGATGGGATGGTTGAGAGATTCAATGCTACTTTGGAGGAATTTCTAGCAAAAGTGGTCAGTAAGAATCAACGTAACTGGGATCAACACATTCCTTTGTTTTTGATGGCATACAGATCAGCAGTTCATGACACCACGACCATGACACCAGCTCAAACTATTTTTGGAAGTGATTTAAGACTTCCTGGTGACCTCAAATTTGGAGCGGTACCATCAACATCATTGTCTGCGCAAGAATACGTCAATCGAATCAGGAAGAACCTTGAGGATATTCACAATCTTGTTCGGCAGAAGATACAACTGACCAGTGATAAAATGAAAGCCCGATATGATATACGATCTAATAATAAAGGTTTCGAAGAAGGACAATTAGTATGGCTACACAACCCACAACGAAAACGAGGGTTATCACCAAAACTGCAAGCTGCATGGGAAGGACCTTACAACATTATAACGAAGTTGAATGACGTGGTTTATAGAATTAAGAAAGGCCATCGAGGCAAAGCGAAAGTAGTACATTTGGAAAGATTGGCCTTATACAAAGGAGAGCTAGATCCTGTTCGGGACGAACAGGCTTAAGTGGAGGGTATTGTTACGATTGCAGAAAAATCTAGACGATTACAGAAAGATCTAAACGATTACGGTCACTTCCAGGAAAATAAAATCAACAAACAAGTTAATGAAATGAATATTGTTGTTGTTGTCTCTTCTTAGAAATAGGGTCAACATAAACGATTTTATGAATCAAATCAACATAACGTAAAATAATCGAATATTCTAATGTTTTCTCAAGGTTTCTGGAAAGTGATGTCGAATTATCTAGAAGTATTGCAGAAGGTATATAAGAAAAATACCTTTTGTAGTTTTTAATTAGTTTATTTTAAACCTGCGATTGTGAAGTTAAAAATTATAAAAGTGATCTTTAAATTAGTTTTTGTGTAAAGTTTTTGTAAATAAAGTTATAAGTGTTATTAAATAGAAATAATTTGTGTATTATTTTCAACGTTGTGAACTGGAAATTTCTACAATAAACCGTTGGAGTTTCTGAAGCTGTTCAAAGAATATTCTAGTTAGGAATATTGTTTGCTGTATTGTTTTCCTGTTGTTGTGGAACAATTAAGGTATTGAATTCTTAATAAAACCTGGTGTTTGTGCTTACTAATCAGTGATCGAACTCAGGAAGAGATTGGGAATTACGTTTATCGAATTGAGAGTAAGGCCAATTCGAAGTAAGGTTGGAAAAACGTAACACTATTAATTATGGTTTTGCGATTTTTGACACAAACGGCATACATATTTCCCGTCATAGAAAATTATTTACGATAACCTCGACAAGTATAGCAATATAATACTGCCCACAACACCCAAACAGAATAATATGTTTTGACGAAAACAACGAAAATGCATAAAAACATGGTTTTTTTTCAATTTTCTGAATAACGATATTTTTCACATCATAAAAATAATGATGAGACCCTCTCGGAATAAACCCAAATAGAATACAGTTTAAATCATCCAAATCGAACGAGCCGTTTTTGAGAAATCGGTGAACATACATAAAAAAAACCCACAACGAAACACAGAACCACCTTCTTTTTTGAAGTCTGTTAAAAATATTATTAAAGCGAAAATCTTTTACTACAGGCAATAATAGTATAGAACAAGAACCCGCGACGACCAGACCTTCGTTATTTTGTAAAAGCTGAAAGTTTCTCTGCGCATAACCCCTACTCAGACGATTAGCGACATATGAAGTTTGGATCATAGTGGTTTTGGCAGGGACTTTAAACTTTAAAGTTTAAGGGTGTCTGGCAGGGGGTTTCCACGCTAGTAAGTGTCTGGCAATGGGTGACGTGACTTCTAATACTATCCCGAAGAATATATAAAAAAAATTAGCTTTTATACTTTCACGAAACTTTGCAGGCCCCTTTGTTACCTGCTCCCTGCCAAAGCCACTATGATCCAAACTTCATATGTCGCTCATCGTTCCCACTTAAGTAGTAGAGAAACTTTCAGCTTTTAAAAAATAACGAAGGTCTGGCCGTCGCGGGTTCTTACTCTAGTAGTAGTAGTAGGAATTTTTATTAACCAATATATTATTATATATAACTTACAATATTACAATACATATTTATATTTTCTTAAAATTAATAAAATACGTACGACGGGTCCCATCTTGTCGCCGGTCGGTGGTTTAGTTTCAATGATTGTTTTCCAAAATTAATAAAGACGTTTTACATAGTTTTTTAGTTATAAAAAAATATATATTTTGTACAATTTTTCTATATTTATTCTATTTTATTTTCATTTATATATTAGAAATTAAACTCGAATATTAAATCTTTACGATATTTAAGAGCATTCGTGATATATAAATATAATTTATTCCAGTGTGGATCGTTAATTCCATTCATGGTTGGGATAAATTCGGTATGATTTAATTTAGATTTTTCAAAATACAATGCCTTAAATTCGGAAAGAGTAGGGCATATGGCAATAAAATGTTCTATGTTTTTGACTTCGTTAAGACCACAAGAGAACGAATTGGTTCCACCAGTAAACCTTGTTCTGTAGCGGTAATACTAAACAAAAACAAATAACAACAACGACAACGACAATACTAAGTTAATTCAGCGGAAGTCGAGTAAAATTATAATTAATTATTGTCATATGAAAAATACATACTTCACTTCTAGTTTTGCACTCGGTCGAGCAACTCAAAATATATAAATCAAAATAAAATATTTTGTATAAAAATAATTTTGAATTCAATAAAAGAAGTTTTTTTAATCGCAAGTTTTTGTTCTTTTATTAAGTGCTCAAAAGTAATTTAAAATAAACAATATTATATGAGGACAATATAACGCCTCACGTGGTGACCCCGTTTAGCACGCCGGTACGGTAAACAAAAAAACTACAACCTCGTGGTACGCAGTACGCACAATATATACGCATTAAAAAAAAAAAAAAACTAACATATCCGCGAGTGAAAGTTTTACAAATTAGTGCAAACAAAAATTATTTAAAATTTGGCAAATAATTTTAACTGTGTCATTAGAACAAAAAAATTTTTCATATTATTATATAAAAGTTATCAGAAAAAAATATTTTCATGTAAAAAAAACACGTAACGGAAAACAAAATATTAATAATAATTGTGTAAACGTTCGACCAAAATTAAGGCAATTACCTATAACATATAACAAAAAATCTGGCAAATACAGCCCAACGCGGGAGCTTCGGACGAGAAGCCACAACAATCGTGCGCATATAGCACGCAACGAATCATCATCATTATTATCTTCAATCAACCTAACCAGCGAACGAACGAATAAATAAAACGGTTAGTCAATTACAAAAATCAATGCTTATATCATTATATAATATGTACATTCATTTTTTTCTATTCTACTCATAATTTACTGATTATAAAAAAATAATTAAAATTAAATCTTAAAATTGAAATAAAATAAAACAGTTGCTCGACAATCAGTTAGGAATATAATAATTAAATTTCTTTTATGTATTATTTTTTATTTATAACATTTTAATTAATAAAAAAAGTAAATAGATATTATAGACATCATAAATCATCATTGAATATTAAAATTATTTTTTTTTGTTAAACAAATTATCAACATCTTTCATTTAAAGAAATTTACATTTAAAAGGAAAATAATTTTTCTAATAATTTTAGGTAAAATCCATCGAATTTATTTAATAATTTTACATTTCAAAATTGTAACGGCTACCGTGAAATTAACTAGATACATATATTGAAATAAAATTTTACTTTTGTAAAAATAAATAATAGCAGTTCAAAAATTCTGGTGTTAAGGTTATTGTGTTTGTTTGGCCTAGTGACGCACATACATATACTCTCTAAATATTGATATTATTTGCAACATTCATTTTTGTCTTTATCAATCGGTGTTTTTACATTTTTTTTTTTTACTACAATCGGTACCGCCTTTAAATTTGTTTTCTGCAATTAAAATTTTGCAACAAATGTTTTCTGCAAACAAATTTTGTTTTACTTTTCTGGTGATTTTATAAGTTTGCTTGTTTTGTTGTTTGTTACTATCAAAATGTCATCATCAGATGAAAAAGATGATAATAAAGAGGGTAGTTCTGCTACCGCGGGTAGTTCCAATAAAGAAATTTTCAATATGAACAAAATAAAATTACCAACGTTTTGGCACGACCAGGTTGAAGCCTGGTTTCTTATTGCGGAAACCACTTTCAAAAGCAACAAAATAAACAAAGATGTCAACAAATTTAATGCAGTACTCACTGCTCTGCCGCAAGATGTTGTGGTTAACATCATGGACATTATTAAAGCATCCGCCACAGCACAAAATCAATATGATTTCCTCAAAAAGGCACTTTTAGAGCGACACTCTATTAGTGCAGGCAAGCGCTTGGATAGAATTTTGTCTGGTCTTCAAGAAATGGGAGACAATACTCCATCAGAATTTTATCGCAAGCTTGAATCAGAAGCCGGCGATTCATCATTAGTCAACAATGACCTTCTTAAACAGCTTTGGCTTAAGCGCTTGCCAACTCTTTTAAGATCTTCTGTGGCTCCCTGGGCAGACAAGGATATTTCTGAAATCCTTCCTATTGCCGACAAAATCTGGGAAGTTGCTCAACCCACGTCTTCATTTATTGCTGCAACTTCGCAGTCAACATCCCACAGCAAGGCAACGCCAAGTGATAGGGATTACGACCTTGCCAATCTCGAGTCTCGACTCGAACAACAGCTCAACAAACGCTTCGACGACCTTTGTAGCCGACTGTCTCGTCAAGACATAGGTTATAGAAGTCGTCCTTCAACTTCAAGAGCGAACTACAATTACAGACGCTCTTCTAGATCTCGTCACCGATCTTCTTCTAGATCACGAGATATTTGCTATTATCACACCAAATTTGGCAACAAAGCACGTAAATGTTTACAACCGTGCAAATACAAACAGGATGCAACAGCTTCGCAATCTAAGGACTCGGGAAACTACTAAGTCCCGCTGTTACTACGGCTAACAGTGGGATCTACAATTCACGCCGTCTTTTTGTTAGGGACGATGAAAACTTATTACAGTTTTTAATCGATAGTGGTGCTGAAGTCTCAGTACTACCCCATACTACATTTCCACACGGCATTAAAGATCCCATTCAAACGCTAACTGCTGCTAACGGTACAGCAATTCCAACATATGGTACTAAACTGTTGAAACTAAACATTGGACTTAGGCGTACATTCACACACACTTTCATACTGGCAGATGTTAACAGGCCTATAATAGGTGCTGATTTCCTCTCCAAATATGACATTTTGGTCGACCTCAAAAATCGGAAGTTAATCGATTCAAAAACATCTCTTCATGTGAATGCAATTATAACAAACTGTAATACGCCTACTCCTAAACATTTCAGCGTCGACAATCAATTCGGCACTCTCCTGAAAAAGTTTTCGTCACTTACCGAGGCACCAAACTATGGCCTCCCAATTATGCACAATGTAAAGCATTACATTGTGACTAATGGAAGACTTCCATCCATTAATCCAAGACGTTTGGACCCGACAAAACTCAAAGCTGCAAAGACCGAATTTGAACATATGGTGGAACTAGGTATTTGTCGTCCTTCTAACTCACCAGTCTCCTCTCCTTTGCACATGGTTCAGAAAAAGGACAAGGACTGGCGACCTTGTGGAGACTACAGACAGCTTAATGCTGCTACTGTTCCGGATAGATATCCCATCCCAAACATACAAAGTTTTTCCTTGCAACTAGCAGGATGCAAAATTTTTTCCAAAATAGATCTGGTAAGAGCTTATCACCAGATACCTATGGCAGATGAGGATATCCATAAAACAGCTATAACTACACCTTTTGGATTGTTCGAGTTCACTCGTATGCCTTACGGTTTACGAAACTCGGCACAGACATTCCAGCGCTTCATCAATGAAGTTACAAAGGAACTGGATTTCGTCTTCGTCTATATAGATGATATCCTCATAGCTAGCCGCTCCGAGGCAGAACATCTTCTGCACTTGGAGAAACTTTTCACTCGCCTAATTGAATATGGCATAAATATAAAAGCTTCAAAATGCATCTTCGGCCAAAAATCACTTGATTTTTTGAGCCACTCTATTTCGGAAAACGGCATACTCCCATCGAAAGATAGAGTTACTGCCATCTCCAACTTCCAAGCTCCAACATCAATCCGCCAAATACAGCAATTCGTAGGTATGGTGAATTATTATCACCGCTTCATACCACGTTTAGCCGAATTGTTAGCGCCTATTCACGGGCATTTGGCATCATTGATTAAAAAAGGCAAGAACAAATCCAATTTTTCTTGGCCAGAAGACTGTAACGAGTCTTTCATTAAGGTCAAAGAATCTCTTGCCGCCGCTACTCTTTTAGCACATCCGTTGGACAACACACAGTTCAACATAACATCAGACGCTTCGAACACTGCAGTCGGAGCTGTACTACAACAGTACAATAATGGATGTTGGGAGCCACTTGCATTTTTCTCCAGGAAACTCACTCCTACTGAAGCAAAATATTCCGCGTTCGATAGAGAGCTATTAGCAATCTATCTCGCTATTAAACATTTTCGCTATTTTGTCGAAGGTCAAAATTTCTCTGTCTACACTGATCACAAACCTCTGATCACAGCAATTTCATCTAAAACTTTAAGAAGTCCACGACAACTACGTCACCTAGATTTCATCGCACAATTCACTACAGACATACGACACATCAAAGGCAAAGACAACGTCGTCAGTGATTGTTTATCACGTTCTGGTGAAGAATCTTCAACAGAAATCTACACTTCTACTTTCAACCTGAAAGATCTACCGAAATTGCAACAGGAAGACGATGAACTTAAGAAATTGATTGATCCTGACAAACCGTCAAGATCATCAAAAGTTAAACTTAGGTTCATACAATCATCAGGCAGCAACGACAAAATCTGGTGCGAGACATCTTCTGGTTATAACCGACCATACGTCCCACACAGCATCAGAAAAACGATTTTCGATAACTTGCATGGTTTATCACATCCTGGCATACGTGCAACGCGAAAATTAATTACTTCGAAGTATTTTTGGCCTCGAATGAATGTTGACACAGGGATATGGGCTAAATCTTGTGAATCGTGTCAACGATCAAAAATCCACAGGCACACAAAATCTCCAATTGGTAAATTTGAATTACCGAATTGCAGATTTGAACATATCCACATTGACATCGTTGGACCACTACCACAATCAAATGGATACAGCTACATTTTGACTACTGTAGACCGCTTCACACGTTGGCCAGAAGCATATCCATTAAAGGACATGACAGCAAGTACCATAGCATCAACACTTTTACAGGAATACATTTCTAGATTTGGTATTCCTTCGGTCATAACGACAGATCGTGGCGGACAATTCGAATCCAATCTGTTCACCGAGCTCACTAAGCTTCTAGGATCTCATCGAATCCGCACAACTGCTTACAATCCTAAAGCAAACGGTCTTGTCGAACGATTCCATCGTCAACTTAAAGCATCGTTGAAAGCACGATGCAATACCGTTCATTGGAGCACAGAACTCCCATTAGTATTACTTGGCATAAGAACCTCTTTCAAGGAAGACCTCGACTGCACACCTGCAGAACTAGTGTATGGTCAAACTCTTAAGGTTCCCGGCGAATTCTTCGTCGACTCTCCAACAGCCAACAGTTCCGATACTTCCGAGTTCATTAAAAGATTGCGAAGTAATATGCAAACACTAATTCCTATTTCTCCAAGGCAATCTAATCAGACCGACATTTTCATTCCTAAAGATCTTAACAACTGTACACACGTTTTTGTTCGAGTGGACAAAGTAAAAGGACCCCTTAGTGCACCTTACGAAGGGCCGTTTACAGTTATACGCAAACTGCGTAAATTTTTCATCGTGGACATTCACGGGAAGAACACGACGATTTCCATTGACAGAATAAAAGCAGCGTACAGCATCTTGTCGGCAGACAGAAAACTACAAAAAACAACCAAAAGTGTACGTTTTGATCTAAAATTGATCTAAATCGATCTAAAATTTATAATTTTAAATCTGGTGGGGGAGTGTATGTAGCGGTAATACTAAACAAAAACAAATAACAACAACGACAACGACAATACTAAGTTAATTCAGCGGAAGTCGAGTAAAATTATAATTAATTATTGTCATATGAAAAATACATACTTCACTTCTAGTTTTGCACTCGGTCGAGCAACTCAAAATATATAAATCAAAATAAAATATTTTGTATAAAAATAATTTTGAATTCAATAAAAGAAGTTTTTTTAATCGCAAGTTTTTGTTCTTTTATTAAGTGCTCAAAAGTAATTTAAAATAAACAATATTATATGAGGACAATATAACGCCTCAGTTCCATTTAACACTATCATGTTCTTGCTTTGAATATCCACATAACTTTGGATCTATTGTTGAAGTTTGTATACGGAGTTATTTCTGTAGTGTAAAGCTGTTTATACATTCTTTCAGAATTTAAGATTGAATATTATCGATCAACTAATAACAAAATATTATCTTTTGTTATTAGTTGATCGAACAGCATTTCAAACTTATGTTTCCGCTCTATTGAATCCAAATTATGAGAGTTCCATTCCAGACCAAATTCAGATCCGACCAAATTCCATTCCTTAACCCAAAAAATTTGTTCTTTTAATATTAATTTTGACAGGAAATTAGGGAGGCGCGATTTGTCTAAAGTGAAAAGTGTTCTAAATATATATTCCATATGAAATTTTGATGTACAGCAATAACTTTTTACAATATTTAGCTCGCAATTCAAAAGGTAATTAGGGATATTATCTGGTAGACTCAACATTCGCTTCACAAAATATCTTTGAAATTTATTGACTTCCTCAAAATTACTATATCCCTAAACTTGTGCTGCATATGATAAAATCGCGATAGATACTGCTTTGAAAATTTTGAATTTGGATTGAAGACTTATGAAAGGTTTTGAAAGAAATGAATTCCATGTGCAATTTTGATACTTTGTTTTGATTTAGCTACGCGATCTTTCACATTTTGTGACCAAGATAATTGAGGGGTAACAATACACCCAAGTAACAATAAGAATTCACAATTTCTATTACGTTTTTATAATAAAATTTGAGATTTTCAGTAATTCTACCCCCATTACGGAAAATCAAAATTTTTGATTTAGTTAAGTTGACCGTTAAATTTTACGTATCACGATAATTTCCAATGACTTTATTAGCTTTCTTAATTAAAGTGGAGAGTTGGACAATAGGACTATATCATCGGCATACATTGGACGTTTAATTTCTTTATTACCTACTTTTAAACGATCATCTAAAGAATCATGCAGGTCGTTTATATACAAAGCAAAAAGTAGAGGCGATAGTGGACATCCCTGTTTTACACCAGATTCTGTGTTGAAGCTTTCTGATAGCGAAGTATCAGCCGTCCACTATAACTTTTTTTGATATAGGTATTTTTATCAGTAGGCATACTCGGACGTCTTAATTTATTAAGACTTTTGAATGATTCATTTCTTGCCGACTCACATGCTCTATTAAACCACTTATCTTTTCTTATGAAATTATTCTGGAATTGATTTTTATTATAAGAATTAGATACGATAGTAATGAAGTTTTCAAGATTATGAACGTTATTATTTTGACTCAACTCCCTTCTCAAATTATCATTTAACTTTTGTTGGTAGCTGTTTTTATTTGCCGTTATCCATTTTAACTTTGGGAGAAGATTTAGATTTTTTGGTTCAGTTCTTAAAATAATTATTAAGATTTCTAAAGGGAAATGATCGGACCAGGTTTTATCTTGGACTTTAAAGAATTGGACATGTGGTAGCATATCTGCAGATACGACGCAAATGTCATTAACTGAACTACCTACCGTAGAAGTATATGTGAATTCACCATTTTCATCGCCTTTGAAAAAAACATTTAGAACGCAAAGTCCGTTATTGTTACAGAAATCTACAAAGCTTCTACCATAATAGAACAATTCCCGAAAGTGTTGAAAAAGTTTTGGCTTAGTTCGCCTATCCGAACATTCAAATCACCTACTGTCATAATATTACTTAGTGCATTCTCAAAAACAAATAACTTTATTTCTTGAAAATAATTAAGCTTTCTGATCAATAATTAAGATTTCTCGACATGATCTTACTTCAATGTGATCTATCCCTTCAGAATTCTTAAATTTAATTATTGACTTAATCTTTCCGAAAACCAAACAAACACCCAGCAATTCCTCTACAATGAACTGATTTGCGGATAGCATAATTCCATTTTAAAGTGAACAATCCCTTAAAAAATTTATCTATGTTTTTAATATCAGATTCCTCGATATGAGTCTCAACCAAAGCAAAAACATCCGCAGTATGTAAAGGGTGTCTCAGTAAGAGTGCACTTTTCTATTTTAAAATAAAAACACGTATTTTATGAGAGAGTTATGATATTTTTATTGGATTGTAAAGAAGACATGTTCAGATTAAGTATGGAATAAAATATCCAGCAAATGGCCCCCACGGCTCTGATGACAGGCCATTACTCTTTTCATGAAATTTTCCATGCCTTTTACACTTAGATGTGGCTGTATCTCACCGATGACGCGCTGGATCTCTGATTTGAGTTCAGGAATCGTTTCTGGTTTATTCGCATAAACCTGAGATTTCACAAAACCCCAAAGAAAAAATCGCACGGCGTTAAATCGCACGATCTTGGTGGCCAGTTGACATCAGAATTTCGTGAGATAATATGTTTTGAAAATCGTTGCTGCAATAAGTCAATTGTTTCATGCGCGGTGTGGCAGGTGGCACCGTCCTGCTGAAACCACATGTTTTCCAGATCCATGCCGTCCAGTTGAGGCCATAAGAACTCCGTTATCATATTCCTGTAACGTTTTCGGGTTTTCTTTGACTCTCGTTTACAGCAGCAATGTTTTCAATAGACCGACCACTACGTTGACGCAAAGGATTCTTAAAATCCATAGTCGACCCAGTTTCTTCAAATTTTTGACCACTCTTCGAATGGTTGGCACATTATGTGCACTTTCTCGACTGAAAATTGGGCTTAACTTTCCCCATTTTTGTAATGAGTTTTCACAATTATAACGCGTTGTTCTTTCGAAAAGCGCTTCATTTTTAATAATTGGAATAAACATAGGTGACAGCTGTCAAATTTCAGAGTTGCCACCAAAAATCACCAATATATTTTAAGATTTTAGAACCTTATGAATAAAGAACAAATGGAAGAATAGTATATTATGCTACGATCATGTAATGACGGTTATTAATACACGAGCATTAACCGGGATACGAAACCAGCCGTAGGCGAGTTTCGTATGGTATATGAGAGTGTATTAATAACCATTACATGAAAGTGACATACGCTATTTTTTCTACACCCGGTAAATAACGAAGAACGATAATTACAACGAAAATTTCAATTTTCAAATTTCAAAGTTCAATTTTTTTTCCCATACGAAAATTTCAACAAACGTCATATGCATAGCATGTTTGTTTGAAAAACTATGGGTTTCTTTCTATTGATTAAAAATCTGTATCGTAATAAAATCAGTATCGAAATGAATATCATTATAAAACGGATTTTAGTCATATAAGTGTATTTTTATAGTACGGGTGTAGAAAAAGAACTTAGTACGATAACATAGATAAAGATTTAATTATTAAAAGATTAATACTTTTATGTTTTACTGATATATTATGAGTCGTTTAGACCTTAGTTACCGAAATAATAATGATACTCTTAATTCCCAAGGAAATTATAATAAAATTTGAACTAAAAAACAACTAACTTGATCAATTAAAACGCAAAATCATGCTAACAAATACTTGATGTATTGCTAACGAATACTTGAAAAATCAATGTTTTAGTTTAATAAAGTTTTATAGTAAAAAATCCCAGCGGCAGGTATATCCGCTAGAAATAGGTAGATTTCGGGGTCAGATGGTTTTGTGTCCAAATAAAATTAGATAAGTCAGATTAGTTTAAATAAAAAATATAAGTAGAAACAGAATAATTCAAAAAAATTATCGAACCAAATTAAATACATTATCCGAACTAACGCCATCAATACAATTTCGGAACAGTTTTATTTAAGTTGGTCTAAACTACTTTTAATAACATATTAAATCCACCAAAGATCAAATGAACTACGTCACAACTACAATTATACCATCACACATAATTTATAATCAAACATTATCAAACAATTTTATTTCAAAATCATCTTTTGTTGTTGTGTTTTTTTGTTCTTATTTAATCTTTTTTCAAACGGTTACTTAGTAAAAAAAATAAAAACAAAAGAGATTTTGATAATTTTTCTATGGTATTAAATGGGTTGATATTTTTCTTGTAAGGGTTGCATTATAATGCTTATAAAAATGGAACCTTTTGGGTTAGAAAGCTGAAATTTTTTGAGGCTATAGTTGAAAAGTATGTTTAAAAGTTAAGATGAATTTAAATAACATAAACTGAAACATGATGAAAGCATTGCCTTTTGCGTTTGTTTTTATTTCAACAGCCGTAGGGTCTCAACCGTTAGACTTAAACTATTATTTTTGAAAATTTTGGAAAGATTTATATTTTAAGTACGTGAAAAAAAGTTTTCAAATATGAGCTTGGCCATTTCAGCTAGATCAAGGGCAGCAAAGTTTAGTAAATTTTTAAAACAGCTGATTTTTGAGGAACCTGAAACGCCAAAGTGGTCATCTGGATAAAAATGATAAAAAAAGGTTCAAATATTCAATATTTTTAAATTTTATCAAAATATTATTATTCAAACGGAAGTTATAGTGCCCTAGATTATTCGATTTTTTAGGCTCTAGCCGCTTAACCGGTACCCGGATATGGCCAGTTCACAAACTTGTCCAAGACATTATTTGCCGAAACATACACAGAAAATTATTTTGGTGTAGGTCGAAAAATGCGACCGTGAGAGTGCCGCTAAATTCCGTTATACCTCATATCGTTATATATATATATATATATATATATATATATATATATATATATATATATATATATAATTTTTTTTTTTTTTTGTTTTTCCATCTCCGCTTATCACAAATAGTCGTTTGGCATCAAAATTTTTCCGAAATTCCGAGATGAAGCCCATTGCAATAGGTAGATTTTTATATGAAATCTACCTAAAATAAAATTATTTATATGTATCACGTGAATTATTAGATGTCAATTACCTTGTGAAATTTACTAACCCTCGGGCCAGAGGCCCTCGGGTAGTAAACGTTTCCCGCGGGAATTAACATCCTTATAATTCCCTTGATACATAAATAACTATAATGTATTGCATAACATTAAAAGGTAACGGTAACGATTTTCCGAAAAAAAAATTTCACAATATTGTCTAAATTGAATTTTTCGTAAAATCGTTACCGTTACCGTTTAATGTTATGCAATGCAAACCTCACAATATTGTCCAAATTCACATTTATGTGTTCGGGAATCGGACCCCAGACGCCTTTCCTTATCTTTATTATTTTTCACCAAATTTTTTAAGATTTTGATTATATTCACTTTACAAAAGACAATTAAAACTAAACAAACTTCAATCCCCTTTAATTCCATTTTATTTTAATACCATTCGAGCGGCATTTTATATCGTTTTCTTTGAAATAAAAATAATTGATAGTTTTTTTATTCAAGAAAAACAATCAAATTATCTTCTTAAAAGACAAAAAAAAATTAAAGGAAAAAAAACGTAATTTTCTCGTTTTAATAATTTGGTCAAAAAAAATTCTCTAAGATAGAGTTCATTCTTGAAATTCCATTCATTGTTTTCTTTTCCAATTTTACCATTTTGTTGTTGCTCTTATATTTGTTTTTTTAGGAACGAAGAAGAAGAAGATTGAGTTCTTTGTGGATGAAGACTAAATCGAAAATCGTTTGATGTTGATTTGCGGGATAGATACGTAGGTAATTTGTTGTTGTTCGTTTAAAATGTTTTAATCAAAGGATAAAGAACCAAGCGAATTTAACGATGATCACTTTACTTGATTCATAAAGGATGATTGCTTATGGAAATGAAATTCGTGTAAAGTTGAAAAAGCAATTCACACTGCAGTTGTGTAGCCGAGTTCGGGTTCAACTTCTTTGGAAGCGTCCATTATGGTTTATTTTAAGACGATCTTTTTAACTTCGATAACACTCTCCAAAAAACCATAAATTCATGAAAAAACAACTGTTGCGTGCGGTATTGAGATTTTAAACCTTGTTCCGAGATTAAAAAATCAAAAATAAGTTTGGTGTTCATTTCAAGCTCACCTATGATAGCATAACCAGTGGTGGGTTGTTTCTACAAATTTTGCATGATCTTTTGTGCAAGTTTAGCTATAAAGTAATTTTTCAATTATTTAGTCCAACGATTCCTTGTTAATATATGTTCAGAAATTAGTGAAATCTATTTTGAATAAAAAGTTTTGCCACCCGGCTAGAAGCTGCCAATATTAAACAACGAACCAATCTCAGGCCAGCATTGGCGATCCAAGCCCTGGCTAGTTAGCTTCCCGTCATGGGAAGTTATTGTTTTGGGTCGATTTTCGGAATCGGAATTTTTATGATATCTTTACGTTTCATACTGAAACTGTTTAGTCTAATTTTAGCTGGCAGTCTGTATGTGTGTGTGTGTGTATGTATCGCTGTATGTAGACAAATTTTTGTCCAACGCTTTCTCCACAACGGATGGGCCGGTTTTAACGAAAATAGTCGCAATCAATATCTTGGCGTAACTTAGAGCCCAATCTTTTTCTAGTGGAATTAAATCATTTGTTTTTTAGTGGTTTCCAAAAAACTGAAAATCATCTCTTGCAAATATCATGAGATTAAATAATGCTATCAAGGTCATGAAACTTCCACATTGTTTGTCATCATGTCAGCCATTTATAATGAGAATTATATAAACAATTGCTATATCTTACTTTTTGAGTTTTTTAAGAAAATGTGAAAAAACTACATGCTATTTTCGTTACGCAAACGCAAGATATATTGTATGTAAATGAGCTGCAAACGCATCCGGGCTTACTTGAATATCAAAGAGCTAAGTTATTTTCTAAATTTGACAAAATGGTCAGATGTTCGTAGGTGGATCGCTTGGTCGAATATGGGAAGTTATTGTTTTGGGTCGATTTTCGAGATAGGAATTTTTGAACGTTTCAAGACCTGCTGAAGCTGTTTAGGCTATTTCTAGCTGACAGTATGTATGTGTGTGTATGTGCGTGTGTATCGTCGTAATGTGGACAAACATTTGTCCAACGCTTTCTCAACAATGAATGATCCGATTTCAACGGCAATGTCACAATCGATGTATCTTGGGGTGTAATTTACAGCGAAGTCCTTTTCTAACGAGATCGGTTCATTTGTTTTTTAGTGGTTTCCAAAAAACTGAAAATCAGCTCTTGCAAATATTACAAGCATAAATAACGCTATCAAGACCATTTATCTCCCATTTTGTTTGTCATCATTTCAACAATTTATAATGAAATTCGTTTAAACAATTGCTATCTTACTTTTTGAGTTTTTAAGAAAATTTGAAAAATAGGTGTTATTTTCGTTACGCAAACGCATGAGATCTTGATGAAACTTTTGAATTAAAATGAGCTGCAAACGCATCCTTAATTATTTGAATATGGAAAATATGAGCTTTTTTTCAAAATTGGGCAAAGGAGTCGGGGAGGATGTCTGTGGATCGTTGAACAACTGTTTTTTTTTAAACTTCAATAACACTCAGTCCTGACATTCAATTTTGTTGAAAGTTAGAGCATAAGGTTTTTGTAATGTTTATAGTAATTTTACAACTTCCGGTTCGTCACTTTCGGCTATATAGCTTTATCTTGTTCTTTTAAATATATCAACAAATACATCAACAACAGCCACTGACGAATCTTTGGTAAAATATGTCAGTTAACATAGAAGAAATATAGAACAAATTTGCTTTTGAAGTGTCTTGTATATAGTGGTCGGTGTTCATCAAACAAATGCTGACCTTTTATCTTACCGATAGGTTAGGTTGTTGACTGTCTTGTTGGAGATCATTTTTGATATTGACATTTTAATGATATCTTCACCTTTCAATACCTTCTGAATCGGTCTAGACAACTTATTTCAGTTTGCAGTTTGAGTGTTAGTATGTTATTAAATTTAAATATGATTACACACACACACACTCAAATTCTATTTAAATTATTACAGTTGATGTGTCGTTTAATAAATAAAACTTAATTTTGCTTTAATTTTAAGCTTTAAAAACCCTAATTGAGCTAATATTCACTTTTTGTTGACTTTTTTTCAAATTTGATTTAATATTTGTTTTGTAATTTTTCGTTTTTTATTTGTATTTATGTTCTATTTGGACAACGCACTTAAATTATATTGTATAAATTTTTTTTATGTTTGGTATTTTAATTTACCTTATCCAGTAACTGGTTTGTTTTTAATCTTACGGGTGGCCCCTATGGTCCCACCCCCATCGACTTGTTAGCTTTGGTTTCAAAATGGGTCAGTTGTAAATGTTTAGACTGAACCAAGTGTCAGTTTATTATATTACGCGTTATCAGCTAGTGTAATGCATTGTAAACATGTGCAGGCCATATTATGTTTTATCTTTATTTTCAAATATGTTACTCTTTCCACAACCTCTTTCCACACATTTAAATGAGGTCTGGAAAAAAACGGTTTGGTAGACCTGGCCCGAATCTTATTTTCCAGAGTTGGTCCAAGCCTGGTTTGCCAGACTTGGCCCCAGGACATCAATCCAAGCTTGGGCCGTTTGAAAATGCAAAGCCTGGCCCAAACACCAAAGGTTGTGGTGCGGGCTTGCCCCAGGTTTGGCCCCTTAGTTTTTTCTTACCCAGGCAGTTGGTCTAAAATCAAATCAAACGTTCTTTAAAAATCAATTTTAATAGCTGTTTCTGCAAATAGATAGATAAAGTGTAGAATGTAGATTAGACTGGTCGTTAAAATTAAATTTTCCGAAACGCCCCCTAAAAAAATTCTTTGTGGTCAAAAAACCACGAGGGCATTATTTTTTTTTTAACTATAAGAACACGTGCCACAAAATCATCGAAGATGATTTTTTGACAAAATCGTTAATACTAGGTCATTCAATAAGTCCGTAGGATGACACATAGATGGCGTTACTAGAATTTTTTCCATATGATTTTTATTTAGTACTAACCTTCAAACGATACGTGTATAAATTTGACAGCAATCTGACTATTTATTCGTGAGTTATAGCATTTTGTGTGAAGCAACTTTTGTTTTTGAAAAAAAATGGAAAAAAGTGAATTTCGAATTTTAATAAAGCATTGCTTTTTGATGAAAAAAAATACAGTGGAAACCAAACAATGGCTTGATAAACATTATCCAAACTCTGCTCCATCGAGACAAATGGTAGAGAAGTGGATGGCTGAATTTAAATGTGGTCGTACCAGCACAAAAGATGCAGAGCGCAGTGGACGCCCAAATGAGGCTGTTATTCCAGAAAACATAAAAAAAATCCACAAATTGGTTATGAACGATCGCAAATTGAAGGTGCACGAAATAGCTGACATTGTAAAGGTAGCAGATGGTAGTGTTTTTACCATTTTACATGAACATTTGGGTATGCGAAAGCTCTGTGCAAATTGGGTGCCGCGTGAGCTCACAGTCGACCAAAAACAACAACGAATCGATGCTTCGGAGGAGTCTTTGGCACTGTTAAACCGCAATAAAAGGGAATTCTATCGTAGATATGTGACAATGGATGAGACATGGCTTCACAATTACACACCAGAATCCAAAAGACAGTCAGCTGAGTGGACAGCAGTCGACGAACCGAATCCAAAGCGAGCAAAGACGCAACAGTCGGCCGGTAAGGTGATGGCGTCTGTATTTTGGGATACGAACGGAATAATATTCATCGACTATCTCCAAAAAGGAACCACCATCAACAGCGAGTATTACTGTGAAGGCTGAAATCGCAAAGAAACGGCCACATTTGCAAAAGAAAAAAGTGTTGTTTCACCAAGATAATGCACAGTCACAGATCGATGAAAACGATGAAAAAATTGAATGAATTGGGCTTTGAATTGCTTACCCACCCACCATATTCTCCAGATTTAGCCCCCAGCGACTTTTTTCTGTTTTCAGATCTCAAGAGAATGCTTGCTGGAAAGAAATTTAAATCCAATAAAGAAGTAATCGCTGAAACTGAGGCCTATTTTGACGAGAAAGAGAAATCGTACTATAAAAGTGGTATAGAAAAGTTGGAAAATCGCTATACTCGTTGTATCGCCCTCGAAGGCAACTATGTTGAATAAAAAAATCGAGTTTTGTCAAAATGTTGTTTTTTTCTTACTTATCCTACGGACTTATTGAACGACCTGTTATCTCATAAAATATGCAGATTTATTAAAAAAATGACAATCATTTTTGAAGAAAATTTAATTCTCTACAAAAAAAGGGTCCAAGTCATTTTTTTCCTAAAACCTATATTTCTGATGATATTTTGAAATAAAACTTGAAATTCTTCGAAACTCGTTAAAACAAATGATGAAAATTTTGACGAAAAAGTAATAATTTTGTTTTTTTCGTCACGATTATTTTTTTATATATTTTTTCTAAAGCATAAAAAGAAAATTAGGACTTTTTCGTCATCTTTATTTTCTACGTATTTTTATAAATTACGAAAACTTACAAGTTCGTTTTCAAAATATCATGAGAACTATACGTTTTAGAGAAAAAATGACTTGGACTGTTTTGCAGAGAATTAAATTTCCTACAAAAATGTCTATTAGACTTTAAATCTGCATATTTTATGAGATATTTGAAAAAATTTACGAATTTTTCAAAAAATCAACTTCGAATTTTGTGGCACGTGTTCTTTTGATTTAAAAAAAAATACTGCCCTCATGGTTTTTTGACCACAAAAAACTTTTTTAGGGGGCGTCTCGGAAAATTTAATTTTTAACGACCAGTCTAATGTAGATAGATAAGTGCAAATAGATATGCTATCGCCCCAAATATGGACTAGATTTAGTCATATTGAATAATGTGCTAGAAGAGCTTCTAATATATTACATGTTTTCACAAAACAAAAATATCGAATTTATTTAATCGTTAAACTTGTGCAATTTGATTCAAAACCGATCTGTAGAAACAAAACGGCATATAGATCATTTTAGACTATTAATCATAATTTCATTGAAACTCAAAGAACACGAATTAAAAAAGAAAAAATCATTCTTACAATCAATTCACTATCATCAACTTTATTTGATTACAAAAATCATTTCTTAGTCTTCCGTTTTTTTCACTTCTACTTAAACCACACAACCTCCAACCACAACATTCAAAAAGAAAAATATTAAAATTTTATTTTTGAAAGTTTTACCTCTAATTACTATTTCCACATCTTGTGGAAAATCGTTTAAAACACGAAAAAATAATAACACAAAATAATCAACCAGTTTTATTTGATCCAAAATAGATTTCAATTTTTTCAGTCTTTAAGTTTTCTACAAATTTATTTTTCAACTTTGACTGAGTAAAAAAACTTTTCTCCAGAAAACAACAAAATAAAAAATATTAATAAATAAACCCAATTTTTCTTTTTGATAGATAGGCGAGGAAATAAAGCACAAAAATAGGCCAAACCTAAGCAAATTGGCAGAGTAAGATGGATCGAGGTGCGGTTTTTTGCATTCGATTCAGGAAGCCGTCAGGACAGTTTGTGAACATAGCCAATTTTTGGCAAAAAACTTCTGGAGTACCTAGGGGCCAGGGCGATTTATAGACACCTCATCTCCTTGGACTCTCCATTAATTCAGCTCAAAATTGATCGAAGCTCGTTACTCGGGGGTTTTTGGGGTCGCTGAACACGAATATGATGTCGACGATGACCCTCGGAGTTTCTAGGGCCCAGGGCCGGTATTTCTAACTCATCTCCTGGAACTTTACATTAATTCAGCTAGAAATTAATCGAAGCTCGTTACTGGGGGTTTTGGGGCCGCTGAACACGAATATGATGTCTGCGATGACCTTTGGAGTACCTAGGGGCCAGGGCGAGTTATATACACCTCATCTCTTGGAACTTTCCATAAATACAGCTCGAAATTGATCGAAGCTCGTTACTCGGGGGGTTTTGGGATCGCTGAACACAAATATGGTGTTGTCGATGACCCTCGGACTACCTAGGGCCCAGGGCGGGTATGTCTAACACATCTCCTGGAACTTTCCATTAGTTCAACTCGAAATTGATCGAAGCTCGTTAATCGGTCGTTTTTAGGGTCGCTGAACACGAATATGATATCGACAGTGACCCTCGGATTACCTGGGTCGCAGTACGGGTATATTTAACTCATATCCTGAAAATTTCCATAATTAAAACTCGATTATTTTATTTAATCGATTATTTTATTTTTTTATTATATTATTTTATTTAATTAATGGAAAGTTCCAGGTGATGAGTTAGACATGCCCGCCCTCGACCCTAGGTACTCCGAGGGTCATCGCCGACATCATATTCGTCTTCAGCGCGACCTCAAAAACCCCCGAGTAACGAGCGTCGATCAATTTCGAGCTGTATTTATGGAAAGTTCCAGGAGATAAGGTGTATACAGCCTGCCCTGGCCCCTAGGTACTCCGAAGGTCATCGCAGACATTATATTCGTGTTCAGCGGCCCCAAACCCCCGAGTAACGAGCTTCGATCTGAATTTTTGAAAAGTTCCAGGAGATGAGTGAGACATACCGGCCCTGTGCCCTAGGTACCCCGAGGGTTATCGCCGACGTCATATTTGTGTTCAACGACCTCGAAAACCCCCGAGTAACGAGCTTCAATCAATTTTGAGCTGAATTAATGGAAAGTTCCAGAAGATGAGTTAGACATACCCGCCCTGGGCCATAGGTACTCCGAGGGTTATTGCTGACATCACATTCGTGCTCAGCGACCCCAAAAACGACCGAGTAACGAGCTTCGATCAATTTCGAGCTGTATTTATGAAAAGTTCCAGGAGATGAGGTGTATATTGTCCGCCCTGGTCCCTAGGTACTCCGAGGGTCATCGCAGACATCGTATTCGTGTTCAGCGGCCCCAAACCCCCTCAGTAGCGAACTTCGATAAAGTTCGAGCTGAATTTATGGAAAGTTCCATGAGATGAGTTAGACATACCCGCCCTGGGCCCTAGGTACTCCGAGGGTCATCGCCGACATCATCTTCGTGTTCAGCGACCCCAAAAACTCCCAAGTAACGAGCTTCGATCAATTTCGAGCTGAATTTAGGGAAAGTTCAAGGAGATGAGGTGTATGTAACCCGCATTGGCCCCTAGGTACTCCAGAGGTTTTTTGCCGAAAAGTGGCTATGTTCACAAACTTTCCTGACGGCTTCCTGAATCGAATCCAAAAAACCGCATCCCGATCCATCTTACTCTGCTAATTTGCTTAGGTTTAGTGCTTTATTTCCTCGTCTAAGAGTGAACTTAAGTTTTGAAGAAGTTTTGTGATAAAAATTCAACTTTTGATAATTTTTTAAGAAAAGTAAAATCTAAAACTTTTTTCAGCAACAAAAACAACAAAGAAGTAAGAAAGGACGAGAGCTTGATGGGGTTGTAAACATTAAAAAAAACAAAATAAGATTCTTAATTTATAAGAAAAAATTGAATTTATTTCTTTGAAGATTTTTTAATTACTTTCTTGAGTTGATTTCTTATTTTTTATTAAACAAAATAAAATAAAAGTTTTTGAAACGATTTAAAAGAAAGGGTTAAAATTTAATAGGGTGGTTACTGGTGAAAATAGATTTATAAACTGTAAATTTATCCATCAACACCCTATCTTCTTATAAATGGCTTCTTTTTACACACTGATACACCGATAATCTTATTTTACTCAACCGTAACAAACGAAAAACTTGCTACACCAACTGACCCATTGAATTATTATGTTGAAATGAAATTTATTTTCTTATTTTTATACTTACATGTAAGGGGAATGATGTTGAAAGGTTTGATAAGAAAAAACAAGTAAAAAAGAAGAGTAAGTGAGGAAAATGGAAAATGGGCGGAGCTTTTAATTGTTTCTTTTTGTTGTTATTATTATTTTAGCTTAAAAGCTCGCTTTGTTTGTGTTTTAAATTTTGATGTCGTTGATTAAAAAAACAGAATGGAATAGAAGGATACAAGTAAAACGACAAGAATGAAAAAAGAATTTGATTGTTTTGTAAGTGAATTTCCCGGCGGTATAACTACCATAGGATTATCATTGATTTATACGATTTATACAGAGTGACACATATTAAGCTATTTTCAATCGATTAGTTTTGTTTTTTAAGTTTGTGATCTATCAAATGTATAACTGAAAATTTTCTTAATCAGTTTGGTACCGTTTGTAATTAGAATTTATTTTTTGATAAAAGTAATTATTTAAACTAAATTTAAAAATAGGTAAACTTCACATCAGATTCTAGAAGTTTCGTTTGATTACTCGATAAATTACCGTTGAGCTTAAAAATAATTATTGAGTTACACTGAAAAAAAAATTAAAGTATTGACAACCTCATCTCGAAGTTGACAGTTTATTATTCAATCAAAGGAAAAAATACTTGCAAACAATTTCACGGTGAATGGGACAAACACACGTAAATATTTTTCTAACATCATTAGAATGAGGTTTATTTAAAATATAAAAGGTTACACGCAATATAACAGTAGTTGAATAAAGTTAATAACTATTTCCATGAAACAAATTTTCTTTGGTCAATTATATCATTAATTTTTCATTTTAAAATTGAAGTATTTGAAATTAATTGAACTATATTTAATTTTCACATAAACATTACGCATGCGGTTGTCTCAACTACATTGTTCTTCGATTGGAAATAGAACATGTTATTTTCAGTGGAGAATCGATTATAGGCAACAAATAATGTCATGGGGAAGTTTCTGGAAAACATCTTGACAATTGAAGTGCACAACTCGGTAGCTAGTAAGAAAATATATCCCGCAATACTAATTCGCAGTGATACGATTAGATAATAATTTCTCCACATAATTGCGTCTTTAAGAAACTTCGTCAAAGCTCCGACGAAAATGAAGAAACCTCAAAATGAAATAAAAAACCGGAAACGGTTTGCTTGCCTAATTTTAAAGATAACATTTTATATAAAAAATCAACAAACCAACTTTTCAGACACCCTAAAACGCGCCCCTCTTACCACAAAACAAAATACTAGAATTTATTTGGTGGGGAAAAAAGTTTAAACTATATTTATTTACAATTTTATTACTAAAATCAACCGAAAGCAGTTATTTTAGAAAAAAATAAACCTGACTAAAATATAACCATACCAACTGTACAATATCCATCTGTATAAATCTTTATTCCAGCTACTTATTTTTTTTACTCATAATGTTCTTATAATATATCAAAACAGGAGACAGTTAAAACACAATAATAAAAACGACAAAAAAAATTATTAAATTTTAAGAGACGTTTTGTACTAAACGCAAAAAAATTAAAAAAAAATTAAATAACGTAAGAAAATTTATGACCATCTAATTATAAGACATGCAACAAAAAAATATGAAAGAAAATTATAACCTAAGAAGAAATAATGTGAAAGCAATTCGAATAATGAATAGACGATATAATGCAAGAACTAAGGAAGACAAGCGAGATTTTAGAAGAATTATTTTTAGAACAAAAAAATTGGTGAAAATATTGGGTGAATCATGAATTCTTAGATACAGGCACTTCAACGTAAATAATTTGATTACTCTATTTCTAAAGGTTTCTCTATTTAGCCAAAAAATATCACCGAAGAGCTTCACTTATTTTTTCAAACAAATGACCTTTACGTAAAAAAAAAGTAATTTATTGCTAAAATAAAATTAATTAAACTTTTTTTGTATTTTTATGAAAAAGTTATATCATATTTTATCTAAGCAAAAAATAATGTCGTCTTTTTAATTATTATCTCTCTTCTTATACTTATTCATTCTTTTTCCTTTCTTTTTATATTGTTTTGTAATGTTCTATTTGAACCAAAAAAGGGCTAAAATGTTTTTTTTTGTGTTTCTTAAATGATTTATTGTCACCCTTTTGTTGTTATTTTTTTGTTCAAAACAAAAAAACAACTTAGGAAGAAAATAAAAAAAAAAGGAAAAATGGAAAATTATTTAACAAATGAAATGAGGAAAATTAAAATTATAGCTTGTTTAGTAGATGGTGTAGATATTCAAGACGAGACGGACGCTTTCTTGTGAGTTATATTTCACATTATTTAAAAACGTCACAAACACATGTTTGGCCAAATATTATTTAGAAAGTTTGGTCAGAAGAAATTGTTTTGTTGAAGCTCAAAAGGTCGAGCAAGGTTAAGATAGGTTGGGTTACAGCAACAGTCAAAGTGTCGCAATATCATAATAACAAACTTAGACCATGTAGGAGTGTGATGCCACGACATTCTGTTCACTACTATTTGAACCATTTCTAACTACAAATGAACCAAAGTATAAGAACAGTATGTGTAACAAACAGCTGGTGTGATCTAAAATTCATTTACTGTTTTTTTAAAAGCATCAAACAAACAAGTTTAGCATTGAATCCCTAAACTTAACTTAATAACTTGGAATACCATATTGCCCGTTTTCTTTTACTCTACATTCAGAATGATTAATAAACGACCAGGTCTGAAGACACATATTTTGTTTTAACTTGTAACGACTGACTATTATATAAAGAAATCCGCTAATAATTTGCAATTTATTTCAAATCCGGCCTATTAAAATGAAACAAACATAAAAGCGTTTGTATCAATAATATTTTAACATTTTTTTTCTCAGTTGATTTTTTTTGATGATCACGTCACAATGTCAATTAGTAATATATATGTAGATGTTTTTTTGTCTACATAAATTTTGAATATTTTTTTTTGTTATGTAAAGCTTAGTCATAATGTTATATAGAGTTGTGCAGTTTTGTATTTGTAGTGGAATATTGTCTCGTTTGAATAGAATTGTTTATTGAGATGATATGGAGATGAAGATTTGAAAAGAGAAATTTATAATTTGTGTACGATAGAAGGGATAATAGAAAAGAAACAAAATACTGAAGAATCTTACTATATATACTTGACCATTTTGTTCGGTCAGGGAATTATGTAAATTTAAATTGGAGAGTGAACATTGTTATCAATATAACACTACTGATGGACACAAAAAAATGTATAAAATATGCTCTTGATTTATTGATTGTTCATATTAAATTTGTTAAATTAATTTGTTTTCAAAATTCGTGTTTTTATTCTAACAGTGTTAAGTTTTCGTTGCCTTTTATTAAGTTTTGAGTGCTAAGAAGTTTAACTAGCAACAATTTTCAAAAGCAAACAAATAATCCAAACAAATTTCAACATTTTTAATTTATTTTGAGTAACATATTTTTGAATTTTAAATATGAGTGTGTTTGTATTAGAAAACGGCTTCGAAGATAGCGAAACCATTGTTTTACAATTCCGGTTACTGAAAAAAAAAATTAAATCGATAGTGGCTGCAAGAAAAGCAACGGAATAATATGATTTGGATGTCCGAAATTGTGTTCAAAAAGGTCAAAATAACTCGTATAAAGTTCTTCGCGTAAAAGTAAATGAGAAGTTGCATAAAAATAATATTTTTAGCTTAATTTGTAAGTTAGCGCATACAAATTTAGCTCGTCGTCAATATTTAAACGTGAGATTTATTTCAACGCGAAACATATATGTATAAAGTAGTATTTGAGGAATTTTATCCTCACAAAATGGAATAGTTAACCCTTTTAATGATAGCACAGTATTTTATTGGGGCATCAAGTGATGATTTAGTAGAGCAGGTGCTAATGAATGATTTAATTATAAATGATTCTTATATGTATGATTGCCATGCTGCTTCATCTTTTGATTTTGTTCATCTTTGTTGTGATTTAGTGTATTACATTCTACAAAGCGTCTATGGATGAGGCTCCAGATTTTTAGATAAGTGCTTTTTCGAATGCAATTTGTGGCAGCCTACAATCAACATTTGTTTCACAGGACTGGTTTTGGAAAAAGACACCTAATTAATGTAAGCCTTTTGATTTTATTTATTTAATTTTTATTTGGTCTGTTAAATTATTTTCGTCATGTATTCAATAAATAGTTTTTTTTATAAATTTTCTGTGATAAAATAAAAGATTGCCCAGACAGGATTCAGTATATTTTTTATAATAGTCCAATTCCCTACAAATGGTGTCGAATCAAAGACATTTTAAAACGCCAATTGATCTCTACAAATGGCGCCGATAACGAAAACCGATTGTATAACGGCAACCCGTTATTATAATATATAATAAAATTTCACATTTTAATATTTTTCGTTAATATTTTGATATTTTTTGTGTTTTTAATATCCGGATATTACGATTTTTTTTTTGGTTATTGTAATATGCTGGATGTTATAACACCTATTAATTTTGTGATATTGATATATTGTGATCATATTGTGATACTGATATTATGATATTGATATATTGAATTTTTTTCTGCTAATTTGGATGTATCAATTATATTTTTTCATATTTGGTTTTGTAAAGAAGCCGGATATGGTTGCTGGAACTCGTGGTCTGCCCCCAGTAACGATATTAGTTTTAACTTTTCTTTCTTCTGTTTAATTTTTATTAGTTTAGGGATGGGAGAACTCAACATTTGGTAGTAACATGAGGCTGATTCTAAACCAGATGCTGAGTCTTTTCCATTATTTCGGAGGGTACTAGAGTTTAGAATTTAGACCTATATTCATTCTAGACCCTACATTTCGTTGCTGGGGATATATCACGAGTTCGATTTTCCTCTTCGGTCCTTCTTCTGCAATATCTTTAGTTTTTGGTACAATTTTTGTCTACGATTGTGACCTGGGAAGTCTTTTATATTTTTAAAAAAAAATAGAGTAATTTTTTTTTATTAATGTGTAAATTTATTATTTTTCTTTAATATAACTAAATAAATTTTAATAAGACAATTTAACAAATAATAGATAACTTATAGATAAGTAAAAAAATATTTTAAATAAATTATTTAAATAAACAAATGTTTTTAAATTAATTAACAAATTAAATAAATGAATAAATAGCTAAATAAAATAAATAAATAAATTTTAATAAATAAATAAATAAAATAGATAAATTTTAATTAATAAAAAATAAATAATTAAATCATTTTAATTTTATATTGTATATATGTATATAGGTATATTTTTTTGTACAGTGGGGTTTTTCAGTTTTTGATTGTTTTGACGTGAATTTTGTATTTTTTTCGCTTCATTTCCTCCATTTCCCATCATCTCAAACAGTTCTTTTTGCAAGTGAATAAGTGAATATAAAATTGCAAGTGAATATATAATTCATCAAACTATAAATGCTAAAAATAATCTAAGCAATTTTTTTGTAGTAAACCGCGATTTTCGATTCAGGTTCGTTCTTCTTACAGAAATGATCAAGGAACATCATGATAACTGTAAAGCTGCGCATGGTGGGGTGAAGAAGGCTTTGGTGGGTCTTCGTCGCCTATAAAAGCATCAAACCAGACATTGTTTGTCTGGTTTGATGCTTTTATAGGCGACTGGCTTCCACCAATGCAATGTCGGTTTGTCAATGATCGACCATGGCAGTGTACATATTTATATTAATTTTTCGAGTGCGTATCCCAGATCAAAATTTGGGAATACGGTAAACTTGATGTCCTTGATCATCTGTCAGGATTTGTGTTACTCAAACCTCCAACATATGCAACCTCACCTTCTGTGAATGCATTCCTGAGGAATGAAATCTTCTTAACGTATTGGCAGTTCTCATAGTCCGTTCTTCTAGAATAAACAGCAGATTATGATGGTAGTTCTATTATCACTTTCTTCGTTTCTTCTAGTTCTGTAACGACTGACTATTTCAAAATTTTCTCTCAAAATAAGAATATCCATATATAAAGAAATTCGCTAATAATTTGCCAATTTATTTCAATTCCGTCCTATTAAAATGAAACAAACATAAAAGCGTTTGTATCAATAATATTTTAACATTTTTTTCTCAGTTGATTTTTATTTATGATCACGTTACAATGTAAGATATTAATATGTAGATGTTTTTTTAACGACTGTCATAAAAAATAATGTTTTCTATCTGTCAGATTAAAAGAAAAAGTTGGCTTTTGCTGTTTAGCGAGCATTTTTTAATTTTTTTTGCTCTTAAACGGAAAGTAAAAACACAAGTAAAACAAAAGACATAATGGACAAAGACATAATATTAAAATTTATTAATTTCTTCTCTTCAAAACACTTTTGACTTTTTGGCTCTATAACCCAAGGATTTCTTTTTTTAAAAAGGCTATTAATCTTTTATATTTATTAACATAAAAAATTTTCTTTATCGATGAATGTTGATTTTAACATTGAATAATTGGACCACATTGTTGAAGACTTTTTTGTCTGCGATAGTTCACCAAAATATGCCAAAAACACATCTTCAGACTAAAAATTTCCTGTTTTTTGTTCTTACACCAATTGATAAATAATAGGTAAGCGATGCGTTTTTTAAAGAACAAATAAATGCCTTCTTGGCAACTTTGATTGTGTTTGTCGGCAGTTGTTAAAAAAAAAGTATGTATACTTTGAGCAGAAAGTAACATTGCTGCTCTGGTATGATTCACGAGCAGCAATGAAGTACTTTCTGCTCTTAATATACAATATACTATTTTTGTCTGCATAAATTATGAATATTTTTTTTGTTATGTAAAGCTTTGTCATAATGTTATATACAGTTGTGCAATTTTGTGTTTAAAGGGGAATATTTTCTCGTTTGAATAGAATTGTTTATTGAGATGATATGGTGATGGAGATTTGAAATGAGAAATTTATAATTTGTATACGATGGAAAGGATAATAGAAACAAAATATTGAAGAATTTTACTATATAGACATGAGGTTTTGTTTGGTCGGGGATTATGAAAATTTGCATCAATAAATATAGTAAAAGCCAATATCCAAGTGGATATCCAGTATTCTGGGTTATATCCAATGGAATTTTGTGACAAATTTCGTTTGGTATTAGCTGCCTCACGTCAAGCTAAGGGAATTAAAATACTTTTAAAAGGAACAATGGCTGATAGATGTGGGTTGCAAAGTTTGGAAAAAACTACATATATAGAATGGAAGGAGAGGAAGATCATCTGCTTGTGTTGTATATATCTAACTAATAATGAGATGTAAACAATTTATTTTTAGTTAGAAGTAGATCATCATGTACAATTTATAATGTAAGCTTTCTTTATTTGATTAATTTTATATAATTTTTGTTTGTGAATTACTATCCATAGAGTTTTGTTTGTTGAAAATTAGTGTAAATAATAGATTCCCAAGGCAGGATTCCGTATGTTTTTTTATAATAGTCCAATTCTCTAAATACTTCAAATTTTAAATTGTTTGAAGTAATGCAATCTATCGAGAAAAAAAATCTTACATACCCCAAATTTTGTTTTTTCTTTTGTTTTGAACCATTATCTAAATAGCCAATAAAAATGTTGGTGTATGTCTGTGGGCAGGTGGGTGGGTGGATACGTGACATTCGTGACCTCCCGAAGACCTGTTTATTTTGTCACTATTTTTTCAATGTTTGTTCAATTTTGTCACTATTTTTTCAATGTTTGTTGGCGAGCATACAACATTCGTTCGTGAAAGAATTTTGGTGACACTTTGGAAAAAGATGCAAATATCTATGGCAAAAAGCTGATCGGTTTTTGACCGATGGTGAACAAAGTGGTGTGGGGACCCACGAGCACCTGTTTTTTTTTAAAGCTCAATAACATCTGTATCTGATAATCAAATTGAATAAAACTTGTTAAATAAACATTTCGTACGGTTCACTACAGCTCTGCATCCTCACTTCCGGTTTTTCACTTCCGGCAAAAAATTTTTTTTGCAATTTGTAGAATTTTTTTCAGTGTATTGACATTTCATCCTACAATATTGAAGCAATAATGACGAAACTTATGAAAAAGTTTTCAATTAGTGTAAAAAGATATTGATCAACTTTTGGGACACATTGATAAAAGTGGCGGGGGTCTACCATACAACTGCTGACTTTTCTCACTTTGTTTTTAAAGATTTTTGGGAGCATACAGGCTTCGTTCATTAATTAATTTTAATGACACTTGGAAAATAGATGGAAACTTAAATGACAAATATCTGATTAGTTTATGGACGATATTGGGATGAGTTGTGAGGCCTCTCGAACACATGTTTATTTGAATCTTCAATAACATCAGTCCTGATTATTGATTTTGATGAAACTTGGTATATATGCTTAGAGTATTGTTTGTAACAGTTCTGCATCCCAACTTCCGGTTTAAAAAGTTTTTTTCCAGGTGTTCATCCGTACTGTAGCCTACAATTACAGATCAATATTTATGAAACGTTGGTAAAAGATTTCAAATAATATGAGAATAATTTCATTAGATTTTGGGGTACATTGGATAAAGGATTGAGGAGTCATTTTTTTCCATGTTTTCAATGTATGCAACATTCGTTCGTGAATTCTGATGACTCTTTGGAAAACAATGCAAATGTGTATGACAAGCAGCTGATTAGTTTTTGAGCGATAATGAACAAAGTGGTGAGGGCCCCCGAGCACCTGTTTTTTGAAAACTCAATAGCACTTGTTCCTGATAATCGAGTTAAATGAGACTTGGTACATAAGCATTTAGTACGGGTCTTAACAGTTCTGCGTCCACTTTCGGTAAAAAATTTTTTTACCTTTTATCGTCTCGAACTACCCGAAATCTATATAATTGGTTAGCCATTAATTAAAGTTTTTTATGGATATTAGCTCACTATACATCCCGAACATTTTGTTTCCTGAGCTGTTGTGAAGTTAGCCTATGCATCAGCTTCGCAATATTTTTTTTTAATAAAAAATGTTGGGTAATAAGAATTACAATATGAGTCACAGCAACACATAGATATTTTTTAAGACGTAGGTCCCACAAAAACATGCATTCTGAGGTGTTGATGGACGTTTTTTATAAATGTTTGTAGATCTAAGCTACTCAGGATTATTAGTTCGAGCAAGCTTGAGTTACAACGGTAGCACTTTAACAACTTAGCTACAACTATGGACTTTGTGGAGTTGGAACACTGTTTACACTTCTCCTTGCTCGTACAGTTTTTGCTTATGTCATTTGGAGGGAAACCTAATGCATGTGACCGAGAAATGTAAAAAGAGTGGTAATAAAATAGCATAAAGAAAGAGAAGAAAGGAAAGTTTGCTGGTTGAGGATTTAGAATTTTTGCTATACTGCGATTTGACTCAGTAGCCTTCATCGAAGACATAAATTTCAAGCAAAAAAGGTTTAGACAAAAATTTTGATTATAACAACTTATACAAAAAATCACTGAGGATTAAAATATTTGACATAAACTAAACAATTGAAAAACATTAATTAAATTTTTCTCAATACTTCAAATTTGAAAATAAACATAAATTTTAAGAAAGATAAAAATAATTCTTAAGAAAAATATTTAAAAGTTTTTCCAAATTATTTTTTTAAATATATTAAAATTAATAACATACAAAACAATAATTTATAAATTTTGACGTGAAGAATTTATTATGTAATTTGTTAATGCAATCTTTTTTACTTGATAAATATGAGGTCGATTGAAAAAAATTATTTGCGGGAAAGAATTGTACAGTAATATTCAACATTATATAGGCATTGTAAGGCTTCTTCTAAACAAATGACGAAGGCATGGCAAAATAACAGTAGAATTGATGTAACATTTCAAAGGAATAAAAGTATTTGCAAAGATTCTACTAATACTGAAATTATCAGCTTGTGTTTTTCCTTATTTTATTTACATAAAATGAAACTATGCAAAAATAATGATTGAAAACAAATATTATACTTTTTTTAGCACAATAGCAATAATTTTAAAAAACTGCATTATCGATAAAATTAAAATTTAAATGCCGCAAACAGAATTTTTATGAATAAAAAGAAATAGTTTTTATGTTGTTTCGTATTGACGTCACACTAACTTTTACTTCGTATTGACGTCACACTGTGCTAAAAGACAATAGCAATAACCTTAAAAAACTACAATATCGATCAATTTAAATACCGTAAATTGTCCGCAGCCTTAAACTGTGTTTAAATCAGTCTTTTGTGATCAAGATGTCAACTCATATTGAAAGAGAAATACATACTCAAATAGTAGTCTTTATTTTTCTTATTTTATTTCACGGGAATGAAATTATAAAAAATAATGATTGGAAAACCACTATCATATGATTTTTAGCACTGCCTATCAAAAAAATAATTATTTTTCCTGGTAATAACGAAATGATAATAATTTGAACCAAACGGGAAAAGACAGTAGCAATAGCTTTAAAAAACTACATTATCGATCAATTTAAAACTTCTTATGGTGTTTATGTATACATGAATAAAAAAACAATAATTTTAATCTCTCTACTGTCTATTGGTGGTTTTTATTATTTAATTTTATTGAAAAAGGTGAGCCTTAGATCTTAGACAACATATTTAATAATTTTAATGTTATTTGAAAAAAAAAGTTAAAAATAAACAATAAAACAATGTACCAAAATGTACGCCAGGAATTGAACTCTCAGCCTATAGATTCTCAGTCGACATCGGTACCCATATTGCAATTGGGCTTGAAGTTGAACTTCAACCAAAATAAATAATTTTTGAAAGTAAAATTATCTTTTAGTTGACAATGGTTACAACAACTTGATAGAATACAATTTTTAGTTTGCTTGAAATAATAATTTTTTGGCAGTTTCTTGCGTTTAACGGCAAATAGTCAAATATTGTGTTGGGAATTGTAGCAAAATACTTATCGTTTCATGAAAAACCTATATTCGCAAGCCAGATTAGTATTTAAAACTACCATCCGAGTTCTGTATAATTAAACTACATTCGTTCAAGAAATCCCACTCTAATCACCAATATAACGAAACTATTTAATTAAAACAATCGTTTTGATTCTTCCTCTACACCAGAATTCATAACATTGTAAAAAATATAATTAATTTATTTTTTTATCAAACAATTAATTAAACAATTGTGCCACCCTATGACATACACGCTCAATGTTTTTTTTTAGCTTTTCTTTTCTTGTTAATTTCTTCAATTTTTCTTTTTAATTTTTGGGATTTTTGCCAAAGAAAATCTATTTTGGCCTTTTCTATACTTATTGTTGTGATTGTTGTAGTGTAGTATGATTCTTTATTTTTCATATGCTGACGCATTTATTCACTTGTAAGCTTAATGTTTTTTTATTCCTTGAACGAAACAAAAAAAAAACTGTGGCAAAGTAAAAGAAAATTAATTTTCTCTGTTTGTTTATTTGTCATTTAATTTAGTTTTATCTTTTCTTCGTTGTCTATTTTTATCAAGATTGTAAGATTAACCATTTGTAGTTTGTGAATGTGTCCCTAAATATGTATCAAATGATAGAAATAAAAATTAATTTGAAACTGTGTATGAAGAAACGTTTACATTTGTTGAATATTATTTTTTTTTGTTAATGTGAAAAATTGATGGTGATATTTCTGTGTTCAAAGTTTTGGACTATTTGTGCTATATACTTAATTGGAAATTTTTTAGTTAAACTGCAGAATTAGTTAAACTGGTTATTTGGTCCGCAAAAAGTAATTAATGCAGATAAGCAAAAATTACGGTTCAAAACCGAAACCTCTAAAAAGCTCAGAAAATTAAAATTTAAGCAAAAGTAAAAATGCTAATGCTTCATTTACAGATTTTTTTCCCATAGATTTTTGTTCAATTTATTTTGAATTAGTTTCTTTTCTGTTATAATTTTACAGTTAAATTTTTATTGTTAAATTTAAATTAAAAAAAAGAAACTCAAATAAGAAAATAAAACGAAAACTTTATTGGCTTTTTTTAGTGAAGATTTTCTTGGCAAAAATTCAATGAAAATTTTCATGTTTTTTTTTTCGATGTAATTTTAAATGTTGTAATTTTTTTATGTTTTTGTATAAAGAACATAAAATAAAGCAACGTTAAAAGTCGCTCAGAATAACACTTTTGTGTCATTTTATGAAAATACATGAAAATTTTATACTAGCCTATAATATACCATGCTTTCTAGACTTCTCCACTTTAAATCCAAGTGTAATTAACAAATATTAAAATGATCAAAACAAACCCAACGAGTGAATAAGTAGTATACGAAATGTGATTTTGTTGAAAATTTTCCAAGTAAAAAAAACAGAGAAGAAAGATCGTTTAACTAAGTAAATTTATTGCACACAGGAAAAAATTATTTTCATGAGATCTGCATCGTGAGTGTTACGAATCGCAGCTAACTGTTATTAATTACCTGTTATTAATTACCTGTTCTGATTCTGTCGTTTAAAAAATAATAAAAAAATATTGATACATAGATTGCAAAGAAAAAATATATAACAGTCGAGAAGGGAAGTAGTTAATTCGAGAGACGAGAAGTCAATAATATTTGGAGACAAAGAGACACAAAAAATAGGGGTTGGTTCAGTTTTTTTAGGTAGATTTCATATAAAAATCTACCTATTGCAATGGGCTTCATCTCGGAATTTCGGAAAAATTTTGGTGCCAAACGACTATGAATGATAAGCGGAGACGGAAAAACAAAAAAAAAAAATTTATATATATATATATATATATATATATATATATATATATATATATATATATATATATATATATATATATATATATATATATATAACGATATGAGCTATAACGGAATTTACCGGCACTCTCATGATCGCATTTCTTGACCTACAACGAAATTTTTTTCTGTATACGTTGCGGCAAAAAATCTTTTGGACAAGTTCGCGAACTGGCCATATCCGGGTACAAGTTAAGTGGCTAGAGCCAAAAAAGTCTAAAAATCTAGGGCGTTATAACTTCCGTTTGAATCATAATATTTTAATAAAATTTATCAATATTGAATATTTGAACATATTTCTATCATTTTTTCCAAATGACAACCTTGGCGTTCCAGGTTCCTGAAAAATCAGCTGTTTTAAAAATTTAATAAACTTTGTTGTCCTTGATTTGGCCGAAAATGGCCAATCTCACTTTTGAATATGTGCGCATACGTTAACTAGAACATAAATCTTTTCAAAATTTAAAAAAAAAATAGTTCAAGTCTAGAGGTTGAGACACCAGGGCTGTTAGAACGAAAACAAACGCAAACAGCCATGCCTTCCTCATTTTTGAGTTAATGTTATTTAAACTCATATTAACTTTTAGATAAACTTTTCAACTATAACCTCAGAAATTTTCAGCTTTCTAATCCAAGAGGTCTCAATGTAATTAGCATTAAACCTAATGCATGCAACAACAATACAACAACAACTTCCATAAACATATAAAAATATCCCATAGAAAAAATATTAAAAAAATTTCTTTTGTATTTTTTTCAGTTTTTAGTTTTTTTCGCAAAAATTTAAAAAAAATTAAAACAAAGCTGAGTCATTATTGTTTTAAATTAAGGAATATTTTCTTATATGCATATTGATTACACATTTACAAAAGTCTTCCTAAATTGTAGATATTTGAATTATTTGAGGTGTAAAAGTTGTTTGACAATTTTAGATTATAAATTATGTGTGATGGTTTTGTAGGTGTGACGTTGTGAGAACGTTTATTTGCTTTTTGGTGGATTTAATATGTTATTAAAAGTAGTTTTAGCCAAATTAAATAAAACTGTTCCGAAATCGCATTGATAAAGTAGTTTCCGTTAATGTATTTAGTTTGGTTTGATAAATTTTTTGGATTATTCTGGACTTGGACTATTCTACTTAAATTTTTTATTTAAACTAATCTGACACATCCAATTCTATTTGTACACAAAGCTGTCTGGTCCCGAAATCTACCTATTTCTAGCGGATAAACGTTGCCGCTTGGACTTTTTTTAATAAAATGTATTGTATAGTAGGAATTACAATATTTGTCACAACACATAAAAACCTTTCAAGACCAAAGTTCCACAACAACATGCGTTCTAAAGTGTTGATTGAAGCAAATTGTTGCTTTTTTAAAAATTTGTTTAAAGAAGGTATTGCTAATCAATAAATCCAATCACGCAAAATATATGACATAGGCCAATATTTATTTCATGATAGGATGGGGAAAATAAAAATAAAATAAGAGATAAAAAGCAATTGTGTTTTAAAAATTTGCAGAAACAAAACTAAAATGCTGTTTCGGATGACTTGATTACGGTCATGTAGCAAGGCACTGTAAAAGTGATGTGGATCGAACGGGGATATGTTTTAGATGCGAAGGAACAAGACATAAATCGAAAGAATGAAAAGAGCCCCCATAATGTGCTATTTGTCTGCCAGGAGCCACAGGGCCTAATGGGCATTCTATAGGAGGCAGTAGATGTCCAGCCTACCAACGAGCGCTAAAGCCGATTTCTTCCCGTAAATGGTTAAGTGTATCCAGATAAATCTCAGCCACTGCGAGGCTGCACAGGATCTGCTGACACAGTCTGTTAAAGATCAGAAAGTGGACGTGGTATTGATTTGCGCATAATATAGAACCTCTGTTGTCTGGCGAAGACAAGACGAGCAAAGCTGCTATCTGGACCTGCAATGCTCTTCCTTTTGAACGCAGATATAGTCGTCAGCATGGGGGTTTTTTCGATGCCGAAATCAAAGGTGTACACTTCTACAGCTGCTATATTCCTCCTAGCACTTCACTGGACGTATGTGAAGAGACACTTGACCGATTAATAACAGATGTCAGAGGTAAGTCACCTACCGTAATTGCAAGTGATTTTAACGGTTGGGCCATTGAATGGGGAAGTAAACGTACTAACCCTAGAGGTAGCGCATCACTTGAGGCATTTGCCAGACTTGATCTGGTACTGCTCAACCATGGTACAACGGAGACATTTAATAAATCAGGAGCAGGTTCAATTATCGATATCACTTTTGCAAGTGGACACTCTCGAGAGGAGCAAAATGGGGGTGTCTGTCTTGTACACACATAGTGATCATCGTTCTATTATATTTGAAACCCAGTCACCACAGCGTTTTGAAACGCGACAGATCAAGCGGAAGGCGCAGCAAAATGGATGGAAAATCAAAGATTTAGACAAGGAGATGGTGGACTACATGGTTGAATGTATGCCAATACCATGAAATGTTGCTAAGATTGGAGCAAAATTTATTGCGAGATATCTTAAAACCACCTGTGAATTGTGATGCATCTATGCCGCGTATAAAAGCAACGGTAATGGACGGTACCCAGTATTCTGGTGGACTGAAAACATTGCCCGTTTGAGAAAAAAGTGGCTACGGAGGAAATGTGCACTGAAAAGAAATCATGAAAAGCGGAATGAATTACGTAAAACAATTACTAATAGTAAAAGTAGATCATTCCAGAGAAGATGATGTTCAGAATAACCCATGGGGAAGTGCGTACAAAAATGTACTCACTAAGCTAAAAGGTGTTCAGTCAGCTCCATCAGTGTGCCCAGATATAATGGCTGAAATTGTGTCTGGAATTTTTCCACACCAGGATGACTTCTCCCTACCTCGTGAGCTGCAAATTGAGGATTACTCGATTTCGGCTGCCAATTCACCATTAAAGAGGTCCTAAACGCATTGCTCATATCATCCGTTAATAGCATGCCCGGTCGAGACGGCATCCCAAATATCGTTTTAAAAACAGCGATAAAGAAGAAGTCGATGATATTCGAAAATATCTACACTGCGTGACTGAGAGAAGGAATAATTCCAATGGAATGGAAGCGCCGACACCTTGTATGCTTATACCAAAAGATGACAAGCCACCAGAAGAACCCTCTCCCTACCTCCCACTGTGCATGCTGGACACAACTGGAAAGATCTTTGAGAGAATTATTGGTACTCGACTTGAGCAACATACTGATGACAGTATGATTTCAGAAAGAATCGCTCTACTAATGATGCAATCTCTGCAATATAAGAGATAGAGCATAAAGCTTTAAGTGATAAACGATGGCTGCAGCAACAGTAACCAGACCATAAACAGCGTCGGAACATGGCTGAGCAATACAGGACTAGAGTTGGTCGATCACAAAACGGAAGTCGTACTAATGAGTAGTAGAAAATAGGTGGAAAGTATTGATATCCCAGGTTGGTGGACAGATCATAACATCTGACCAGCACCTGAAGTATCTTGGAGTCCTGATGTACTTGGAGGACTTGATGAAGGCGCTGGTGAGAAAGCCAAATGAGTGGGGCTGCCCTTGCAAGGTTTATTTCAAACATTGGCGCTCCTATTGATGTATGCGGCACCTATATGGGCCTCAGCAGTGAAAGCGCCACTTATGTTAGACCTATCAAAACGGTTAATAGACTGACACAGTTGCGTATTTGCTGTGCTTCTTGCACGATGTCCGATGAGGCTGTAAATATTATTGCAAGTATAGGATTCCGATCGATATTGCAGAAAAAGAGGTATTGGCTCTGCGTATAGCAACACACAATGATAGTGATGGACGAACACGCGAAGACTTCATCATAGACATTTATATGGAATGGCAAGAAAATGGGAAGCTTCCACCAACGGATGCTGGATCTTTGTGATGATCCCTGACGTAAGACCATGGACAAAAGGGAAACACGGTGACGTCAATCATCATTTGACACAGATGATTTCAGGCCATGGATGTTTCCGTGAGTACTTATACAAGTACAAGCACATAACGGACCCAAACTGTATCTACTGTGCGGGAAAGGCCTAGAACGCAGAGCACGTGCTAATCGAATGCGGAAGGTTTGCAAACGCACGAAGACTTATTGAGCAGCATATGAAAGAGTGAATCACTCCGCATAGCCTCATGCAATTTATGCTGACCTCAAAAGACAACTGGGACATAGCGAATGAGATCATCTCAAGTATGATGACACGACTGAGGCAAGACGAACGAAGAGCAGCCATGCTCAACACTACGCAGCAAAACCACGACAACTCATTATAGTAATCGAGAGATTACCATACTCAACCCCTGTCCTGCGAAGGAATGCTTTAATTTGTGGTACCGCAGGGATACAACAGGACCATACGAGCAAGGGAAGATGTTTTTACCCGGTAAAAAGCCGCGTGTAACACTTGGCAAGTCGGGTTATTCAATTTTTTTTGAAACTTTTCATCTTCCTAATAAAAAAAAAATAACATAGAGTTATATGAAGGCTCGATTCTTTGAGCAAGCAATAACGTGCCGTCACCAAGGCATTGTCCATAGTTAAGATTAAAGGTGCTACCGTTGACTGAATAAACTTCATCCACCAGCAAACCTAAAATATCACCATGGCTATAGTGATATCTGACTGCTATTGCCAGTGGTATGTGGTATCCCACGTTAACTCGTATAACAGCAGGGATTGAGGTGGTCACCCCCGTAGTTCAAAATAAAAAAATATTACAACCCTAAAAACTGATCCCACTATGCGGGCAAAATACAATACAATATGCAAACTTTGTAAACTAATAACGGTTCTTAAATTGCATTCTAGTGTAGTGGTAGTATTTGAGGACATCATTTGTTCAGTTGAAAAGAGGAGCGTAAAATTCCTATACATCAAACTACCTTGAATCAATGATTGGATTAAACTACCTTGTATCAATGGCTGAAAATTAGATCTTACACGTGTTTTACGTGAAAACATGCAAAGATGCACCCATAAAAGAAGAGCCCGTTGTTAAAATCAAAATTTTACTATTTTCTTTTATGGCGTTTGATATGGCATATTGAGTTTTTTAATTTTAAGTTTTTCAGATACGTTGTACATAACACGTCTACGTGACGTCAAAAAATAATATTTCTTTCATCTTTTCATAATCCTTTACACTGAGCTAATATTGTTTCTTCTCCTTGAATGCGGTTTATTTTATGATGAAAGTTTTTCATAAAAAATTACAAACAAAAAATTGAATTTTAAGTCTGACAAAATCATTAATTATTTTTTTTATGTAGAACTGCGTATTTCGGCAACTGTTATATGGGTCACGAAAATTGACACATTTAAAAGCTTGTGCCATTTTATTTTGAACCAAAACTTATGGAACCGTTAACCAAACGTCGATAAAGAACTTGTATAATGTATAGTTAAAATTGTTATAAAATAACTTGTAACGTTTCAATTTCCATTCTTAGAATACGGTAGGATAAAAACAAAATAATTAGGTAAAATAACTAAATTAAGGCCTACACATCTTTTAATAATAACCGGACAAATAGTCCCATAAATCTACTGCATTCCAAATTATTACAAAAGACTAAGACTAACTACAAATCAACCAACCCTTATAACCCATAAACCCTTATTCCGAAAATCCATAAAAATATTAATAAAAAATTAAAATAAGTTTTGTTCCTAAACAATACAACATGGCTGACATAAAAAGAAAACAAAAATATAGAGAAAAATATGAAAATATTTCAAGAAAATTCTAAAAATGTCTTTTACTTATCCAATTTTTTTATTTTCTTTGTTTATATTTATTACAGTTTTAAAAGAGGAAAAACAAACAAAAAAGAAATTAGATTCCTTGAATGTTAATATTATGTACATAATATATATACATACTGTTGCGTGATTTTTCCCGACTTCGTTTTTGTTTATGTTTTTCATTTTGAAAGAGTTAGACATCTTAAAAGTGAGTACAACGTGAACAGCAAAACAAACATAAGAATTGATTGTTTTCTATTCTTGTTGTTGTAATTGTAATTCTAATTGTGGATATTTTTTAAAAGAAAAACAAATAATTTTTTTTTTATTAAGGAAAACAAGACATTGGAAAATGATAAAATAAAGTTAAAATATTTCAAAAGAAATACCTATAGTTAAGAATAGAATTTTGGGTTGGGAATTCGGTGCGAATTTATTTGATTGATTTATGAATTGTTGAATTAGAACTACAAATAGACGCTTGTGATATATTATTACAAAACAAAATGAATACCGTCGAAAATTTTCCTGTCTATAGTAATATTTATACATTGCTATCCACAATTATCATTAAAGTCAACTCATTTCGTCTGAGATTCATAAATTCAACATTTCTTAAGAAAAAAATATTTGACACTAAGCTTTGTACAAATTTATATTAATACCATTCACGTTGTTATCATTGAATCGTGTAACAAGCATGATCCGCGATTTTTTTATAAAATCTAATTTAATTTTTTTATAAATAGCAAATTTGATTTATGTTTTCATTTTTTTTTCGGATATATAAATGACAAAACATTTGTTGTTTTCTTTTCAAAACGGGACCACCATTAAATAGGCCAATTAATATGCTTGTAATAATGTACATATAGACATTATATTTTGTGTACAGGCATATGGTTAGAAAAACGATTTATTTTATTTTTATTAACCAATTCAGTCCCGCAAGTCAAAATGAATTAAAATGTATGGACGGTAGTGAGGTATAGGTAGTAAAATATATAAGTATGAAAGTGAATTCGTATCTAAAATTGTGTATTGTGATTTTAGAATAAAAAAAGACAGGCAAGCGCGAATATAATTCAAATATAATATACACGGTTCCGTGTATATTATATTTGAGAAAACAACAATTTGTGCTAGCATTGTTTCACGTTGGGTTGCATCCTTCGCAAAGCACTTTATGGTGGCTAAAGAAAGCTTCAATAACGCCAGCTTATAAATTATTTATATTGGAAAATATATTATCAATTATTATATCTTCATTGAATTTTTCTTTGTAAATTTTTTGGTAGAAAATAGTTTGAGAGCCAGTCTTGAGGATTTTTATTGAAACAAACATTAAAGTTATTACAATAGTTGGAGGAAAAAGTGTCGTCCTATTATTGCCACGAGAGCATTGTTAACACAGTCGAGTGATTTGTCTACTGAACTTCAGCTAGTTGAACATTCACAATGACTGCCAGTAGAGCTAAAATCGAAGTGATGGTGGCTACTATTTTTCAGCACTTGTGGTACTGTATCAGACCTAACGAACAGAACAGACCTAACGAAAAGAACAGACCCAACCTCGATTTACTTGACTGTAACAATTTTATACTTCAACCAATTTTCTGGCCGAGTTCAACAGTTTCAAAAATGTTTGTAATTAGTGATCAACCTCACAGAGGACATTTTCAACGCAACCATATTAAATGATAATCTATCGAATAGCAAACAGGTATGTTATCGCATAATTTTTCAACCTGACCCCTTTCGCTTGAAGTTGAGTTTATCTGATTTGTTAAACTTGTTTGATCTAATCTGATCTTGTTTGTTCATTTCTATTTTTCGCTTGACTCAATTTTTTACTATAATACACATTTCCTACAAAGTAGCAAAATTTATCCTCTTCTACGATTATTTTGCGTGAATAGTCCTTCACAAAAACACAATTTTAGAATTTTTATCAAATGAATCAAAAACGGTGTTTTCGAAAACTACAAAAAAATTGTTTTGGACTAGAAAAAAATTCACCTTCCATATGACACCCCAATCGACAAGCAAAAAAATAATTTTTTTTTCAAAATTTCCACTCTCAACCCCCTCAAAATAACATTTGAAATGATGAGCCGACCGCTATTGTTTTCATTCAATCTTTACAACATTGCCCATAACCATGATTTTTTCCAATTTTTTTCTTTTGTAATGTTCGAAGTTAAGGTGGGGATTGGGGTAGCAGGAAAAAAACAGTCGAAAATGATTGAAATTTTTTTTTGAAATATTTTGATCTCTTTCGATTTTTCTAAACCAAAATTGATTCCTTACAAAAACTTTTATTTTACTATCTCCTTATCTATGTTCATAAAATATAGATGAAAACAAATATTTGAATTTTTTTTTGTTATCAGTAGGCGTATAGTTTGTGAGTAAATCGATTATGTAGAAATTCGGACGGATACCGAAGTCTCACAAATAGGGTACCGTTTTTATTTTTTTAAAGTACGGAATCCTAAAAAGATAAATGGCAATGGAAAGTCATGTGGCATGGTGAATCCAAAGGTTTTATTAAAACTTTTATCATAAGAAGTAAAAGTAAACAGAAATTGGTGCTTTGAAATGAAGTGCTCCGAAAGTCAAATGTTCGGTCTGTGAAAATTGTAAAATATATAGTCATGAAATAAAATATATAGTCATGGAAATATTTAGTCATGGAATAAAAGTCATATAGTCATCGTTTTTGTTTATTACTTTAACCCTTTATAACCCAAAATTAATTAAGTGAAAAACTAAGACAGCAAACTCACAAAAATGTTCTTGAGAAGCTTAAAATGTTCAAAACCTGATCATTTTTAAACGATCGAATTTGTAGCAGCGTTTAAATGGCGTTTGTTATCTTTTTTTTTTAATAAAATGCCGACTATACAAGGCATTACAATATGTGTCACAACAACACATAAAAACCTTTTAAGACGAAGGTCCCACAACAACATGCGTTCTAAGGATGTTAATGGACGCAAACCTTTTGTTTTTTTTATATTTTTTGGTAAATAATGGATAAGTTATCAATAAATCCTATCACATATAAAATATGACATAATAGGCCAAATTTCATAATAGGATAGAGAAAATAAAAATAAAATAAGATATAAAAAGCAAATTTGTTTTAAACATTTGCAGAAACGAAACTAAAATAGGGCTGGCAATAATCGAGCTAGGTAGTGGCATAATCCTTGATTATATCATACACTATCTTCCTCTATGATTAAAGCCCAGATATAGACTTATATGATGGCTCGTTTCTTCGAACAAGCAACAGCGTACCATCATCAAGGAATATGCCATACCTAAGATTGAGGGTGCTACCGTTGACTGAATACAGTTCATCCGCCAGCAGTCCTAAGATATCAATTGGCTAGTGATATCTCTCTACTATTGCCTCTAACTTGACTAGTGATATCTCTACTATTGCCAGTGGTATGCGATATCTCACGTTAACTAATATTTCAATAGCAGAGACTGGAGTACGCGGGGTTGTCACACCCGTGGATTAAAAATAAAAAAAATTAACAAATCAATAAAAACTGATTCCTCCATGTGTGGATCTTGAAATGACACTTTTCCGTTATTTCTTCAAATTCCACAGAATATTCACAAGAATATAGACAAATTTCTAAAAAAAAAAATAAACATATTTGCTCTGACCTGTACACTGGTTGTTATTTTGTTGATAGTAAAACAAAGGTTTGGTAAAATATCTAATCAATACGCATACTTGTTATTTTATGCCTCGTACAACGCAAGGTGATATCACCATTAAGAGTTCTACTTCTCAAACTA
Organism: Diogma glabrata; assembly: GCA_963693315.1. NCBI lineage: Eukaryota > Metazoa > Arthropoda > Insecta > Diptera > Cylindrotomidae > Diogma > Diogma glabrata. Next base: position 192,079,113 of record OY856188.1, on the reverse strand, counting down.
AATTCTTCCTTTCAATTTTAAGCCATGGTTTTTATTGTTTATGCCATGGAGTACTAGGTCATTCAATAAGTCCGTAGGATGACACATAGATGGCGTTACTAGAATTTTTTCCATATGATTTTTATTTAGTACTAACCTTCAAACGATACGTGTATAAATTTGACAGCAATCTGACTATTTATTCGTGAGTTATATCATTTTGTGTGAAGCAACTTTTGTTTTTGAAAAAAAATGGAAAAAAGTGAATTTCGAATTTTAATAAAGCATTGCTTTTTGATGAAAAAAAATACAGTGGAAACCAAACAATGGCTTGATAAACATTATCCAAACTCTGCTCCATCGAGACAAATTGTAGAGAAGTGGATGGCTGAATTTAAATGTGGTCGTACCAGCACAAAAGATGCAGAGCGCAGTGGACGCCCAAATGAGGCTGTTATTCCAGAAAACATAAAAAAAATCCACAAATTGGTTATGAACGATCGCAAATTGAAGGTGAACGAAATAGCTGACATTGTAAAGGTAGCAGATGGTAGTGTTTTTACCATTTTACATGAACATTTGGGTATGCGAAAGCTCTGTGCAAATTGGGTGCCGCGTGAGCTCACAGTCGACCAAAAACAACAACGAATCGATGCTTCGGAGGAGTCTTTGGCACTGTTAAACCGCAATAAAAGGGAATTCTATCGTAGATATGTGACAATGGATGAGACATGGCTTCACAATTGCACACCAGAATCCAAAAGACAGTCAGCTGAGTGGACAGCAGTCGACGAACCGAATCCAAAGCGAGCAAAGACGCAACAGTCGGCCGGTAAGGTGATGGCGTCTGTATTTTGGGATACGAACGGAATAATATTCATCGACTATCCCCAAAAAGGAACCACCATCAACAGCGAGTATTACTGTGAACTTTTGAATCGATTGAAGGCTGAAATCGCAAAGAAACGGCCACATTTGCAAAAGAAAAAAGTGTTGTTTCACCAAGATAATGCACCGTGTCACAGATCGATGAAAACGATGGCAAAATTGAATGAATTGGGCTTTGAATTGCTTACCCACCCACCATATTCTCCAGATTTAGCCCCCAGCGACTTTTTCCTGTTTTCAGATCTCAAGAGAATGCTTGCTGGAAAGAAATTTAAGTCCAATGATGAAGTAATCGCTGAAACTGAGGCCTATTTTGACGAGAAAGAGAAATCGTACTATAAAAGTGGTATAGAAAAGTTGGAAAATCGCTATACTCGTTGTATCGCCCTCGAAGGCAACTATGTTGAATAAAAAAATCGAGTTTTGTCAAAATGTTGTTTTTTTCTTACTTATCCTACGGACTTATTGAACGACCGTTAGATGTTTACGACCTCGCACACCATAACTAGCAAACTATACAAATCTAACAGTACGGGTTAAAAACAGACCCTTTTTGACACATTTAGACATTCAAATTGCTTTTAAAGTGCTATATGCTTCTTTTTAAACCAAACGATTTATAATGTTTAGAATGAAAATAGAATCTAGGCTAGTAAAATCTGTTTTCATTTATACAATACAATACAATCAGTATCAGTATCAATCATTATCTGAAACAATAGATTATCTGAAAATAGTAACTCTTCTTTGTAGAATTTTTAGTTACTTTTTGAAACTCTTAAACTATTAATGAAAAAATTGATAATAAACTGATATTCAGTTCGCAGTTTCCTGAACGAGTGCGTCGAAAAAAAATTCTTTCATTTGGAAAGCTTAAACATTAAGAATTAAATAATTTATATAATAATTTGTCAAATTAAGAATTAACGTTTCTAGTAAATCAAAAAGAGATTCTACTTTTCTATATGTTATAATAGATAATAATTAAAGTTAACTAAATGAATTAATTAATGTTCTTTACCATGGCAGACGAGTTTTTAAAGTCGTTCATTACGTCCGTGTCCCATTGTCTACCTCAACGTTGGCCACTTTATGAGGTTTTGAATCACGTACTTTTTTAATCATTCCAGACTGCGAAAGGACCGTAGATCACGTAAATCATACACCAAGTAATTTATTTATTATACTGTTACCTCTTTGTTTCTGAATTCTCTAGCATTTACCTGATTTCAAAGTAATATCGATTCCTTTACTATCAATCTAATCTCTTACCTGTCTTAAGTCGACTAAAAATGAGCGTAAAATTTGACGCTCAAATACAGATATATAATTATAATTTGTCAGTTTGTGTTAGGGTTTGTTGACATTTATGGGACATACATCACCACCGATCTCGCCCCCGAATCATGGTCTTGTATGTACAACTTGAATTTGGTGAGAGAGCTCGATTATCTGCAACGATTCTACCTCTTATATCTGTAGGCATGCTGTTGTTAGTTCTCAATATCAGCCAATACTCAAAGGATTTAAACCCTCAATTCGTTCATCGCGGTACATCATTTTTTTTTTCTTAGCCTCCTTTGAAACGTTTACGTGTTTGGATTTCATAATTTATTTGCAGATCAATTTATTTAGCACCACTCTTTGCTGACTTGAAAATTTCACTCATTACAGACTTCACTTCGGCTAAGGCTGTCGCCATCATCAGCGTACGCGATCATCTGAACAGGGTCTGTAAAAAAATTGCGTCCATCAACACCTAAGAACGCATGTTGTTGTGAGACCTTGGTCTTAAAAGATTTTTATGATTTTATTGTGACACATATTGTTGTTTTTATTACACAACAAGTTTTGTTAATAGAAATATGAATAAATAATTGAAGATTAGACTCTCGACCAACTCTTTCTTCACAACTGTAATAATTCCATATTTTCAATAAATATCCTTACTAATTTTCATTCAACAAATACATGGTGTTAGGTGTATAAAAATACATTTTAATTTACAATATAGCAATAATAAAACCGCAATATTTATATTTAGCTGCAACAAGATAGTTATAAACACAAAATATTAATTATCCTAATAAAAGTTTTATCTAAACTATTTGTTGCTAATTATATTTAATTTAACCAAAAGACAAACGATAATTATATATTCTTTTGTGTTGTATCCTTAAATAAAATTTAATCAAACTTGCAAATTTTGTGGTTTGTTTTTTTTTTAATATAAATTTCATAATTTATCACCATTAAATCAAAATTAATTAGTTTCTCATGTTAATCATATAAATATTACAAAATATTATAACGTGTTTTTGATTTGCACAGGAAATACCAAATAGAGCATTAAATACCGCCGATTTGAGGTTAGTTTTGTTTACAAAATTAGTGGATCATTTTACTTTATATAGTCACTAAATAAATAAATAAACTATTTGCAGGTCATAATCTTAGCAGATTGTATGTTAATTTAAAAATTTATATTGAAGAATTAGAAAGAAATTTCTTATTTACACGAAACGGACAATCCAGCCAGCTGATCTTTTGGTATTCGATTTAATCAACAAACGGAGAGTATATTAAAACATTATTAAATTAAATTAAAACATTATTAAGATTTTACCTTACCTAGTAATATCTATCTAATTACTATTCCCCGTGGTATTTGATATTCATATATCACGTTAACTCTTACGTCAATAGCGGACTTGCCACACGTGAAAATCAAATATTAACAAAAAAATTTACAAATTAACAAAACTTGATTTCTCAATGCGGATTGTTGCTCTAAATTTTTAATTAAAAGATAACGTTATTTTTTTTGAATAAAAAGTGTTATGTAGTAGGAATTATAAAATGTGTCATAACAACACATAGATACCTTTTAAGACCTAGGTACCACAACATGCGTCTTGAGGTGTTGGTGGACGCTTTTTTTTAAATCTTTGTGGATTGAAGGTACTCGACATCATGGACCTGATTTCATCCGAGCACTGCTGGTGACGATATTTATAAAAAACAACGAGATACGAAAGTAAACAAAAAGGTCGTTAGCGATATAGACATTTAATTGCAACTAAATTTCACACGCTTTATTATGTTTTAAATTTTGGATTTAATTATTTTAACGAGAAAATTTATGATTATAATGACTCTCCATCGAATAACGGCTAAAGAATCCACATTTATTCGTCTTCGTTACACGACGCTGGAATTCAGTGGTGATTTACAAAGCTTCACAATATATGAAAATAACGAGTTTAATATTTTACAGTACACGATGTATGTGACTAGTCATACAAACTCCTCAACATATCTTTTCTCTAAATTTACGTTCTTAAAAATGCTTTATAGACCAGTCTAGATACCTTAAAAACAGCAAAAAATGGAAAAAGTTAGCAACAGGTTGAAAACGTTTGGATAAATAAGAAAATATTGCGCAAATGATGGGAAACATAAATTAAAGGTGACCCGAGTTACGGGGTGAAATGCTTTTAGGAGTAGAAAATGGTTTTTCATGATTTTCAGCGGAACTAGACCTTCTGCCGAATAAAAAATAAAGCAAAAGTTGTAGGTATCAAAAAGGTCTATAACTTTTATGACGGTCATTTTTTCATATAAACCGTGAAAAAAATTTGCCGTGAAAATAGAAAAAAACGAGGAAAAAGGCTTTTTCGTTTTTAATTTCAATCTCCCACAAAACAATTTTTTTTCACACAATTCGGTGGAAACTTACCTTATTATGTCCCTAATAGGCTGTAATTTTTTTTAATCAAAATATTTATTTTTACGTTTAATTTTGATTTTAAACCAAAAAAGTGATTTCATTTTCACACGAAAATTCTCCTGTATGGGAAACAGTTTAAAAAAAAAAACATTAATCCTCAACGGCGTAATCGATAGCGTGTCTGCCCAAGGATTCGAGCCGGGCACTGACGAGGGTAGGTTCGAATCCGATCCGAAACACGAAAAATCTGAATTGGAGTTTTTTTCTGAAAAACTTCAAACCATACCTTTGAATTGAAAAAATTCCAATTACTTCTTTACTTACTTGAGTTTAATTGATCTCAAAAAATCTAAAATGAATTAATCATTATGTTTGTTGAAACGTCTACTTTTAGATTGTGTAAAAAAAATAAACATTAACATAACATAAACACGGAAACATTTTCCAGGAAATGCGAAAAACTGAATAAACCTGATTTTAAAGACTTAGGCTACGCATAGAGTAAAAGCTGTGAGCGGTGCTGCGCGCAAAGCGGTGCTGTTTCGTGCTGGAGCAAAGCAATTGTATGTGCACAGTAATGCTTTACGCGAAGCTATATGCTTACACGGAAATCGATTTTATTTGTCATTTTTCAAAATGAATTCATAATCAGATTATGAGGTATTCTTAAATGAAAGCCTTTTTTACGGTTAACAAATTTAAGAACGAAAATTGGTGTATACATAACATCAATTTAGACCAAAAAATCAAAGATGAATTTCATTGATTATATCCTCAACCTAGCAAAAAAAGCAACCAATAAACTTTCACTGCTAAGGGCGGTGTTATTTCGAAAAACCCTTCCTACCACCAAATAAAACCTTTTGCAAATGAATCTATTGAAAATATGTAAGTAAAATCAATAAACAAATGTACATCATAAATTTTTGAAAAAAATAATCTAGTATACCACACAAAAACAATCAAAACAAAACAATCAATTCAGCTTCAAAAACTGCACAGAACAATTTGCTTACGCAAGCAAACAGCTTCGCTTTAACTGTTTCCAGCACAGGAGAATTTTCGTGTGAAAATGAGGTCACTCTTTTAGTTTAAAATCAAACGTAAAATAAATATTGTGATTCCAAAAAATTACAGCGTATTAGGGATATAATAAAGTACGTTTTCATCAAATTGTGTAAAAAGGATCGAAAAGATCTTTTTTTCTATTGCCACGGCCAATCTTAGGTTATGTGAAAAAATCGGCGAATTAAAAGTTATAGACCTTTTAATTACCTACAGCTTTTACTTAAAACTTTTTTCGATAGAAGCTCTAGTTTCGCTGAAAATCGTAAAAAACCATTTCCTACCCTTAAAAGCTCACCCCATTTCACCCTCGTAACTCGGATCACCTTTAATTTATGTTTCCCATCATTTGCGCAATATTTTCTTCCTTATCCAAAAGTTTTCATGCTGTTACTAATTTTTTCCTGGTCTATTATAGAAAGACTCTATCGAATCCATTTCTATTATTGTTTACGATACGATTCTAAGTTATGTTAACCTCAAAAACAATTTTTTCCGAAACAATTTGAAAAACTATAAACATTCTTAAAATTCTTTTTGAAATTTATTATTCATAAACCATCAAGTATCTCATTAATTTTCTATTTGTTGGCCATTTATGGCAGGAATATAGTTAATAAATATTAAATTCATGGTAATCAACTATTGCAAATTATTTAATTTAATACATTCAATTTTTGTGGGCTTTTTCTACTAAATTTATGAAGTTTTTTAATTGAGTTTCAAATATTTTGCAATAGAATGTTTTAAATTTTATATTTTATATAGTGGTTTGAAATGTTTTTATGATAATGAGGGAGCAATGAGAGCGCTATGATTTGAAGATAAATTAAAAGTTGATTGGGGAAAACATGTGTCATCAAAAGTGATTAATATTGGTTTGTTTGAAATTGTATACACCTGGACCTCAATTATAGAATAGTATAAGATCAATTCCCATAAACCAGTTGGACGATTTTTTTCAATGACAAATTCTAACACAAACTTCTACGTTTCTATAAGAAACAACTTGAGTTTCAAAAATATCGATAAAAAACTATTATTCAATATTCAGTGTTGTCGCCATAAATCTTAAAAACCTTGCCAAAGTGAAAGTCGATCAAAACTATCAAAACACAAAGTTGGTAATATCACTAACTGAGCATAAAAACTTCTTTCTTTAAAACTAAACCGTTTCACCATTGATATTATTTTCAAATAAACACAGGCAAACAAACAAATTCCGTTTTTAATGCATTTACCTAGCTAGAACAACAAAACAAATAATTTTATATAAATTATGTAATACAAATAACTTTTCGAACGAAAAACTAACAAAAAACTATTATCCAAAATGCATTATTTACAAAAACTATTAAAGTCAAGAAATAAAAACACAAATCGTATGCATTTACTGTTTAAATTAAACTCAGAATAGAACAAAACTAACAACAACAAAACTATGTGAAAAGAACAATATTGGAAAATATAAATAAATAAATGAAAATGAAAAATAAACAAATGACATTGTAAGTCGCGATTCTAAAACCATTAAAACGTGACATTTTGAAGATAAAGTGAACCCAAAATAGCAAATAGAAATTATAAACAAATATACAACAGATATAAACTAAAAGCGGTAAAATTTTCTAATTTCACAATTTTTGACCAAAGATTTTATAGTTCTGATAATTGTTTTAATTTTGATGCTAAATTATCTGTTATGGCTATCATTGACCGTGATTTAATAGCTAATACATCCGCAGGAAAATATTAGCTTCATTCGAACTCGTGCTGAATTTTTCCTGAAATTCCCATAAGAAAATAACACGAATCGAGTCCATCATATGAAACAACTTTTGCTTAAAACCTAAGACTTCAATAATAAATATCAACAAAACCACCTAACAGTAACTAGACGTCTCAATTATATAAAAGTTTTAAACAAAAACTCACGCCAAATTTAACTAAAATGTTTTCACACTGTAATTATTATTATTATCGTATGAATTTGAACAAAATTTAAAAACAATAGACAGTGTGTTTCATAATATATGCGCAGGACTTCACGATGTGATAGCTCGTCCAAGAATATGAAAAAAGTTTCTTGAACTTACCCTCTAAAATGCACTATTTTCGAGATACAGGGTGTTGAAATTGAAAAAAAAAATCGTTTTTTGGGAATACCTCTGGAACCGTTTATCACACAGAACACAGCTTTTGTAAGCATTTTCTACTCATAATAAGCTATGTTTCGTGCGGAATTTTTTTTTAAGTCTTAATTGATGAAGGTTTTGAAGGGGTAGTGAATGTTTTTCTCCTCAACTTCTACGCATTTTAGAGGGTAAGTTAAGAGAAACTTTTTTTCATATTTTTGGACGAGCTATCACATCCTGAAGTCCTGCGCATATATTATGAAACACCCTGTACATTAAACTTCAACATTTAAGTTTTGAATCCAGGCGCCTCTTTTAATTTCATGTAAGCCAGTTCAACCGCTTTTGAATTTATGAATACTACAATCATAACCTAAATGATTCACGGTTTGGTTTTCTCCACATTCACAAAATGGATCCTCTGATATATTCTATTTATTTAATAAACATTTACATCTTCCGAAACCACAACAAAAACGGTTTAAACGTAACCAATCTTTTCCTTTAAAGTCAAAGCCAGAGCATTTAACAGTAACTTACATCCTTAACTAGTTTAAAGTTGTGAACCTTAGCATGGTTCCATTGATTTTGCCACTCTACATTTAAATCATAACTTCCTTTTTCAAGTAAGAGATGTGGATGTAAGAGATGTATATGGTTTTCGCGATAATAGTCTTTGATACGGTAAGACTTGTATTTCATCATATAAAAGGGAATTTTGATTTAATTTACATTTACTTCTGTCTGAAAGACCTAAGTATTACATTCATGAGCCAAAAGTGAAATTCTTACACTCACTTTTTTGGCATTTCTCGACGTTTAGCACCTACTGATTCTAAAATAGCAAAAAAAATGTATGTCTGTCTGTCGGCCGGCCGTGCGGCCGTCCGTCATTACCTACGAAAGCTAGACAGCCGCTGGAAGGATATCAAAAATTTTTTTTTCTAAAAATATGTATACTCAAGGGACAGGTTCGAGAGGACGCTGTGTTCGATAACTGTACCGGAAGTTTGTCAAAAAAATCATTAAGTGTGTCAAAAACAGTAAATTTTCATATTTTTGGCTTAAAAAACGTTCATTTTAAGTGATTACGAGTAGGAACATTAAACTGGAGAAATCTTGATGGTCGGGATTGGTATGCGAGACCAAAATCTAGATTGTTGCATTATAAGTTTGTCAAAAAAATGTTGTCAAGTGTGTCAAAAGAAAGATTTTTATTTATTTTTTTACCCAATTTTTTGGAAAAAAATAAAATTAATAATTTCTATGACATGAAATTTTATTATTATTATAGAGAATTATGGCATTATAAGTTTGTCAAAAAAATAATGTGAAGTGTGTCAAAAAATTATTTCATTTATTTTTTTAGTCAATTTTTTGGAAAAAAAATGTAGCTATTTTTACAACGTAAATGTAATAATTTTTGCAATATTTTTAGAATTTTGGAAAATTTAAAATTTTTGATTTTATTATAATTTTTTGAATTTTGAAAAAAATTTCAATTTTTGATTTGGTAATAATTTTTGCAATATTTTTAGAATTTTGAAAAATAAAATTTTTGAATTTTATATATTTTTTTAGAATTTTGAAAAAAGTTTCAATTTTTGATTTTGTAATAATTTTTGCAATATTTTTAGAATTTGGAAAAAGTTTAAATTTTTAAGAATTTTTGTAATATTATTAGCATTTAGAAAAGGTTTAAATATTTGATTTTATTCTAATTTTTGGAATATTTTTGGAATTTTGAAAGAAGTTTCAATTTTTGATTTTGTTATAATTTTTGCAATATTCTTAGAATTTAAAAAAAAAATAGGATTTTTGAATTTTATATATATTTTTAGAATTTTGAAAAAAGTTTCAATTTTTGATTTTGTAAGATTTTTTGGAATATTTTTAGAATTTTAAAAACTTTTAAATTTTTGATTTTATTATAATTTTTGGAATTTTGAAAAAAATTTGATTTTATTTAATTTTTATAATACTTTTGGAATTTTGAACGGAACATGAATTTGTGATTTTGTAATATTTTCTCGAAACGATAAATGGAGCGGTTTTTGAGTAGTTTGCTGAGTGTATCATCTTTTCACTAAATTATGTTAATTTATGATCTGTTATAATTTTCCGGCAACGTATTGATGTTTCGTGTTAGTTTTGTAATAAATTTCTAAACAGAGATAAAAAAATACTTGTACTTTAACAAAGAGTTATGTTTGATATACATCGCTGCCCAAAACTAAAAACCGTGTCCTCATAAAAGTTTTTTGCTGAAAACTATATCAAAATCCTTAACCCAGACCGAAGTCTTGATATCTCAGATCTGTGAAAGTTCAGCCCCTTCATATTTTTCAATTATAGTGAAAAAGGACTTATTTCTTCGTAAATTTGACAAAACAATATTGTAAAGTACATTTACCCATCGCATTATAAGTGGAGTTCTCAAGTCGTCTCCTCGACTTGAGAACTCCACTTATAATGCGAAGAGTGTTATTGAGCTGGACATCAATTTTATTACAATGTGAGCTTCCAAGCCAAGATGGCGAACAGTATTCTGCTGCAGGACATACTATCGAAAGGAATGATTGTCTCAAACAATTTGCATTTGCACCCCATGATGTTCCAGCTAAATTTTGTATCAAATTATTTCTTGACCGAACTTTCATTGCTTTCTCTTCCAAATGTTGTTTGTATTTTAGTGACCTATCCAAATTGACTCCTAAATATTTAGGATTATGATTGTGATTCAAAAACACTCCATCAATACTAATATTCAGCTTACGTTTGGCTTCCCTGTTATTTAAGGGAAATGCCCCAGCTAGCACAATAGGTGGATTTTAGCTTAAATATAGTTTGATATTATCTGTACAAAATTTTAGTGAACATTCTCATTTAACCTAAATTTATGTATAATAAAAGATTAAATTTAACCTAAGTGTCGTACTTTTTCCATAAAAATATTGGTTAAATTTTCATGTATTTTTTATGTAATATGCTGGCTAATATGTGATTAAGTTTAACTATAATTTAACCAAATTTTAAGTTAAATAAGTGCAAATGTTATGTTATATTTTAGCTAATTATTAGTTAAATTTAACTTGTTTGTTACACATGCAAACCACAAAATGAATGCTCCGAAATTCTCCCCTAATGATCACATAAGTTTACTTTATAGTATACTACAAACTATTATTATATTTTCAATAATTAATGTTTTTTATCGAATACCGAAAAGAAAATTGAAAATTAAAGTATTCAGTTTAAAAAAAAATAAATATTTAATTGTATTTTTAAGGGTTGTTCTCATTATTTTTTCCTATTTTTGTTTTATGTATAAACAAGATCGAACCTTTCATTATACATGAACATTTAAATCCATTCAAAAATACGCTCCAAATTATGCATAAAAATGTTTATTTGAAGTCGGTTTAGAAATTGTCATAAAAACCTATTTTGTCCTTGAATGCATTAGTTTGGGAGATAGATAATATCGTATCCATAATTCCTAGCCATAAAATTATTTACCTGTTATTTAAGTTAAATTTTGTCAGGTGTTTCATGAAATAACTTAAATTTATTAATAACTTAAGTGGAATTGATCATATAATTGATCATATAATTCTTGATCATATAATTGATCATATAATTCTTATCTAGAATACATTTAATAGCTACAATATCTTAATTTGGCAGAGTAAATTCATGTATATTTCATGTAACAGCTGAATACAAAACTAAGCAAGTGCAAATTATATGTAATTCTAATGTACCGAAGTCAGATATTGTAGTTATTACATGTTTTTTTCATGAGAATTACATGTAATTGAACCATCCATTTTTCTTTAACCTTATTTTATTATCGGGCTGTCATTCTACCATAAAAAAAGCTAAAAAATAATATTATAAGAAACAAAATTTTTTAAAAATGCTTGAAAAAGCACCTTATTCTTGTTTCCTGAGTTTTATTATTTTTTACTATATGTATACGTATTTCGAAAGCTAAATTGTAAAGTAAGATACATTCCATATTTCCATTATATACCGGTGGTTTAATAAAAACCAATTTTAAAAAATTAATAATCTAACTACAGAAAAATATAAAATACAAAGCAAAATGAATAAATCTAATAAAACAATCAAACCATTAGAGAAAATTACAAAAAATGAAAATGAATTTGACAAAAGAAGTAAACCGAAATAACAACAGTTTTATTGTGTGTCCGTGGTGTGTGCTATAAACCAAAAATCAAAACTGAGCCAAATGAGAAACCAGGTATTTATAAAATATCCTACAACGACTGGGAAAAATTTTATGTAGGTCTTTCTCAACGCAAAATAGGACAACGCCAGAAAGAACACCTTACAGAAATAAAATACAAAAGGGCTGAGAATTCTAGCGTTGCCGCTCATATGCCACTCAACAACAGGTCACCATCAAATTTAGAGCTTATAAAAGAGATTAATAATCTAAAACACCTAGAAGCGTACGAATTTTTTTTCATTGAAAAAGAAAATCAATTAAACCTCGGTATCCTGATGAACAATGAAGAAGGAAAC
>OY856188.1:192024583-192066565 GCA_963693315.1 Diogma glabrata | reverse complement strand
ACCAACTTTAAATTTAACATTTTAATTCCATCGAGATTTTCTCATCAAATATCAATGCTTAAACGGACTTATTCATAGAAAAATTTGTATCCCCTTATGTAAGAAGGACAGTAAGAAATATTATCACGTTGAGATTACGTTTAAGATTTTATAATATTTTTATTTCGATATAAATAGAAGAATCATAGGAAAGCGTATTAATTTTATGCAAAATTATGGTGTGATCGAAAATCAAAACGTTTACAACAACAAAATGGAATAAAAATTGATAAAAATAAAAAAAAGTAGTAACCAAGGAATTAAATGATTAGATGATTATTGTCAATGTGAAATAATATGCAAATATAAATCAATGTAGACTGTGATTTAATAGAAATATAAGGATCAAATTAATACTGAATAGAACACTTATTATTAAAAGAAAGCAAAAGACATTTGCATTACAAAAAAGAAGGAATATCAGCCTAAAGATATACCTTTATCTATTGTCAAAACCAAAGGCAACCATATTTTAAGTTGTTTCGATATTGATCTATTATCCACACGATATTTTTCTAGATTTGTTTTTTTCATCGGGAACATCGTTTACACCATAAGGTTTTTTCTTAATAGATTGAAAATGACTCTTAAGATTACGATAACAAATCTTAGATTGATTTTTTTTAAGTATTTGTCATTTAAACTCTGTTGTTGGTGGTTGCCATTTGTTATAATTAGATTAGAATGAAATAAATTGAAATAAAAAATATTGATTTGTCATTCAAATGTTAACCAAAATTCACAAAAATCAATAAATTTAAGAATATTTCAATATAATTGATGCAGGTGAATTTCGATTGTATAGTTTACCTTTAGGATTAAGTTTGCATTTGTGGTAAAAAAAAGGTTTTTTTAGATTACCTATAATGATAAAGTTTTATTACGTAGTTTTGATTTCAAGTCGTTTGTTTTGGTATTTGGTACTGATATTTTCGATTGTACAAAATCTAGAGAAACCCTGCATTTGAAATTCTTTTATACGCGTTAATCTCTCCGAATAAATTTAAATAATATAGATTTGTGATCTTAACTATTTTCAATACAAACAAAACTAAAGTTTAGAAAAGTAAAACTCTCTTTGCCAAAAGCAATTCAATACATAAGAATTAAGAATCAATAGAGGGTAAAGAAAAAAGGAAAGAATTGATCAAAATCAGAATAACAAACCAATTTCAATTTTAAAAAAATGAACAAAATAACAAGAAAAAAAATTAACAAAATGTGTTGATCGTGAATTTGATTTATTGATTACTTCCTGATAGTTTGCCTTCAAATCTATTCATATAAGAAAATTATAGCAACGACTAAATGTATAAAGAATAGAATTATTAACATAAACCAATAAATTGAAATAATTTGAATAATATTGCAGCAATTTAAAAACAAATTGATTGCTAAATTTACTTTAATAGACAAAACTTAATTTTAGTTATTCCAATATACAACTTGACAACAATACTCCATACATCCAATCGTTCGTTCGTTCGTTTCACTTATTTGTTCGTCACATATCCTAATTGAAATATAGTTGGGTTGAACTCGGTATTCGATCTGTAAACCAATCAATAGCTGTGTTAATCAAAATTGACCAAATTTTTGTCACTCCAATCGGCGATTTGTTTCAAGGTCTTCGATAACATTTATGGGAGCGTCTCGACGGACGGGATTTATTCGTTCAAAATTTTGCCTATTGAAAATAGGAGACAAACGACTTAGAATAAAAGCCATCTATGGATACCGAAATGTATTAGTCGGTGAGAAAATTTTGAGTCAGCTTCACGACTGCGGAGTAAATCAATTACATTATCAGTTATTGATTGTTTTCCAAACGTTAAAAACTACATTCTTTAAATAAGTGATTTTTTATTATAAAAACTAAAGTTTATGTTTAGGTTAATGAATACACATATTTCATGGCAGCACTAAAAATAGTTTTTTTTTCAATTTTTGAAATGTTTATAAGATTATTGAATAAACAATTATTTAAAAATACGTTCAGTAAATTGGCAATCTGTTTAACTATCATGTCTATCCATCTGTCATGTTATAATTGTAACTCTATAAATTATTTATCTAAATCTGTTTTTTAAATTGCCGTAGTTTCACATTATATCTTTAACTCAAAAAATCTAAGAAATCTAAGGAAACAATAATTTTATATAAACAAAAATCGCTTACCTAATTTCCACATATCTGAAAAAAAATAAATATATTAATTAGAATGGCTTAAAGTTTTTAATTTTACTGTAGTATACGAGGGTCATCTAAAATTGGATTGAATAAATTGATATTAAGGACGCATAGTTTTTTTCGGATAGTAACAGAAATAACAGTGGAAACATAAGAAAAAAAGTCAGACAAGTGCGAATATAACTCGCTCGTCAAGGGTTCCGTGTATATATTATTCTACGAGAATAGTTTTTCTCCAAAACACAATTTTAGAAATAAGCCAAAAACAGTGCTTTTGAAAATTACAAAAATTTGTTTTACACTACAAAAAAAATTACCTTGCATATGACACACTTGACATGAGTGCAATTCATCAAAATTAATTTTTTTTCGAAATTTCTACTCTCAACCCCCTCCAATTTTAACTTGAAATTATAATAAGCAAAATTGATTTAGCAAAATTCCTACACTCTTGAATTTTTTACAAAATTTCTAATTTAAACTAGGGGTGTCCACTTAAAAACTTTAAAAACTTTTCATTCGATGTAAAACATCGCAGCCCATAAAAATATACAAGTAGCATATTTGAAATGTTGCTACCATGTTGAAATGTGGCTTCATATGAACTGTTGTCCATTAAGACCAATGTTCTTTAGGCAGATCTGAATCAGATGACGACATTTCGATATTTTATGTAGTATTTTTCACAAAGTTTTTAAAATTTGCGACTGCAAAGTCACTCTTTCTATAGCACCCATTTGTTTTTTTAAGTACAAGCGATTTCAATTCTTTGGCGAGCGAGTCTTCTACAGCGAGGGTTTGTGTTGTTAAACTAGACAATGAACTAATGGAATCACCATGCTGCCAGTGCAACAGTTATCACCAGACAATTCTTTGGTAGCAGCTTCGAGCTGTCGTAAGACTTGTAATACAGAAGATAGAATTGAAGTTTTGACGCATTGAGCATAGGTGGTGCCATTTTATGCGGTGTTTGGCTTTTCCAACACTTTTACGGTCACGGGATTATGAAAACTAAAAATCCCGGGATTTCTCAAGGCCCGAGATTATAGTATTAATATTCGCATTCTTATCGTATTAGTTATAAAAAAACCACTAATCCGAAAGATCTTATAGTCTGTCAGACTTCTAGAAGTTGAAAACAATATGAAGAGGCATCTCATATTTTTAATCTGACTAAGAACACTGTATAAAAAATAGGATTTTAAGGTGGATGTTGTCAGTTTTTCTACAGAAAACAGCTTCTTTCAGTTTATAAGTCTTTAATACGTTCCTGCATGAGGTACTGTGGTGGCAACAAAACCGGTCGACCATGCCGATCGGTTTGCTATCGTTAACGATAAATAAATAACTATTAAATATAATACTTAAAGTAATTATTACAAACTAAAATTTTATGGCACCATTTACTTTTATTAAACATCTACCGTTTGCTGAATCGCAACCGGATGATTTTT
This sequence comes from Diogma glabrata, assembly GCA_963693315.1. Classification (NCBI taxonomy): domain Eukaryota; kingdom Metazoa; phylum Arthropoda; class Insecta; order Diptera; family Cylindrotomidae; genus Diogma; species Diogma glabrata. Next base: position 192,062,882 of record OY856188.1, on the reverse strand, counting down.
GTCAAAAACTTATCGTTATCGGTTTTTATGATACCACCACTGTTCTCACATATGGGGTGGAGCATATCTGAGTACTATAAACTGCCTTGATTCTGTACAGCGAAGTGCTTTTAATCTCATTCCCAACTCAAATCTTACTAACGAATTTCATTCAACGAAACAAAAATTATTTCAAAAATTTATAAATGAATTCGTGATATTATAGTTATTAATTGATAACTTTGTTCAATACTTCATAAACTCCTATTTATAAGAATAATAAATGGCGTTTATTAGCGCCAACTCATTAACATATTCGTAGATTTCATGTTTATTTTTTTTATCCATATTATAACTTTTTTTCAGTGTAGCATAGCGGCCCATCCTTTTACGGTTAAAATAGTTCGGTGTAGAAGTGTAGTTTTCCAACATAACTTTTTTAGCAGAGTTTCTCAATTATGGAATGCCTTTTCTTCGTGGGTTTCTTGATAAGTTTAATGCGATATTCAGAGACAGACGTTAATTTATAATTTATTATAATTAACACTAAACATGGCTAACTTTGAATAAAACAAAATTTGAGAAGCTAGAAAACACTCGCTTGCAGTAGAAGTCGGCTGAATACTTTTTGAAGCATTAAATAGCTTTTGTGAAAGCAATTGTTTTATATGTACTGTCCTGTCGGCACTTAGCGAAACGATTTAAGATAAATTTAAAATTAAATACAGTTGTTTTTATTTCGCTCATTAAGAAATTAAATCAAGTGAATTTAATTTTTAATTTATAATGAACAAATTTACAGAAACCTCTATTATTTTTATTGCGAGAAAATATTTATTCCCGGGAATATATTATAGATTTCCCGGGATTCGGCATTTATATATTTTTTTTAAATCCCGGGTAATTTATCCTGGGAAATTCCGGGAGCCATATACTAATTTTATGGCGAATAATTATGTCACCGACGACAGCGCGTAATTTTAAAAACCTCTCAATCATAAAGTAAGTACTGATCGATCTTGTCGGAACTTCTTGAATCAATTTTGTTTCTGTATCCGTTACTTTTCTTAATTCATTGCTTGCTATATTACTTTGCTTGAACCATGTTATAATCCCTTTGATCTTAGTTATTAGTTTCCGTAATTCCTGGACACAGATGTACCGCAATTTGCGCGACTAAATTTGGAGTATGCACAAAACACAGTATATGTTCATTACCAAAAGCCAGATTGACGACTTTAATCATTGATGCTGCGTTTTCAGCCACAATCAATTCATTTTTAGCTTTCGTACAATTTGTACATAGAAAATGAGGAAAATTAAACAAATTTAAAATTAATAAAAATCAAAAATCAAAACATCAAAATATGACAGATTTAGTTTTTCATTGATTCGATGTTTTTAGGAAAAACATCGATACATCGAATAGAAAACTTGTTTTAAAAAAACGTCGAATCTATCCGATGAATTCATGTTTAGTATATATCCCTACTATGAACCCCCTCCAATGATCATTTGAAATTATAACAACCAAAAAAAAAATTTAGTTTCGATTTAGCGAAATTCCTACATAGTCGAGATTTTTAAAAAATTTTTTCTTTTGTAATCATCGCATATAGGAGGGGGGACAAAAAAAATTTCACATTTTCGAAAATAAGTCGAGAACTGTGCTTTTGAAAATTACAAAAAGAAATTTTTTGCACAACAAAAAAAATCACCTTTCTCATATGACACCCCACTTGACATGACCAAAAATAATTTTGTTTTCGAAATTACTACTCTCAACCCTCTCCAATGAACATTTGAAATTATAACAACCAAACCAAAATTTCGTTTTTTTTATGCGTAATTCCGACAACCGTGAATTTTTTTGATTTTTTTCTTTTGTAATGTACGAAGTTAAGGGTAAAAAGAAATACAGAAAAAAAAACACTCGTTTTTCGAAAATTCCTTGAAATTTTTTCGAGTTTTCTAAACCAAACTCGATTCCTTAAAAAAACTTTTGTTTTACTATCTCCTTATCTATGTCCATAAAATATAGATAAAAACAAATATTTGAAATTTTTTTGCTATCAGCAGGCGTAGGAAAACATTTATTAACTATAGAAAATTTTAAGTTGGCACGTATAGTTTGTGTTAATCGATTATGTAGAAATTCGGACCGAAGTCTCACCAATAGGATACCGTTTTGACTTTTTCAAAGTACGAGGCACATCAGAGTACGAGGCAAAAATGAGGCACATTTAAAGAGAAACTAAAAGTGTCTTTATGGAAGAAGATCGTGTAAGTTTTTAGAGTTTTCATCCTCCAAATTTTAAACCAAATTGCTTCGACGAAGAACTCTTAAAAAATGAGTTACATCTTTTCTTTTACAGACGAAGTATTTTTTTATCTGGTTAGATTAGTTGTTGAATGTTGATCTTCGATTTTAATTCTACTTCTATAAATTATAAAACTATACCTTCTACAAAATGATCTTTCATTTCTTTCTACTTCTACAACCAAGTTGACCTGTATATTTTATGCATTTTTTTAGGGTTCCGTTTTTTATAACGAACCCTATTGGTGAGAGTAAAACGTGTCTTTCCCATTATTTCGATTATCTCGAATACTACAAATCCAATGGACCTGAAATTTGAGGTGTGTATAAAACTAACCTACCTATCCACACAAGATGAGGGGTTGAAAAATAAATAAAATGATTTTCGTTTGTTTTACAGGACTCCGATGTGAGGCCTTTGAGAAAATACATTTTTCAAGTAGGGTATCATATGAAAAGGCTTCAATTCAGTATTTTTAAAAAATGTATCTTGGAATTTTACACCCCACCATTTTTTGTGTAATTCTAAATAATGGCGTTTTCTGTATTTTTTTTTTCCTTGATTAACTCCGAGCCTAAGTAATCAAAAATCTTAAAAAGTATTTTGAATGATAGAAAAATTAGTAAGTTTTTAATGAAAAATATGGTTAAGTGCCAAATATTAATAATTATATTTATTAAGGGGTGGAAATGAGAAGGGGTAAAAACACCATTTAAAACCCGGTCAAGTGGGATAGTAGTCATGTGAAAGAGCACCAAAATTAAGAAACATTACAATTTTTTTTAGAATTTTGCGATGTACAGTTTTTTATTTTAATACCGGTTAAATTATGGCGCATTTTAGCCAAAAAGGAATTTTATTGTTTGAACATAATGTGCTAACTGCTTATGTATTTATTTAAGTAAAAATTGATCTAAAACTGAAGACAGGCAAATAAATCGTTCAATACAGTTCACTCTACCACTTGAATTACAGATATAATAGCTCTAAGAACTTAATCTACAATTATAAAAAAATAAAAAAGAATTTGCTGGCTAAACGTCTTTTCTTATTTTTTCAAATAATTTTGTTAATGCAGCACAACATATTAACATCTGACACATACTATACTTATGGGTATGAAATTAATATAAAAATTACACGATAAAAAGTTATCATTTATTTTATACTGTTTCAAAAACAATTTATAAAGAGAAATTACAGTAAAAAATGTACTGATAACGCAATACTCATATGATGGTTTACGCTTAAGCTAATCAATAGAAATGTCGGAAAAAGAAATCAAAATAACAAATTGTCTTATATTCATCGAAAATTTTCATATATTTTTACCTTTTATACCTTATAATGATATATGTTATACCTTAATGATAATTTAATGAGTTTCCGTTTTAAGATTTAACTTACATTTGATTAGGATTTAAACGGTTCAAGTGGATTTACGCATAGCAAAATTAGTTTTAATAAAAAATATATAACTCAAGCAAGTTTTCTATTTTAATATTTCATCTACATTAAACTTTGTATAGTTGCTAAAATTAATTAATTAGCATGTTAATTTGTGAAAATTAAATGGTCAAATTTAACTTGGTATGTTTAAAATTTAAATGAATGAACGGTGAACTGCATGTGCAGTGCATAACGATATTTATTTATATAATATTTGTTTTGTTGTTATAACATTTATGCAATTATTGACTGTAATAATTGTTTATTGTTTAAGTTTTTTAGTGCTCCTATAATTACTATTGTTATAATTATTAGTTACGTTGTTAAGTAAAAACAAACAATAGATAAATATTGGTAACAATAGTGATAATAGTGAAACAAAAAATGGAATTTAGTAATGAGAAATAGTTGCTGTATACAAATAGTTCAATAGCAATGTCATTGCAGTTGAGGAATTTCCATACAAATGATATATCGATTTTATATTTAAATTACCCGACACCAATTTATAGTTCAAATATTGCCATATTGATTCATTGCTCATTAGTTGTTTACATTACATGAAGATTACCTAGGATACAATATTGGCGACGCTCATATTATTTCGTTCTGACAAGGTCTACTGTTGTGCACTATTATGTTGATAAATTACTGAAACCACATTTGTCTTTCTCTCTCTGGCATTTACACTCTATGAAAGGTATCGTCATACATCCTATAGAACGAATATATTGAGAAGCGTTATCACACCAGTGTTGTCTGGGTTTTCCTTCCGTTCCGATGAACAAGAGCTGGGGACCTTTCATCATGACTAAGTTGACTAGATTTAAATTGTCCAAGTGATCGCAATTCGCAGTCTCTCAACAAGTTGTATTCATTCATGATTTATTTAGCTTTAAATTTTTGATTCATCACTGATTTGTTTTATCACTTATTTTTTACTGTGTTTTTACTCAAATTATATGCCGTAGTTTCATCGAAACCCCTTATGTTACGTACTAGATTTTCGAGAGATATGTTCTTGGATGTTATAAAATATTTAGTTTTGCCGGTGCTAGAAATGGTATACTAAACGGCTTGGATCCAAACATAATCCAAGCCGTTTTGCATTTATTTTACGCGACGTGAAAAATATCTTTAGTTTACCTTCAAGAAGTACAAGTTATCTACATAGCCAAGAGATTGACTATAGATTAGTAAGGGATGTAATTTAGAGTTTGAATTTGGCACTTGATGAAGTGATTATCGAATAGGATTGACTTCACATGAGCCAAATCACTGCATTTTGAGGAGTTTTTCAAACTTTGTGATTTCAAAAGAGGTTGAGGAACAATTTAATTTCTCTCAAAACCTGTCTCTTTCGAAAAACTTTATATAGAATGTAACTGTCACTAAAAAGTTGCATCTACATTAGGATTTGAGTTAATCAAAACCTATAATTCTTAGTGAACTATAGATTAGTCGGATTTAAGTTCTTCAAAGCATCAAGTCCCGCATCATGTAAAAATAAAGCAGAAAATTCAGATTGACAAACAAAATCTCTAGTTCTAAATCGAGTAATCTAATTGTTTAACAAAATATAAAGAAAAAAAAATAACGATTTTGATCCGTAACGATTTTACATTATAGAAAAAACAAAATAGATTGAAATGTTTTCTATACAGTGCATAAAAATATAATTATAAAATAATAGAAAAAAACTACAAAAGTAATAATAATAAAAACTAACAACAAGTAAATTATTTAATTAAATTAGAAATGCAACCATGAAAATTGTTTTTTTAATTTAATTTCAAAACAAATTGTAGTTCTGGGCTGAAAATTGATTTTGTTTGGAAAAATCGTTATAGTTCAGCGTTGGATTTTAAATTTTTAATTTATATTTTTTGTTGGATTACTATTTCAGGGGGCGGTGATGAAAAAAAGTGGAATGATTGATCGTAAATTTATATAAAGTCAAACGCGTTTTTGCCAAATTAGCAGTCAATTCACGACAGTAGTGAACATGGAAATTATATCCGGGATATGAGATACTAATTGGAACATTATGTAAAGTTGAAGCCTTCGAAAACCATGAAATCTAATAAAACTTTCAAATCAAGCAGAAAAGTTTACTTTGAATAATGTAGGAATATAAAAAATTAGATGGACAGAAACTGGAATTCATAAAACAGCTAAAAGTACAATCTACTGTGGCGGTAACCAAAAGCGAGTAAAAATTGGACTTGTATTCCTTATAAACTATTGTATGAATTAACTTTTAATGGTCTTCAGGCCAATTAATAACTGGATATGCACACTGATAATGTGCATAAAACCTAATGAACCTACTGCACTATACTGCAGACAATCCAAAGGTTTTTCAATACCAGTTCTTGCTCGAACGATCCCACGGTAAAAAGTAAAAAAGGTTTAGGTGATTTCAATCAATAACAATAACGTAGCAGTAACAATAACGGTTTTGCGTTAAACGAAAACACACTTAAAAAGACCTTTTAAGTAAGCCTCACAACACTTGCGTTCAAAGGTTTCAATGTGCCATTTTTTTTGTATTTATCATATTTTTTTTATTTTCACGCCGCGGATAACTAAAAAATAGATATTATAAAATATGGCATAGACTAATATTTCATGATATGATAGAGAAAATAAAATTAAAACAAAAGGTAAGTTTCAGAAACAAAACTAAAATTGGCTTGACAATAATCCAGACATATTCCTTGATCATTTGATGCACTGTCTTTTTCAAAGATCAAAGCCCAGAGCTATATGAAGGTTCGTTTGTTCAAGCAAGCAATAGTATGCCATCATAGTATTCCAAGCTAATAAGTAGGGTGTTAACGTTGGCTGAATAGAGTTCATCCGCCCGCCCCCATAAGATATCACCTTAACTAGTGATATGCCGCCGCTATTGCCAGTGGTTTGTAATATCTCATGTTAACTCACATATCAATAGCAGGGACTGGAGTACGCGGCATTGCCACACCCGTTAATCTTAATTTAAATTACCCATGACCATTTCGATCTGAATGCTTTTTAGGTTAAATTTTAAGTTTATTTTGTTTGGAATTTATATTCTGAAAAAATGTATGAAAAACAAACAGTAATCTCACTTAATTAAACATACATTTCGATTAGTTTTAATCCTACAAACTGTTGATTTTATTTTACCAAACAGTTTTCAAAGGACAATTAGTATATTCAACCAACATGGATGTTGATAATTACGAACAAAACCAAAAATCTGACTGTTAAAATATCAGAAGACAAGCAAAGAAAACTGGACCTTGAAACGCTTAAACATTTTAAAGATTTATGTTTTCAGAAAAACCCAACGCAGGTAAAGAATTTTAAATATAAGTTCTATACTTTATTACTTGAACAGAATGGTATGTTACCGTACCTTTGGTGTGACGTAAGAGATTTGCAGAAACTGAAACTGATTTGGCCGAAACTTTAGGGATTAAATACAAACTTCTCAGTTAATTTGAACATACGTGCTAAACTACATTTCCATAAGGTATTTTCACATTCTCAGTTTTAGACCTTTTATTGAAAGCACGCTTGAGCAACTAAACTATTATCATTTAGAATAAGTAAATAACGTGTTAATACAAATTGATTACATCATGCCAGTTTTAGGGATAATGGAATTCTGCGAGCGAATTACACTTGCAGTTCACTATTCTTTTATCTTTTTTGTACTATAGAGCAATTCCACATCATCGCAACATCGATGTTCCCGACCACATCTGATTTCGATAAAATTTCATACACAGATAGCCAATGACAAAGTTAAAATAACATTTCTTTCGAAATTTCGCTCTGGAGATGACACAGGGTGGCGGCAAAGTTTTACGGGTTGGTGAAACATTAGTATTTTTGACTACCGATGGCTAACGATTGACTAAACCGATTTAAGTCATTTATAGCTCATTGAATAGGTAATTGATAGGATTCATAAAAAAAAATGAAGTGCGTAATCTTTACACGCTGTTGAAGTAAAACTTCTTTGGCCACTGCAACAGGTATTACTAAAAATATTAAATATAAAATAAAATGGATATGTCATATTGAAATTTAGAGTTTCTTTCTAATATTCTTGATAATATAAATTACAGCAATGTGTAATAAAAAGCCATATCTACATGTTTTACAAAGTCTTACAACGTATTACAAATTAAATTTCACGATGAATACATGTCCACTTAATTTAACAATTGGTACAACAATTGTTGCATTCTTCAAATTTGTCATAAACCTCTAATTTCATATTTCAATTACGCTAATAATTGAATTGACTTTGTAATACATTATGTAAATATTGCTTTTTATTACACAGTAAATTATATTATCAAGAAATGCAACTCTAAATTGCGATATGACATATTTATTTTATGTCATCTTTTTATTAATACCTGCCACAGTAGCCAAAGAAATTTATTTTAACCGCGTGCAAAGATTACACGCACTAATGTTTCTATTTAAAAATACAAATTTAATCAACACAAATATTTTTTCCCGCCCGGGAAATCCCGGGATGCAAACTCTAAACACCATGACCACCATGACCACCGTGACACCACCATGACCATCATGAACATCATGACCACCGTGAACACCATGACCACCATGACCACCGTGACCACCATGACTACCATGACCACTTTGATCACCATGAACACCATGATCACCATGACCAACATGACCATCATGACCACCGTGAACACCATGAGCATCATGACCACCGTGAACACCATGATCACCATGACCGCCGTGACCACCATGACCACCATAACCACCATGACCACTATGACTATCATGACCACCATGACCACCATGACCACCGTGACCACCATAACCACTATGACCACCTTGACCACCATGACCACCATGACCACCATGACCAACATGACCATCGTGACCACCGTGAACACCATGACCACCGTGATCACCATGACCACCATAACCACCATGACCACTATGACCATCATGACCACCATGACCATAAACTACCATGACCACCATGACCACCGTGAACACCATGATCACCATTACCACTATGACCACCATGACCACTATTACAACCATGACTACCATGACCACCATGAACACCATGGCCACCATGACCACAATGACCACCAGGACCACCATCTACAATCGACACATCCAACTTATATAACATTTAGTACGAGACTGCATAAGTGAATAAAAAATATAATAACAAATGAACAAATCAATGACTTGACCATACAAACCAAAAAGATCCACCAAACATGCTTCCATTCCTGAACCAGTTATTCGATTTTGCTCAAATTTCAAAACGGTGCTTTTTGTCATCTTATATTTCATTATATATGCCATTTACCAAGATTTGCGACAACTTATTTCTCTGTCTTTAAAAAAGCCAAATATGCTGCCATTTTTATTAATGTACGAGTCTAAGCATCCATTGTAAACAAAAATTGAGCAGACATATAATATTTTGAAAACTGATATTAAATTAAATGAAAATACTCCAAAAATTCGGATTGAAAATCATTAAATTTAATTCAAAATTATGTTTTTTTAATTGAATTTCTGTTAAATTTTTAAGCATCGAAAAATATGAACTATTTCCATAATGCACCAAAAACCAGTGAATATTTAAAATATGTGTGTCATAATCGGATTGTATCGTATATTTGCCGAATATTATATTCGTTTTTTGTACTTCCGTTGCAAAATTCTGATAACGCGCCTAAAGAAGTTTTACTTCAAAATATTTAAAATTTTGAAGTCATTTTTTAAAACTATTCTAAACTTAAATAATATTTTAATAAATAAATAAATAATAATATTAATAAAAATTTGAAAAAAAAAAATGAAAATTAAAATTTTATAAGAACTCTATTTTCAAAACGAGAAATCATTTCGTTTTAGATTAAGAAATTGAACATTTTTTTTCTGAAAAAAAAATGTGGTAAAAGTGTTGGTCCCTTAAAACAGCGCCATCTTTGAAAATATTATTTAAGTTTAACATAGATTTAAAAAATAACTACAAATTTTTAAATAATTTTTTATATATATGTGCTATCAATTACCTTTTCAATGAGCTATAAATGACTTTAATCGGTTTAGTCAATCGTTAGCAATCGGTAGTCAAAAATATTAATGTTTCACCAACCCGTAAAACTTTGCCGCCACCAAATGTCATCTCCAGAGCGAAATTTCGAAAGAAACGCTATTTTTATTTTGTCATTGGCTATCTGTGTATGAAATTTTATCGAAATCAGAGGGGCCTGTCTGGATGCTAGCACAAATGATGTTGCGGCGACGTGGAATGTCTCTATAACCCGTCGACTGATATCGAAATACATTTTTTTAAATATTATTCTGCCATCAACTCTTATTATTGACATTCACAAACAAAAAAAACTTAATGAAGGCAGTTGTGTCAATTCGATCAACTTGTATTGCTTATGTTTCGCCAACATAACCGTCCTAGTTATTAATCATTTTTTGTTTTTATTATTCAATCATTTCAAATTGGACACCTGCCATCTTACGAAACTTTTAAGTATGATATGTCTCTTTAACGATTTCCGAAATCTTAAAACGATTTTTGAGAAACGAACATTCATTAAAAATGTTTAGAAAAAAATTTGTACGTTTTATGCAAAAACAAATAAATAAACATAAGATTCAAATATATTTATAAATATTTTTTTTAAGATTTCATTACTTTTTCTTGAGAAACCTATAAATAAATTCTCAAAAAATGAATAACCTTTGGAAAATTTAATGTTATTTGTATTATAAATATTATTTTTGTTGATTGGATAATTCTTGTATTAAAGGGAATTTGAATTGGTCGGATTTATAATTTGAGTAATAGATAATTGAGAAATTCAAAATATGAATTACAAATAGCTTAATTTTTAAACATAAAATGTGTTGTGTATTAGGAATTACAATATGTGTCACAACAACACATAGGAACCTTTTAAGACCTAGGTCATATACGCCAAAATGTGGACGTATTGAGGTATTGACGTATTGATGGACGCAATTTTTTATGCTTTTTTGAAGTTTTTTAAAAATACTGAAAAAAAAATTAAAATAAGTTCAAACTCAAGGTGAATTTTGCAATGTTATTATTTAAACAAAGAAAAAATTCTTAAAACAATTTCACGGTTATTGGGATAACTTCAGTTAAACATTTGATTCGTAGATCAAAAATATAAAATATGGTTATGGGTGATTAATCAGATTTTCTTATAAATATAACCTCTCGCATTTCAAATATTAACTAACTGTGGTCTCTAACCGTGTTCCCGCGGACGCCATGGCGCCCGCCATCTGTGCTACCACTAGATATTACTCTCATTACATTTTTTTTTAATAATAATAATTTATGAGTTTTTGTTATTATTATTTTTCTTCTGTAAAACTTGAACAAGGGGGTGTAACGTACGTAATCGTATTATACGTCTCAAAAGCATTTGATCGAATCTGGCATGCCAACTTGATCAACAATTTAGTTGGGTACGGATTTCATCCCGCAGTCGTAAAGCTGATACAAAACTTTCTCACCAACCGATACATCTCGGTATCTATGGATGGCTTTTCTTCTGAGTCCAAATTAATTAACGCTGGTGTACCCCAAGGCTCAGTTTTATCCCCCACTCTATTTTTAATTTATATCAACGAACTGTTGAAAATCACCAGTAACCCAATAAATAGTATTGTAGTACACTGTATAAGTCATTCGTTTCCCTATCTTCAAAGGATAAAATTCAAGAACGAATAAATCCCGCCGGGAGAGACGCTGCCATAAGTGTAAACGAGGACATAGAAAAGTCGCCGATTGGGGATGACAAAATTTTGGTCAAAATTAATTCCACCAAAAAACAGCTATTCCAGCGTTTCCAGATCAAAGACCGAGTTCCCAATGATATTTCAATTAGCATGTGTGACGAACAAATAGACGAATGTGAAAGCGTTCGTTTATTGAGAGTCACAATTTACAATAATCTACTCTGGAACGATCATATAATGGCGATGGCAAAAAGCGCGTCAAAAAAACCTCGGCCTCCTCAATAGATGTAAAAAATATATTATACTCCGAACCAATCACTCCCTATTTATAAGTTCTATATTTGTTCTTGTATGGAATATTGTTGTCATGTTTGGGGCTTTGCATTTGTTTCCATCCTAGCTCTTTTGGACTCTGTTCAAACGCGTGCTATGCAAATTATGAGTGATCGAAATTTAACATCAAATCTTGATTCCCTATAACATCGTCGCACATTTACTGATCTCGTTGTTTTTTATAAATATCGTCAAAAATAGTGCAAGTTTGAAATCGGATCCATCATACCTCAACAATATTCTTTTTCCCGTTTTACACGTCAATCGATTCAAGCAAACAGTCAAACTATTAGGATCACTCACTGGCATAGTTACAGAATGCAGAGAGATTTCTTTGAGTGTACATCGTACAAATGGAATGCTTTGCCCGAATCAATAGTCTCGGGGGTGCTCAATCTACAAAAGTTTAAAAAAAGCGTTCATCAACACCTCAGAGCGCATGTTTTTGTGGAAACTACCTAGGTCTTAAAAGGTATCCATGTATTGTTGTGACAAGTGTTGTGTCATTCCTATTACACAACCTTTTTTATTAAAAAAACAACTCTATTGCTCAATTTTTGCCTATTTTATTATTGCGACTAACCATTTTTTTCTCATTTCTTTTAATAACTAGCGTGCGGAGTTCGAAAAATTATAATTTTCTTAAAAGTTCCATATAGAACTTTCGCATATATCGTTAAAAAATAATGCATTTTTAAGGAATGAAATAAATATATTAAGCTAAAAAATAATCATCAACTTTCAGAAGAAATAAAACGCTAATTAGTATGAGCGGTTTCACCAAACGCGTAACAATGCTTTCTTAGCTTTCACAAATTAGTTTAATAATAATTAAAAAACTTGTTTATTTTTTTAAAATAATAACGACATTTATTTATTAGTCACTTACTTTTTAAATTTATTATACCGGTTTGGATTTTCAAAAATCATCGACTGGAAGATATTTTGTCGAGATGTTTTCGAAAATCGAAGCAGGTAGAACAAATTTAAAAAAGAAGTGAATAACAAATGGTTTTTGTAAAAATAAAAAAGTTTTTTTTAATCATTAAAAAAATTATGGATTATTCGCGTCACTCTCAACCAACAATATTAACTATTTTCATAAATTAATTTCATTTAATTAATGCAATTCTATCTGTAATATGTTAGAACTATTTTAAGCAGCACAGATATTGAATTTAAATTGAATCACGAGCTGAGTACTTATTTGAGGGGTTTTCCAACAGACGTGAAATTGTTTCAACAATTTAAGATTTACAGTTGTCAGGCAATACGGTTACAAGAAGAATACATGCAATTTCAATCGATATGCAAACTCGACTAAAAAATGACTAAGAAATATGTGAATGGTTTGCTTTACAATTCGATGAGTCAGCTGACATATCCGATACCGCACATCTGGTAGTTATGGTGAGAAAGGTTTTAATGACTTTACTGTAAAAGAAGTACTGTTGAAAATATTGCCAATGAAAGAGCGAACATCAGGTCAGGATATATTCAATATATTGAAAATCAAAAGACATGTCTCTCCACAAGCTATCTGCAATCATTACTGAGGGGACACCATCAATGGTGGACAGTATCAACGGATTTGTTGCCCTGTGTAAGAAAAATGAATCCTTTCCAAACTGTATGGCATACCATTGTATTATCCATCAGGAAGTTCTGTGCATTAAAATACTTTCATTTTCCCATGTTATGAAAATAGTAATTAGACATTTATTTATCAATTTATGATAATAATTACAAAACAAATAAAAATTAACACAACATCAATTACTCAATTTGGGCAAAATCGCAAATTTTTGTCTCAAATTATAAATCGTTAACTAACTATAAATCGCTAAAATGTGGGACAAAATGCAAAAATTCTTCAAAATACTAACTAATTAGAATTTATATTACGAGAAAGTGGGACGGTCAAAACGTGCTATAGCTAGATTGTGCATAAATTTACTATTTAATTACTATTACTAAGGAAAGCATTACCTTTACTATTTGTTTACTATTTATTAATTCATCAAAAAATTCTTTTTTCTACTTCAAGCTACGAAAATGTCATTTTAATATATAGTAAAACTTATGTGAAAGGGAAACTTTTTCTAAGTAGTGACTGAAAATGTTTTTCTAACTAGTGACTGAAAGTAAATAAGTTTCGGTGGTCGCCTACAGGTGGCGGTTATTTAAAGGATTGAATATTTGATTGAATATTTAAGATTGAATTTGATTTACTGTTTCTGTTGTTGTTTCGGTTGCTGTGTTTATTTCTGTCACTATCGCAGTATTTTGAAGGGATTGAATATTTTGAATATTTTGATCGAATCGAATCAAAACTAATCATTATATCAATTGTGTGTAATTAATTAATTAAACTAATAATAAGTATGTTTTTTTTCTATATCGGAGAATCGGAGCGATAAAACAAAATTTGTATCAGATATATCGTATAATTTTTTCCTCCGATAATTAACTGTCAGATAAAAAATATAATCTATATTAGTTCTTTCCGCCAAAAAAAAATTAAAAAAAAAATTTATTAAATAAATAAATAAATTTTATTAAAAAATTTATTTATATTTGTTTTTAATCGAAACTTTACCTTCAATTTTTTAAATTTATACTTTAAACGATGCCTTCCAGTCGGTAAAAAAAATATCTGTAATATCTGTAAAAGTTTTTAGAGAAAATATATGAACTATTTTCATTATTCATATTGTCAAATTCATCTTCTAAAAACTTACAAAACGACATAGCTAAATTTGACTGTGTAAAAAATAAACAAAATTGTATTTATATATAGCATTTTTACCAGTGTAAAATAATGTCATTATTGTGTTCGCCTGTTATTATTCCATCTGTAGGCGAACACAATAATAACATTATTTTACACTGGTAAAAATGCTATACATAAATACAATCTTGTTTATTTTTTACACTGCCAAATTTAGATATGTCGTTTTGTAAGTTTTTAGTAGATGAATTTGTAAATATTATCATTTATGTTTACAAGCGTAGAAAAAATAGCGTTTTCTACGCTTGGTAAAAACGTTTTCACCATTTGTATAAAAATCTACTATTATTTTAATTGGACATTTTACAACCGTTTGGAAATATGCTTTCAGTGGTTCATACATTTGCAAAGTTCTTTCTAGTGCTGGCATTAACGCGCCAGCGTGTTTCACTGTATCCAAGAAGTTGGTTATGTTCAACATTACTTTTGCCGCAGAACTCCTTCAACCTCTCCAGAAAGACAGTAAAATACCCATAAATTTTTTTAACCCTGCCATTTACACCAATTGGCATTAAATCAGCAACAGTTCTTATTGCATTATTTAGAATATGGGCTGCGAATCCAATACCCAATACATTCTGGTTCAAATTCGAGTTTAGCTTGCTTTTAGTATTTTTCACCCTTGATGTGACACCACTGAAATTGGTATTCGTGTTTTCGGCGCAAATTGCAACTAACTCTAACTAATATCATTCTTGCTACTAAATTGAAATAAATATTTTCTTTCAAATACTCAAAAATTATTATTGTTTTTGCTTCAAATTTGATGCTTTCCAACGTAAACTGCTGAATGCTTCGTTCAATTATGCATGTATTGCTAGAAAATAGTACATTGTATATTAAGAGCAGAAAGTACGACATTGCTGCTCGTGCATGAAAATTGCTGGTTGAGGCGTAGCCGAAACCAGCAATAATGTCAGAGCAGCAATGTTATTTTCTGCTCAAAGCATATATACTATTTTTTTAACGACTGCCGACAAATGCGATCAAATTTGCCAAGGAGGCATTTATTTGTTGTTTAAAAAACGTATCGGACGTCAAGTTAAAATTTTAAATTAATAAATTTAAAATTTATATAGAGTTTATTTATATCTATTTTTAAATAAAAATAATTTAAAATGAGCAGTAGTGATGAAAGTGATATAATTAGCACTTCACCTCATATAAAAGAAGCAGCCAACAATTTAACTTTAGATCTGTTGCCTGAAAAATCTAAAGTCCGATATGAAAAAGCTTACCTTTTATTTATCAATTGGTGTAAGAACAAAAAAACAGGACATTTTTATTCTGAAGATGTGTTTTTGGCATATTTTAATTATTCAATGTTAAAATCAACATTCATCGTTAGAGAAAATTTGGAAATTAGTATATATAAAAGATTTTTGCCTTTTTTCGGGTTATAGAACCAAAAAATCAAAAGTGTTTTGGGGAGAAGAAATTAATAAATTTTAATATAATGTCTTTGTCCATTATGTCTTTGGTTTTACTTGTGTTTTTACTTTCCGTCCATGAGCAGAAAAAATTAAAAAATGCACGCTAAACAGCAAAAGCCAACTTTCTGTTTTAAAATGATAGATAGAAAACATTATTTTCTATTACAGTCGTTAAAAAATGAATATAAAGGATGACAAAAAGATACTAACTAATTTTGTTCTTTTGCAAATCGAATGAAAGAACATGAAAATGTAATCTACTCCAATGGAAAACAAAAATTTTGCTCTTACGAGCAAGAACGATATTCAAATTATAAACATTTTGAATATTATTTTAAAGGATTGAAATGAGTGCTCGAATAAAATAAAATTGTAAACTCTGGTTTGAAATTTAAATGTCTATGAATTTATAAGGAAAACTGAGTCTTTTTAAGTAAAATATTTTCTATTTTATTTTTCCTAATATACTTTCAATCTGTCGTATATACACTAGGGTTTCTCAAACGGGATCCCGGGATCCCGTTTTCCCCGGGATGCCGGGGGTAAATTTCCATCCCGTTTTCCCGGGATTTCATCGCGGGATCCCGGGTATCCCGCTAATTTTTATTAAAATTTTTTTGTACTTTTTTCAAAGATATTAAAAGTTTTCTCACTCGAAAATCGAGTAGTTTTTAATTCTTTTCCCTCTGTAGTAATTAATTTCGTTCAAAATTAGGAAAATGTTTTTTTTGACACATATAGGATCATGGTTTTTTTGTATAGTTTTTTTGACACACATAAACACAACAAATTAAAACCAATCAAACTTAAAATAGGTAGATTTTTCTAAGAAATCTACCTAAAACTTGCGCTTCATTTCTCTTAATTTATGTTTAATGGTTCTCTTGGACGGATGGTTCAATGGATGGTTCAATGGACGTTTCGTCACGAAAATTCGGACAAAATTGAGTGATGGCGCCATTGACAACCTAGTTTTTTAAAAAAATTGTTTAAAAATTAGTATTATGAATCTATTTTTGTTTTGTTTTTATGTATTCTTTTTTATTTAATTTTTGAAGTTTTTCTAATTAAAAATAATGGAAATTTAAAAATCAACAGCGCATTTTTTGTGCTGTTTCAATTTTACACATTTTTCTACCACCCAATTAGAAAAATCTAGCTTTTTAGCGTTTCCCGGGATTTCCCGGGAACCCGGGAATTTAATATTTTTTGTCCCGGCTACCCGGGATTTGAATTTCTACGGGAAATGAGAAACCCTAATATACACCGGGGAGATGTTTCTACAAACAAAGAAACCTTTTCGCTGAGAAAGATCTGTTAGAGATCAAAAGTTATTTGCAAAATAAAATGCAAATTATTGAAGTGAAAAAGACTGAGTTTAGTATTGCTAAAAGAATTATAGTTAAATTAAAACAATATTTCAGTAAAAAAAATATGGCACTGGTTTGTTTTCTCAATATAGTTAAATCAACATATACATAACACTATACAAACTGCAAAAAAAACTGGCCATTGCTTTGACTGAGATAGTACGCAAACTTTAAGGTTTTTTGATTATTTCGATAATACGGGCAAATGTGGTGGAAATATTTGTTTCGTGGAACAGATTTCTTCGTGGGACAACGCAATAAAATGTGGGACATTTCCACGCAGCGTGGGACCGGGACGTCTGGGCAGTTTATCTTAAACCTTTTTAATCCGGTTTCACATTCAGCAACTGATTAAATTCTTTCAATCCTTTGTTTAGCAGTTGGTTTTGTGATGTTGACGTCAACTAAAGTAGTAAGCAGGAATTGTTATTGTGTCTCAACTCATAAGAATTTGTCTCATGATAGATTGATATTATTTTTAATTTTAAAAATCAAAATCATTGTATTATAAATAATATGCTTCTTAATAGACAGCCAATCAAGAGGTTTTATCATATTGATGATTGGTGTTCTTCTATCACTTCTTAGAATGCACATCATAACGATTTTGAAGTACTTGTAAAACTCTTACGTCTTCCTCATTGGCCAAATATAAAGTAGAGGTACAGTAGTCAAAATGTGGAGAAATAATTGCTTTATAAATGGTAATTTTGGCATTTTTAGTTAATGTTTTGTTAATTCTAGTGAGGAATCCAATTTTATTTGATACTTTTTTTATTATAAGTTGCGTATTTTTTTTGTAATTTAATTTATTATCAATCAAAACTCCCAAACATTTTACATCATTCACTATGGTTATTTGCTCATCTACCAGCTTTATTTGAACAAACGAACCATCTCTATTGAAAATGACTAAAGGTTTCATTTGGTTAACATTTAATTTAAGTTTATTACACTTCAACTATTTTTCAAGACTGCAGTTAAATTATAAATAAAATGGGGGCCAGAACAGAACCTTCAGGTACTCCTGTATTTACAAATTCAGTATCAGAAAAAACATCATTGATTTTCGTTCTCTCTCTCTCTTTCGTTCTGAAAAAATATGCAAACCACTTCAGTGGTAAACTTGTGATTTCTCTTTTCAGATCTAGCTGAAATACAGCTAGGGTAACCATATTCTGTTCAGTTTGGTTTTTTCAATTATTTAAAACGAGATTCAGAGCTGTTTCACATGAATGATGCTTTCTTAATTCAGATTTAGAACGAACAAAGATAATTTCATTACATTCAATAAATTTTACTAACTGGTTCTTTTACAACAGATTCTAAAATTTGTTCATAAAAAAAAAATTATTATTGGTAATTCTATTCGAACAGCTTCTTTACAACACCGACTGTTCAAGGCTTTACTTAAGCGTTTTAAAGATCATTCCGATCTTATCTTGAATGCAGAGATACGATGGCTCAGTAAAGTCAAAGCGTTTATAAGATTTTTAAGGTTGATTGAAGAGATCGAAGAGAGTCATCGAATCTAAAAATCAACACTTTGATCAATTGAACGATCCTTACTGGTTAATGGATTTTGGGTTTCTAACGGATATCATGGAAAAATTGAATGCTTTGAAATTCGAACTTCAGGCCAAAGATAAACAAATTGCTACAATGATATATTTTGTAAACCCATTTAAATCAAAACTTCATTTATGGATATCTCATCTGAAAATTAAGTCCCTGGTGCGTTTCCCAAATATGAATAAAATGGTGAGTGGTAGAGATTTTGAGCCATCATCATTTATTATCCACTTTGATATACTCACACAACAGTTTGAAAAAATATTTGAACAGTTTGCTATTATAGAACCAATGTTCGGTCATCTTTTTGTAAATCAATTTAATAGCCAAGAAAATGTAACAGCATTAACGACATCAATTGGAAAACTTATTGAAAAAGGAGCAGAGTAACTGAAACTTCAGATTTTGGATCTTACAAATAACATTGTGCTGAAATCATGTGTAACAGATGAAAGCTTTTGGAACTTGGTTGACAAAGCAAAGTATCCATTAATATATGTTATACATGTTTATGAAATAAATAATTATAATTATGTTATTTTGTACATTTTTTGGATTATTAATTTTAAAGTCACTACAAATCTGCTTTGAAAAATAAATGGTGCTCGTTACACTTACATCATCTTTAATTTGGAATATGCTGTTTGGTACTAAAAGGTTGGGGACCTCTGAAACCAATTATTTTAATTCAGCATGAGTTTTCTTTAATGGTTTACAAAGCATAAGGTAACCATGAATCAAATTTGCTTCGTGAATGAAGGAGTAAAAGAAATTCTTTGATTGCTTGAACTCTTTGCTGGTCACCATAAATCGGTTTTGCTGTTCTCCTTCTACCTGTTAGTATTGTGTATTTTCATTGATTCGCTTGTTAACCAACCATTCTGAAATCCATTATTGCAAACCAAATATTGTTTAATTCGGCAGATGCAGTGAGTTTAGTTGTTTAGACTTCTGATTAGCATATTGATAAATTAATGTCATTCAATTTTGAATTATTATCATCATGAACTAATTTCAAATTTGCGTGGTTGAATCGATAAGCCGTTTTAGCTGATTGTTGGATAGACCCGAGTTTGCTAGTATTTCGCAGTGGCAATATTTTATTTGTTCTGATGCTCATATAATTACAAGACAAAATTAAACTGATGATAAACATATTTTAGTAGAAACAAGTTTTAAATAATGAAATGTAGCACAGACAAAATGATCAACAAATTAACACAGTTCAAACATTATTAATCAATGAACCATTAAAACAAAAACGTTTTCCTGTGCTTCTAAAGCAAGAAAAAAATTCGATTGATTAATAAAGTAAAAAAACATCATGAAACAACAAAAGCCAAAAGAAATTGTAATCAAATACCAACTCGATGAGTTTGATACAAAAACGACTCCTTTCCGCCGGTTAAAAAGTAAAAAAATTTTTATAAAAATCGCCCACAAATAAAACCGATTGATAATTGTTTTAATTTAATATAAAAAACTCACGTTTTGCGTAAAATAATTTCGAATAGTCGCAATCCATTTTCGAAAAAAAACAAAAATAATTCGTTATAACTTGTTTTGTTTCGATTTAATTTTCAACTTTTTACAACACAATAAATTTTTCACGTATAACATAAAAAAATATATATACAACTAATTTCCACACAATTTATTATATTTCACTTGAACATTCACATGACATATATATATATATTTTTTTTTAAATTTTAAAACTAATAAATAAATAATAAATCACAAACCACATAAAATACTAATAAAAAAATTAATATTTCAAATTATTACAAAAAATTTTTGTTAAAAAGATATTAATCAATGTCTTAATATTTTATTTTATTTTTTTAAATCTATTTTTGAAATTTTAAATATTGATAAATTTCCAGAATCACATTTCGTGCCATTTAAAAGAGAAAATTTTTCTTTTTATAATTTTAAATTCAGAGTTAATTTTTGTTTTGTTTATTTAATTTTAATTTTAGTTTTTTTTTGTTTTACTATTTTATTTTAAGTTTATTTGTATTTAAAACAGAAAAAAATTAAAATCACATGGTTTTTAGGTTTTCCCCCGGTTTTTCACTTTGTTTTTGTTTTTAAGAAAAAAATAACCGAAACAAAACAAATAAGAAAAAATACAACAAAAAGTTTCAAACCGTTTTTTTTTAAATTCGCGAATTTCACGTTTGATTTTTTTTAAAGTAAAACAAAACAAAATTCACTTTGCAATATCTCTATTTCGTAGCTGAACAAACAAAAAAACAACAAACACGACGACGGCATAAACATAACTGAATCTAAATTAACTATTTATGTTTTTTTGGTGTTTTTTTTGTCTTAATTTTTTTAATTTTTATTTTCATTTCACACAAATTAAAACAACTTTACAAGAAATTAAAAGAAAATAAAAAAGAAAGAAAAAAGGCGAAGAAAATTTTATTTTGTTCTTATTATTTTTATTTTTTTATTATTATTATTATTCTGGTCTCCGATAATTAACTGTCAGATAAAAAATATAATCTATATTAGTTCTTTCCGCCAAAAAAAAATTAAAAAAAAAATTTATTAAATAAATAAATAAATTTTATTAAAAAATTTATTTATATTTGTTTTTAATCGAAACTTTACCTTCAATTTTAAAATTTATACTTTAAACGATGCCTTCCAGTCGGTAAAAAAAATATCTGTAATATCTGTAAAAGTTTTTAGAGAAAATATATGAACTATTTTCATTATTCATATTGTCAAATTCATCTTCTAAAAACTTACAAAACGACATAGCTAAATTTGACTGTGTAAAAAATAAACAAAATTGTATTTATATATAGCATTTTTACCAGTGTAAAATAATGTCATTATTGTGTTCGCCTGTTATTATTCCATCTGTAGGCGAACACAATAATAACATTATTTTACACTGGTAAAAATGCTATACATAAATACAATCTTGTTTATTTTTTACACTGCCAAATTTAGATATGTCGTTTTGTAAGTTTTTAGTAGATGAATTTGTAAATATTATCATTTATGTTTACAAGCGTAGAAAAAATAGCGTTTTCTACGCTTGGTAAAAACGTTTTCACCATTTGTATAAAAATCTACTATTATTTTAATTGGACATTTTACAACCGTTTGGAAATATGCTTTCAGTGGTTCATACATTTGCAAAGTTCTTTCTAGTGCTGGCATTAACGCGCCAGCGTGTTTCACTGTATCCAAGAAGTTGGTTATGTTCAACATTACTTTTGCCGCAGAACTCCTTCAACCTCTCCAGAAAGACAGTAAAATACCCATAAATTTTTTTAACCCTGCCATTTACACCAATTGGCATTAAATCAGCAACAGTTCTTATTGCATTATTTAGAATATGGGCTGCGAATCCAATACCCAATACATTCTGGTTCAAATTCGAGTTTAGCTTGCTTTTAGTATTTTTCACCCTTGATGTGACACCACTGAAATTGGTATTCGTGTTTTCGGCGCAAATTGCAACTAACTCTAACTAATATCATTCTTGCTACTAAATTGAAATAAATATTTTCTTTCAAATACTCAAAAATTATTATTGTTTTTGCTTCAAATTTGATGCTTTCCAACGTAAACTGCTGAATGCTTCGTTCAATTATGCATGTATTGCTAGAAAATAGTACATTGTATATTAAGAGCAGAAAGTACGACATTGCTGCTCGTGCATGAAAATTGCTGGTTGAGGCGTAGCCGAAACCAGCAATCATGTCAGAGCAGCAATGTTATTTTCTGCTCAAAGCATATATACTATTTTTTTAACGACTGCCGACAAATGCGATCAAATTTGCCAAGGAGGCATTTATTTGTTGTTTAAAAAACGTATCGGACGTCAAGTTAAAATTTTAAATTAATAAATTTAAAATTTATATAGAGTTTATTTATATCTATTTTTAAATAAAAATAATTTAAAATGAGCAGTAGTGATGAAAGTGATATAATTAGCACTTCACCTCATATAAAAGAAGCAGCCAACAATTTAACTTTAGATCTGTTGCCTGAAAAATCTAAAGTCCGATATGAAAAAGCTTACCTTTTATTTATCAATTGGTGTAAGAACAAAAAAACAGGACATTTTTATTCTGAAGATGTGTTTTTGGCATATTTTAATTATTCAATGTTAAAATCAACATTCATCGTTAGAGAAAATTTGGAAATTAGTATATATAAAAGATTTTTGCCTTTTTTCGGGTTATAGAACCAAAAAATCAAAAGTGTTTTGGGGAGAAGAAATTAATAAATTTTAATATAATGTCTTTGTCCATTATGTCTTTGGTTTTACTTGTGTTTTTACTTTCCGTCCATGAGCAGAAAAAATTAAAAAATGCACGCTAAACAGCAAAAGCCAACTTTCTGTTTTAAAATGATAGATAGAAAACATTATTTTCTATTACAGTCGTTAAAAAATGAATATAAAGGATGACAAAAAGATACTAACTAATTTTGTTCTTTTGCAAATCGAATGAAAGAACATGAAAATGTAATCTACTCCAATGGAAAACAAAAATTTTGCTCTTACGAGCAAGAACGATATTCAAATTATAAACATTTTGAATATTATTTTAAAGGATTGAAATGAGTGCTCGAATAAAATAAAATTGTAAACTCTGGTTTGAAATTTAAATGTCTATGAATTTATAAGGAAAACTGAGTCTTTTTAAGTAAAATATTTTCTATTTTATTTTTCCTAATATACTTTCAATCTGTCGTATATACACTAGGGTTTCTCAAACGGGATCCCGGGATCCCGTTTTCCCCGGGATGCCGGGGGTAAATTTCCATCCCGTTTTCCCGGGATTTCATCGCGGGATCCCGGGTATCCCGCTAATTTTTATTAAAATTTTTTTGTACTTTTTTCAAAGATATTAAAAGTTTTCTCACTCGAAAATCGAGTAGTTTTTAATTCTTTTCCCTCTGTAGTAATTAATTTCGTTCAAAATTAGGAAAATGTTTTTTTTGACACATATAGGATCATGGTTTTTTTGTATAGTTTTTTTGACACACATAAACACAACAAATTAAAACCAATCAAACTTAAAATAGGTAGATTTTTCTAAGAAATCTACCTAAAACTTGCGCTTCATTTCTCTTAATTTATGTTTAATGGTTCTCTTGGACGGATGGTTCAATGGATGGTTCAATGGACGTTTCGTCACGAAAATTCGGACAAAATTGAGTGATGGCGCCATTGACAACCTAGTTTTTTAAAAAAATTGTTTAAAAATTAGTATTATGAATCTATTTTTGTTTTGTTTTTATGTATTCTTTTTTATTTAATTTTTGAAGTTTTTCTAATTAAAAATAATGGAAATTTAAAAATCAACAGCGCATTTTTTGTGCTGTTTCAATTTTACACATTTTTCTACCACCCAATTAGAAAAATCTAGCTTTTTAGCGTTTCCCGGGATTTCCCGGGAACCCGGGAATTTAATATTTTTTGTCCCGGCTACCCGGGATTTGAATTTCTACGGGAAATGAGAAACCCTAATATACACCGGGGAGATGTTTCTACAAACAAAGAAACCTTTTCGCTGAGAAAGATCTGTTAGAGATCAAAAGTTATTTGCAAAATAAAATGCAAATTATTGAAGTGAAAAAGACTGAGTTTAGTATTGCTAAAAGAATTATAGTTAAATTAAAACAATATTTCAGTAAAAAAAATATGGCACTGGTTTGTTTTCTCAATATAGTTAAATCAACATATACATAACACTATACAAACTGCAAAAAAAACTGGCCATTGCTTTGACTGAGATAGTACGCAAACTTTAAGGTTTTTTGATTATTTCGATAATACGGGCAAATGTGGTGGAAATATTTGTTTCGTGGAACAGATTTCTTCGTGGGACAACGCAATAAAATGTGGGACATTTCCACGCAGCGTGGGACCGGGACGTCTGGGCAGTTTATCTTAAACCTTTTTAATCCGGTTTCACATTCAGCAACTGATTAAATTCTTTCAATCCTTTGTTTAGCAGTTGGTTTTGTGATGTTGACGTCAACTAAAGTAGTAAGCAGGAATTGTTATTGTGTCTCAACTCATAAGAATTTGTCTCATGATAGATTGATATTATTTTTAATTTTAAAAATCAAAATCATTGTATTATAAATAATATGCTTCTTAATAGACAGCCAATCAAGAGGTTTTATCATATTGATGATTGGTGTTCTTCTATCACTTCTTAGAATGCACATCATAACGATTTTGAAGTACTTGTAAAACTCTTACGTCTTCCTCATTGGCCAAATATAAAGTAGAGGTACAGTAGTCAAAATGTGGAGAAATAATTGCTTTATAAATGGTAGTTTTGGCATTTTTAGTTAATGTTTTGTTAATTCTAGTGAGGAATCCAATTTTATTTGATACTTTTTTTATTATAAGTTGCGTATTTTTTTTGTAATTTAATTTATTATCAATCAAAACTCCCAAACATTTTACATCATTCACTATGGTTATTTGCTCATCTACCAGCTTTATTTGAACAAACGAACCATCTCTATTGAAAATGACTAAAGGTTTCATTTGGTTAACATTTAATTTAAGTTTATTACACTTCAACTATTTTTCAAGACTGCAGTTAAATTATAAATAAAATGGGGGCCAGAACAGAACCTTCAGGTACTCCTGTATTTACAAATTCAGTATCAGAAAAAACATCATTGATTTTCGTTCTCTCTCTCTCTTTCGTTCTGAAAAAATATGCAAACCACTTCAGTGGTAAACTTGTGATTTCTCTTTTCAGATCTAGCTGAAATACAGCTAGGGTAACCATATTCTGTTCAGTTTGGTTTTTTCAATTATTTAAAACGAGATTCAGAGCTGTTTCACATGAATGATGCTTTCTTAATTCAGATTTAGAACGAACAAAGATAATTTCATTACATTCAATAAATTTTACTAACTGGTTCTTTTACAACAGATTCTAAAATTTGTTCATAAAAAAAAAATTATTATTGGTAGTAGAACTCCCGAGAGTTGGTCCTGGGGAACCAAAACCTGTTTTTATAATTGCCATGAAAGGCTACGACCTTATATAGTAGACTAGGTTAATATTTGACCTAGTTTTAGTTTCCTGTATTGAAATTAGAATGTAGGTTATTGGTTTATTGTGGTTTGTTGTTGTTGTGCGTGTCCCAAGCCGGTTGCTAAAGGCCTTGGAAGGTCGTCAGGTAAACTAGGTTAGTATTTGACCTAGTTCTGGTTATCTGTATTGGTAATTTCTCGATTTAAAGTGTAGGTTAGTGGTTTATTGTTGTTTGTTGTTATTGTGGGTTTATTGTTGTTGCTAAAGGCCTAGGAAGCATGTCAGATAGACTAGGTTAGTTCAAATGTGAGTTCAAATTTAAAATTAAAACAATAAAATAATGGTACAAATGACAGATAAAACAATTTGTCACGTGTTTTTATTCATTTTTCTTTTTACATTTTTGTTTTAAAACTAAAATAAAACTATTACATGATTTTATGTACATTAATTTTTATTGGGTTAACCAGCCCTTATTAATTTATTAAAAACTTTTTCTCTATGAGGTTTTTTTAGAACTGCAGAGATAATAGGTTCAATATTTTTTATTCGTCTATGAAATCTATCTCGATCACGTGCATATTCTTCATATTTTCCCTGTCGAGCTACTCTATATGCATAATCCCACACATACATAACGTAAAGATCTAATTTATTGTTAAAGGTAACTTTTTTTGTTTTTAACATTATAGTACTTTTTCCTTCCGAAGATGCATATAAATGTTAAGACAGTTTTTTACAGCACATCTAAAATGATTATTTGAAAGATGTATCGGACACATTGATTTAAAATTTTCAATCTTTAATAACGACGGTATGGCAAGATTTTCTATTTTAAAACTCTCAATATACTTTTCAAGGAAAAATTTTTTTTGTTCGCCTTTTACATAAATTTTTTCAGCTTGTTCTAAATAGTATTTAATAATTGATTTTATATCCACATAGTCAATGCATCCGCCATTCCAATTAAGTCCATTTATTTTATTGCCGCAATATCGGTTGCTATATTGTGCTGCTTGACCTAGTTCTTCTTCGTGGTAAGGTGGTTTGAAATGATAAACGATAGGAATCAAACTTCCTTTTTCAAGTAGAGCGAGTTCTTTGACAAAATATTGTTTATCGTTTCCTCTTAGAAATTGGAGATCAACTATGAAAACACGTTTGGCCATTGTGAGACTATATAAGAGACTGTCTGTCAAATTTTCCAAGATTAATTTTATACTCGACCTCTGTTTTGTATACATATAGATTTGTATAGTTAGATAGATACTCTTCGGCAAACCATGTTTTTTCATCCGTTTACTATGATGGTTGCCGGGCCGTCTTGTTGTGGGAAATCGACTTTTATTTTTAATTTAATAAAACAAAAAAACAAATATATTCAACCTCCAATTGAGAAGATTATTTGGTGTAACCCCGATAAAGAAGCCGTCCCGAAAAATATCAAAGGACTTGAACATTATAATACTATTCCAGATTTTTGTGATAATCAAGATCCACTGTTAATTATAGTAGATGATATGATGTTAAATTCTCACGACAAGATTGTGTGCGAATTATTTACTAGAGGTTCGCACCATAGAAATTTATCTGTAATATTTGTAACTCAAAACGTTTTTCACCAGGGAAAATTTTCAAGAGATATTTCATTAAATTGTAAATATTTAGTGCTTTTCAAAAACCCTAGAGATAAATCCCAAATACTGCCTTTAGCTCGTCAAATATACCCAAAACAGGTCAACGAATTTGAGAAAGTATATAATGAAGTAACTACCTTACCATATGGTTACATTTTAATAGACCTTACTCAAGATATTAATGATATATTTAGATTAAGAAGTGACATATTTGGAAAAAATTTTTGTTTTTGTACAAAAGAGCAATTGGAGCAATTTGGTGAGGAATATGAAACGATTACAAACCAACCGTCATATATTGCACCTGTTAAAAAATTCTAAGAGAAAATTTCAAAAAGTTATAATAAAACAATGTGAGCCGAATGTAATTAAAACGATCTGTGAAATTGCGTTAAATATTTTAAAAGGTAACTGTCATTTAAATAAAAGAGCAACCAATCAACTAAAAAAGTATAAAAAGGACTTGAGATCACTCATTTGCCGTAAGAAGTCGCTCACTAGTAAAAGAAAAATTATAATTCAACGTGGTGGATTTTTACCTGCTCTTCTCGGTGCAGTTTTATCAGGGGTGATTGGTCATTTTATAAAATGAATAATACAACATTTAACAAAATGATAATATTAAAACCTGAAATATATGAAAAACTAAAGCAAAATTCAGACGTTGAACTCAACCAGTTGGATAAAAAGATGAAAAACATTTTATTAAACAAAAATTTGTCCGATATTCAGAAGTGGTATTTGTATCGTCAGAACCTATTTAAAATTAGAAACAAAAAAAGATTGTTATCTAAAATTGAAGAGAAAAAAATTAAAATCATGGAACCTAAAAGTACCCAAACACGTTTCCGTACAAAACCCATATTTAGAGCGACAGACACTCAAACAGATGTTGTCGGTAAAAGAAATTTTGAAATGCAGTTTCCTGAAGAAGAAATATATGAGAATGAAGATGATGAAGTATTTGATAAACGCGTCCAGGAAAATATTTTTAAAGAAACAACACAGTCTGACAGTGAACTTGATGAAGACGTTCAAGACAAAATTTTCGCAAAAGCACTATCTGCCACATCAATTGGTGAGCGTTTAAGAAAACGAAAATTAACTCCAAATCAAAATTATCAAACATTTGAAACCGAGTCTGGAGACGTTATAACGGTTCCTCTTGACAGTCCACCAGAAAAGAAAGAAAAGCATATAAATAGCGAGAAATTTACAACACCTACAAAACGAATTTTACGACCAGCTAAAGCGGGTGACAGTCAAACAAAAATTAATTTTCCAAAACGTAAGAAAACATGGGCGATATACACCTAAAAGATGAATTTTATGTTACTTTACTCAGTGATAACTCAATGAATTACTATCCTGATAATACTTTATCAGCTTTTACAAATAATTTACATAAACCAATCAACGGTACAAACTGGAAAGTTGGTCTGTCGGAGATTTACTTAAACGATTTTCAACCAAATAAATACGGAAAAAACTGACACATTGGTACAAAAGTTTTTATAGGAGGTAATTCCGAACACTTGGTTGGAATTGGGATGACGTACATTCCACATAACACGGATGAATATTTGTGTGATTGGAAATCTTTTTTGTTACCAACTCTTATTCAGAATATACACCCATTTGATGGCTACTCAAGAAAAGAGGTTGAGCGTGAACTAATTTGGGGGATATATGATTTTATATCTTTGGATTCCAATTACGTGGCTGCACCTTCATCAACATCATTAGAAAAACAACTACCTGAAACAAATGAATTTATTAAAATATGTATAAATCAACCACCACTTGAGCTAAAATTAAAGGCAGATCATAGCTACTCACTCGAAGAGTTACTGAAATCATGTTTTGATCAGATAACTGTAAAAATTAAAGATTTTAAAAAGCATAAGTCAAGACTCTTAGATTTATTTAAAACATTTCTGCAATATTTACCTATGACACCCGTAATTAAACCAGAAATGCTTTTTGTCTATACCGATATTATTGAACCAAATATGGTGGGTGATAGCACTGTGAGATGTTTAAGAACGATAAACACAAAAAATGCATTTGAAGTAATGGAAAAAGAAATTTTAAATATACAATATTTTGCTGTTGAGAAAAATTTTTTTGATAATATTTCTATTCTAATCTGTGATAAATATAGTAGCAAAATTAATTTTGCAACAAGTAGTATTCCTACAAAAATTGTATTACATTTTAAAAAAGTATATAAATAAAAGGGGGGATTCTATTAAACAATTTAGTGTTTTATGAAAAGCATTATGGAAGGAGTATATTACAGATACTATTTGAGTCAAACGGGGAAAGGCATTGAGGATATTGGTCCGTTGGTACATTCGACTGTACCATATCAACGAGGACGTGGCCTAGGTAGTTTTTTTGGGGGACTTTTCAAGTATTTGAAACCAATATTTTCTTCGGGGGCTGATTTACTAAAAAAGCAGGTTGTAAACTCTGGTATAAGTGCTTTATCAGATATTGTATCCGGTGCAAATATTAAGGAAGTTCTGCAAGATCGCGGTAAAGAGATTGTCAAAAGTGTAAGACGCGGGGCAGTTCAAAAACTCAATGAAATGTATGGGTCGGGAAAAAGGAAAAGAAAAGTTATAAATAAGCCGTCGATCAAAAATTTAAATTATTTTACCTCGAAACGACGTAAAGTTATTAGGCGTAAGAAAGAAAAAGATATTTTTGATTAATTATGGTGGAATGTATGAAATCTGAATTGGATATATTTAAAGCACAACCTATTCAATCAAGTATTCTACGATCCGAAGAGGTTTCTTACAACCCTATAGCCTCATTAGATAAACCATCGGTAATAGAATTTGTTTCATTAGGTCATGGAGATACATATAGGGACTTATCTTCTACATATTTAAGATTGAAAATACGGATTTTGAAAAAAGATGGAGGGTTATGGAATAATGATAAAGGGGCAGACGGAAAAGAACTATCACAGCCAGGTGTAGTTAACAATCTTTTACATTCTCTAATAAAACAATGTAATATTCAATTAAACGGGAAAAATATAACACCATCAGACGGAAATTATCACTATAGAGCATATATTGAATCGCTATTAAATTATGGTAATGATGCTGCTACCACACATTTAGAGTGCTCAGGGTGGACATTAGATAAGGCGAACATAGAAAAATCTAATAATTCTGGATCGAAAGACCGTCAAAAATTGTATAATAATAGCAATGTTGTTGAGCTAATGGGTAAACTACATGTAGATATGTTTAACCAGCCTACCTTACTTATAAACAACGTGGATGTTCGAATTACACTAACACTAGAAAAACCAGAATTCTATTTTTTTTCTGACGATACCGATGAATCTCAATTGAAAATTTTAGAAGCAACATTGTTTATGAGACATGTAACTGTTAATCCGAGTGTTCTATTAGCACATAACGCTGTTTTGGAAAAAAAGAATGCTATATATAGTTATAAACGTGTGGAAGTAAAAACCTATACTCTTCCTATGAATACATCATCCATATCGCTCGACAACGTTTTCATTGGTCAATTGCCGACTACAATCATCTTTTGTATGACCGAAAATATTGGTTATTCAGGAAAAAGATCAAAAAACCCGTACAATTTTAAACATTTTGATATTTCTCAATTTTCGTTGAATGTGAATGGGGTACAGATACCTAATACAGCAATTGAAACTAGTTTCTCTGATGAATATAATTGTTATACCAGAGCCTACAACACACTTTTTCAAGGAACAGGGATATTCCATAATGATAAAGGTCATCAGATAACAAAAACAATGTTTAGCAATGGATTTTTTTTACTTGCTTTTGATTTAACCCCCGATGCATCAGGGAATGAAATGTGCCAAGGTCTACTTAATCAAGGAACTGTTAGAATTGAAGCAAAGTTATCAAAACCATTGCCGTCCACATTAACTGCAATTGTTTATGGGGAATTTGATGCAAACATTCAAATCGATAAAAATCGAAATATATTCACAAACCTATAAATAGGATGAAAAAGCGTGAGTCTAAATATTTTACATCATGTCTTCATCCTGTGCACTTGTCGATGTTACATTTTGTTGTAACGACAAAAACAGTTTGTTTGTGAAAGAAATTAGTATAGTAGGATTTAAAGAGCCTTGTAAGAAGTTCGTAAAAGAGTTTACTTACAAGTTTCCAACAAAAGAGCTAACAAATCAAAATATTGAAAATTATTCTTTTGGAACTGTGACTAACGAAAATATAACTAAAGAGTTTAAACAAATATTAGAAAGTTTTGATATAATCATTACCAACAAACTAATTAAAAAAGAGTTTTTAGTAAATTATGTAAAGGAAGCGAGCAAAGTTTATGATCTGAGTCAATTTATTTTATGAACACTTTAGAAATAACTAACATTTTAAAATGTAACCAGCGTACAAACAAAAAATTTAAGGGAGTATTCGCTCTGGATAGAATTCCAAAAGTAAAAGAAAAACCATCTCTTTTAATCGTTAACACGGATAAGGCTAAGGACCCTGGAACACACTGGTTAGCTATTTATATTCCTAAAAAGGGGTGTAAAGAATACTTTGATTCTTTTGGGCAGAAACCAACTAAACCTGAAATTTTAAGATATTTGAAGAATCATTGTTTAATTTTTAATGATAAACAGTTGCAAAGTAATTTTACAGATGTATGCGGGCAATATTGTTGTGTTTACGTTTGGTTTAGATGTTTTGGTTTAAGTATGAAAAGTTTTTTGAACCAATTCAGTAAAGTAAATCATATTGAAAATGACAGGTTGATTTTAAAACTATTTCATAAAATATTTGGAAAATACAACTTTTTACAGTCTTGTAACCCGAGAGTTAGAGGAAAGTTAAAAAGAAATGGAAATTCGACATGAAAACACGATGTCTTTATTATTAAACTATACATACTTTCTTAATAAAAACCAGACCTTTAGAATTTCTGTTGGTTTTACGGGGGAATCATTTGAAGCCACAACCATATTCCATCGTAATGGAAAAGAAGTAATTGTTCTGAAATATCGTGATTGGTGTGAATTTTACCATCTATACAAAAAGCTGCTGTGCAGTCGAACAATAAAAAATACCAAATTATGTTTTCAAGCAGGAATTCAAGCTATTCGTAGTCAAACTCTTAGTGTCAACAGAGAAGAGGCCGATATATTTAACAACCTTGTTGATTTTCTTCAAGCTGTAATGATTCACTATAAAAATTCCGAACAAAATGTAAGAGCGTATGTTGAAAAATACATAAAAACCTGTGAAGAAAAACAAGTGGAAAAGTTGCATGAAGAAATTAACATCCCAAAGCAACGGATCAATGTGCAGTGTAATTTTTCTAGATTATTTTTCGAGATACCTGTAATATTAAACAATAAACTACGCAAAATTGTACGAAAATAAAAACAATTGCCTTTTATTTATTTTATTTTTATTTTTATTTTTATCTATCTATAATGTTACTAAAAAACCATTCGAAATATCCTTCTTGCTCGACTTCGATATTTTGTTCTTCGTTAACCTGCAGATCATCTGTTTGAGAGTCAAACCAGTTTTGCCCGTCCTGCCATTCCTCTTCTTCCTCCTCTTCAAGTAATTGCGATGGTGATGGTGGTGGTGGTATAAATTCTTGAAAAGACGAGGTCACCTCGTCAACATCAACATCATAATCATTCGTGGTTGAACTAATTTGGTTTTCTTGTATAATTTTATTTAAAAAATAATTTTCATTACTTTCGTTGGTAAACGGAAACGAAGTCGAA
This sequence comes from Diogma glabrata, assembly GCA_963693315.1. NCBI lineage: Eukaryota > Metazoa > Arthropoda > Insecta > Diptera > Cylindrotomidae > Diogma > Diogma glabrata. Next base: position 192,029,357 of record OY856188.1, on the reverse strand, counting down.
TCAGCTTCCATATTAAAAGTTGATTTCTGTAGGGAGACTGAGGATTTCTACAAAAATTTAGCTATTATGTACAACTTTTCAGAATCAGCTGCCTCTATATATAGAAAGAGAAACTAAATATTGTGTGTATTGTGTATAGGATGTCACGAGCACAAATTGTTTCAGAGCTACACAGGCCACTTAGAAAAAATTTTCGTAGGAGAAAGTTCATTCAAAAGGGTTTGAATGATACCTGGCAAATTGATTTAGTCGAAATGATTCCTTATGCCAAATTTAATAAAGGTTTCAAATATTTATTGACGGTGATTGATACTTTTTCCAAATACGCTTATGCTGAACCTGTCAAACGTAAAACTGCTGAAGATGTTTTACAAGCACTTGAAAATATTATCAAGCAAGCAAAGGATTCCCCAAAAAATATTCATTCAGACCAAGGCAAAGAGTTTTTCAACAGACAGTTTAAACAATATATGTTGAAAAATAAAATTCATACATTTCATACATTCTCAGAGCTTAAGGCATCTATCGTGGAACGTTTTAATCGAACTTTGAAAAGCATGATGTGGAAAAATTTCAGTTTACAGGGGAATTACAAATGGATCTCAATTTTACAATCATTGTTAAAAAACTATAATTCAACACCGCATAGAACAATCAAATTACCCCCAGAAAATGTTTCAAAGAAAAATGAAAAATCAATACTTAGAACTCTATACATGCATCCAAAAATTTTTCAAAAAGCTAAATTTAAGATAGGAGATAATGTAAGAGTCAGTAAAAATAAAGGAAACTTTGAAAAAGGCTATCAACCAAACTGGTCAACAGAAATTTTTAAAGTGGTTAAAGTTAAAAATACATATCCGATTACGTATAACTTAGCCGATTATACCAGCACTCCAATTTCCGGTGGATTTTATGAAACAGAACTAACACCTGTAAAATTTTCTGATACCTATCTTGTCGAGCAGGTTTTAAAAAGAAAAGGGAATAAAGTTTACGTCAAATGGTTAGGATTTGATAAATCGCACAATTCCTGGGTAGATAAAAACAATATAATTTAGAACTTCTGAAAACATTTTGCTAAATTAAGTATTAATAAATTTGTATAAAATAATTCCTCGTTTTTTACTGGAAATAAATAAGTTTTTCGTTTACTTGAAATTATTAAAGAAAAACTCACTAAAACTTTTGTTTTACGTCGGGAAAAATATGAAAAAAACCCGACCTTTATTTTATGTTCACATAAGCTACAAAATTGCTTAAAACTAAAAAACTGAATATTTGTTACTCCGACTAAAATTGACTTCTGTTTTACCTTTATGTTGTGTAATAATCGTAGTTTACACAAATTTAGACCTTTTGTATCCAAACGGTACGGAACTATGGTCTTTCAGAAATCGACGTTTTTCTGATTTCGGTTGGTATCTTTTTGTTTCAGTTACTGTATGAACCTCATGATCTTTAGTTCTTTTAATATTTTGTGAAACCACAGCGATATTTTCCCAATCTTGCGGATGAAGAACAGCATGTTTAATCGTTTCAAAATTTATTAGTTTGGATGTTGTATGGTTTAAATTTATGCCTTTAACTTTACAAACAAGCTTTTCTGAGTTATCTTTAGTCGAAAAAACTTTAAACGCGTAATTTTTTGGTCCACCACTAACAAATTCAGATATATAGCTGCCGAGGCCGTAACATTCTAGTTCATCGGTCATATCACCAATACGTTCTCCTAGAGGTGGGTCATATTCTCCTTCTTGACTTATATAAATGATTGAGTCCGTATCGTAATACAAAACTCTGTGACCGATCTTTTCTAGATAGCTGTAAAGATGAAGTCGAGCCTGTGCTGTTGTGTAAGCAGCTATACACACATTGATTGTTGATAGAGAATTTACCGCTTCTTCTTTATACTGCCAGCTCACAATTATAACTTCCTCGTTAATAGGTAGTATTTGACAAACTTCTATTGAAGGATTTGTTAGTAAGTCATTCAAAACAAACGGTTGGTTAACAATAGTTGTTTGTTGTTGGTTTTCTCGCTGACCAAATTTTCCCCAAAAAGAATTTAAAATTAATTTTGCAAAAGACCTTAATCCAGGATTATTATTGATATTTTTAAATTCCAATTGAACTTCTTCTGAACTTAAAAAGGAATCAATATACTTTTGTTTTTCCAATTCTGTTTGATATTTAGACGGAAAACCTGAAGATTCCTGTTTAATTTTTATAAACTTATTCATCATTTCCGTGAAGAGTCCTTGTTCTTTCCTTTCCTTGTTATATTGCGTAATCTCGTATTCCCAGATTTCGTAAATGTGTAAAATTTTGTAGTTTTTTTTGAGAGCCTGTAAGACTTCGTCAATCACCCATGTTCCAGTTAATGCCCTTTCATCGTTAGAATGTAAACAAAATGCACTTTGATTTTTTTGATCTCCGCAGCTTTGGCAGAGTGAGAACATCAATTTGTTATTTTGTTTTTGCGGTAAAACTGGATGAAATAGGTTTTCTGGTGGTAATATTTTACATTTAATCAACCCATTCGTTTTTTGTAAATCAATTCCAGAACACACAGAATTTCCAACATGTACTTTAGGGTGTTTAACAGGAAATTTGCCATATTTACAGACCCCCGGGTACATCGAGCAGACGTCTATGTATTTAATTTTCTCCCCGTTTTTACACTTATAATGAGTGTAGACATTGCCTGTTCTTCCACCATAGAATGCATCCCGAGGGTTTAGTGGTGCAGTAAAAATTATTGGGTGGTTTTTTAAGTAAAACATATTTTTGTTTGTTTTCATTTGTTCGCGAAATGCGCATTCCCACATTTCGATTACTTTATATCCAAGGGATTTTAAGTACTCATTTTTGGCCAGCGTTCTTTCATACCTTTGATTTAAAGTATCGTTAGAATCATTATACAAGGATACATCTCTTTTATGGATTAGGCACTTCGGATGACCATGGTAAAAACAACCTAGAAGGTTAATAAAAATTAATAATGTGTTATAGCGAGTTTTTAATTTTAATTTTGTTTTATTACCTTGAAACTCAAAAACTTCCTTAGTGCTGTCACAAAATGCATCAACTTTGACACCGCCAATCACTTTTTCTCTCCCGCTAGCAGCATATTGAAATTTAATTTTTCGGGTGTCCTGCTCCCATACAAGCCACTGTAGAGCGATTTCGGATTGATTGTCGACTAGTCTGTAACCATGTCGTGGAATTATACCTATCGTGTTCAAACACAGAAAGTTTCGTCTGAACACGAGGTTACAGGCTGAGGCTATTGTTGCTGCTTCTAAAAACGGTTCAATGTTGCATTCTTGTAAAAATATTCTTCTGAAGCTTAAACAAGCTTCAGTCAAAATCTTTACATCGTTGCTACAGTATTCAACTATTTCTTTTCGCATGTTGAATTCGCAATTTTTATTTTCGGTGTACCATTGATGAAACTCATTTCTCTCATCTTCTTTCATTGAATCGGGGGAGAAATATTTCATAGGCGGTAAAGAACCTATATAATTTTCATTTTCCAGTTTATTAAATAAATGCGGAAAAAACCCCTTTTTTAATTTTGTAGATAAGTTAAAGGCTTTTGGCAATTTTGCTAGGGCCATCGGGAAAAAATTAAGTGAATCGATAAATTTGACATTGTTGATCATCATCAAAATAATTTTCGTTCCTCTCATTATTAGTTTGGGTTCCACATTCGTTTTATTTAAAACATAGTTTAAAATAAACTGATGATCAAACGCTTGTCCGTTATGAGCAACGACAATTATTTCTCGGAATTCTGCGCTTAATTTCAAAATGTGATTCATCATTTTTTCGATTATATAATTTTCTTCAAAAATTATTTGTCTAAATTTACACTTTTGACAAAAAACTAGAGATTCATCGTCAATACAGATGTCACATCTTTGCTGTAAAACACACAAATTAGGGATATGCTGTCTTAGTTGTGTATCAATATTTTTTTCCTGTCTTGTCTCTAAATCGTAGAATACATAAATGCAGTTTTCAAAATTTTTCTGTTTTTTATCTTGCTGAATGAAGCAAAGATGATCCGAAGGTACATGTTGATGACAAATTTTACAAAAATATTCATTACAAAAATGCTGTCTTTCTGTTTTGTAAACGTGCAAACAATTTAAACATTTTTTTATTATATCACAAATACTTTTTGAGTTAGATGATGAGGCTCGGTGAAAATCAAAACATTTTTCCCCTCTAAATGTTCTATTACAGATATTACATTTAACATTTATACTATTCTTTGGACATGGTGTTGAATTACAGCAACATGGGCAAGTTTTTAAACATTTGTGTTCATGTTTGTGCCAAAATGGAACGTGACAACTTCCGCAATAATATTCTGTACAAAAAGCAGCAGTGAGTGATCCAATCACATTAAAATGATTTTCATGGTATAACAAATTTAGGTTTTTTACATCTTTTGTGGTATTTCCCTCAAATATCACAATTCGACCCCTAGTGTTATATTGATAGACAACAATTTTGTAATTTGTCAAATAATTTTGAAATTTTTTTAATTCATGTATTCCACACCCCTGATGTGGAATAATTACACCTGCTTTTTGGATTAACTCTTTAGCTTTAATCGCTTGAATTTTTCCGACATCTTTTAAAATATGTCTATAATTGACCTCTTTATCAATTTTTGCAATGCAGACAACTAGGGCACGGGGTAAACATAAGTTATCTTTATTTTTTATTGTTATTATACCACGGCGTTGTTTGCATTCTT